>JAECWL010000002.1:0-371975 GCA_018150545.1 Drosophila ercepeae | reverse complement strand
GATAGACAGATATACAGATAGCCAGATAGCCAGATAGACAGATAGACAGATAGACAGATAGACAGATAGACAGATAGACAGATAGACAGATAGACAGATAGACAGATAGACAGATAGACAGATAGACAGATAGACAGATAGACAGATAGACAGATAGACAGATAAGACAGATAGACAGATAGACAGATAGACAGATAGACAGATAGACAGATATTTAGAAAGACAGATAAACAGATAGACAGATAGACAGATAGACAGATAGACAGATAGACAGATAGACAGATAGACAGATAGACAGATAGACAGATAGACAGATAGACAGATAGACAGATAGACAGATAGACAGATAGACAGATAGACAGATAGACAGATAGACAGATAGACAAATAGACAGATAGACAGATAGACAGATAGACAGATAGACAGATAGACAGATAGACAGATAGACAGATAGACAGATAGACAGATAGACAGATAGACAGATAGACAGATAGACAGATAGACAGATAGACAGATAGACAGATAGACAGATAGACAGATAGACAGATAGACAGATAGACAGATAGACAGATAGACAGATAGACAGATAGACAGATAGACAGATAGACAGATAGACAGATAGACAGATAGACAGATAGACAGATAGACAGATAGACAGATAGACAGATAGACAGATAGACAGATAGACAGATAGACAGATAGACAGATAGACAGATAGACAGATAGACAGATAGACAGATAGACAGATAGACAGATAGACAGATAGACAGATAGACAGATAGACAGATAGACAGATAGACAGATAGACAGATAGACAGATAGACAGATAGACAGATAGACAGATAGACAGATAGACAGATAGACAGATAGACAGATAGACAGATAGACAGATAGACAGATAGACAGATAGACAGATAGACAGATAGACAGATAGACAGATAGACAGATAGACAGATAGACAGATAGATAGACAGATAGACAGATAGACAGATAGACAGATAGACAGATAGACAGATAGACAGATAGACAGATAGACAGATAGACAGATAGACAGATAGACAGATAGACAGATAGACAGATAGACAGATAGACAGATAGACAGATAGACAGATAGACAGATAGACAGATAGACAGATAGACAGATAGACAGATAGACAGATAGACAGATAGACAGATAGACAGATAGACAGATAGACAGATAGACAGATAGACAGATAGACAGATAGACAGATAGACAGATAGACAGATAGACAGATAGACAGATAGACAGATAGACAGATAGACAGATAGACAGATAGACAGATAGACAGATAGACAGATAGATAGACAGATAGACAGATAGACAGATAGACAGATGATAGACAGATAGACAGATAGACAGATAGACAGATAGACAGATAGACAGATAGACAGATAGACAGATAGACAGATAGACAGATAGACAGATAGACAGATAGACAGATAGACAGATAGACAGATAGACAGATAGACAGATAGACAGATAGACAGATAGACAGATAGACAGATAGACAGATAGACAGATAGACAGATAGACAGATAACAGATAGACAGATAGACAGATAGACAGATAGACAGATAGACAGATAGACAGATAGACAGATAGACAGATAGACAGATAGACAGATAGACAGATAGACAGATAGACAGATAGACAGATAGACAGAGATAGACAGATAGACAGATAGACAGATAGACAGATAGACAGATAGACAGATAGACAGATAGACAGATAGACAGATAGACAGATAGACAGATAGACAGATAGACAGATAGACAGATAGACAGATAGACAGATAGACAGATAGACAGATGACAGATAGACAGATAGACAGATAGACAGATAGACAGATAGACAGATAGACAGATAGACAGATAGACAGATAGACAGATAGACAGATAGACAGATAGACAGATAGACAGATAGGCAGATAGACAGTTTTTTGCCAGCTTGCTATGCAGAGCTGCGCTGGTGCTAGGCGTAACGTCAGGCTCCTCTCCTAGCCTTTTATGCGCGGACTTACGCTTGATCTCCCCGGGCTCCGAGTAAGAAGAACTCGAGCCTGAGTCGCTGCTCGAGCTGCACTTCCTTGCTTTGAGAGCCTTCCTGCAGGGCGTTGTTTTTCAAGCTTGGTGGCCCGCTTGCCAATCCATGCTCTAGGTTGTGGACGATGGAGCGGGGGGAGGGGGAACGGGGCACCGTTGGCCGGTATGCCAACCGCACTTTGCTTCTGCTGCGTTGTACACAGCTTCTACAGGGAGAGAATTTGGTAGACAGCAGATTATACGCACTCTGGAATGTGTGTTAGAGTTTGTAGCAAACCGTTAGGTTCGCAGGTTGAACAAATCAGACACTAAGTGACAGTTTCAGAATAGTGGGAGTGAAAGCACGATAAGAAACTTGCTTTCGATCCGCAGGAACGTCTGCACTCTTTGAGTTTTAGATGGCATCTGATCAATCTTAGTAATTATACCAAAGGCAGCAAAGAACCACTCAGTTTCCTCATAGTTCAGGCCTATAAGCATATGGTCTTTTCTCTCTAAATTGTTTTAAAAATGTCTGATGACCCAATGAACCCATACTTGAGGACACGCAATTTTATTTCAGCGAATCATTTCAGTTTTCGAGAGAAACATGGAACTATTGTACAACTCAATCGAATAACATCAGAAATACGATCTGCTTTAGAAAAACGGAAATATAGCACTGAAATTTTTCTGGATGTCTCTCAGGCTTTTGAAAAGGTCTGGCTAGATGGATTAATGTTCGAAATTAAGACAATGCTTTCTAAAAACACCCACAAACTCCTGAAGTCGTATCTCTACAATAGAACCTTTGCTGTGAGATGCAACTCTGACATGTCCGACGACCACGCTATAAACCCTGTAGTTCCCCAAGGTAGCGGAACAACTCTGTACGTCCTTTATACAGCAGACATACCCACAAGCAGAGTATGAACTACAACTTCTACGTTTGCCGACGACACAGCGATTTTGAGTCAATCCAAATGCCCTGTACAAGCCACAACTCAATTCTCTGCTCACTTAGTGACCGTCGCGAATCAAAATAATCGAAAAAATGTAAGCATTTAACATTCGAACTCAATCGGGAACACTGGCCTTCAATCAACTTAAACAACACCGCAAATAAAGTGACGTATCTCGAAGTGCACCTCGACCGACGGTTCACGTAGCGCAGGCACATCAAAGCCAAAAGAACACACCTTAAGCTTAAGGCTAGTAGTCTCCACTGGCTTATCAACTCTCGGTCACCCCGGGAGTCTGTCTGGACTACAGGGTCCTACTCTGGAGCTCCATACTAATACTAATTTGGATATACGGCTCCAAACTACGGGGAATTGCCAACAGAATTAATATTGATATCATTCAACGGGCCCATTCAAAAATACTGAGAACAATCACTGGAGCACCCTGGTATATCCAAAACGAAAATTTCCATAAAGGAACATCAGATCCGTCAGAGAAGAAACAACCCAACAAAAACAGAAGTACATGATCAAATTAATATAACACTTAACGTTGCTAACGTTGGCAGATTACAGTATATCGCGTTTACTGAGTTGGTATTACGAATGGCTTGATAACTTCAGATGGCGTGTTTTTATATAGCGTGTAAAATATATTTGGTATAGTATTTTCCTGCCACACAGTATGATGTCTCTTTTCAACGGAAATTTGGCTTCTTTGAGGACAAACTGGTTCTTGAAACAATTGAAAGGGTTTTATGTTGAATAATCGTGTATGAAAGCGATATTTCCCTGTGAGCGGCATATGACTGCAAATAATTTTCCAAATGGTTTGCCTTTTGATGGGAAAGGGCATCTGACACGACATTATCTTTGCCGGGTTTGTAGAACGTTTTTGCAATGTTGTTATCAATGTATGATTTCCACCTTTTGATTTTAGCGGTTGTATTTCTGTCGTAGCAGTGAATGTGAGGGTTGAAGGTGTCTATATATTATAATCTCTTTTCAGAGCCCAGACGATGGCTAGCAACTCCTGCTCATTCGTGGCATGATTTTCGCTTTATTTTTGCTTCGCTTTTAGTTACAAAAAATTTTATGAGACTTTTATATTGGCATTGCATAAACATTTAAACATTTGAAATTGCGTAGATATGCTTTACATGGTCGACTCAGTTTTTGGAAAAAATTATGAAGTCAGCCACGTAGACGTTGTGCTACCCTCGATATTCAATCCAAAAGGTAATCGACAGAACTCGCATTACCCACCGTTCACCGTGCTTTCAGGAAGCAGGACCGCTTCACTAGGAAAATTTGGTGGTACCCCGACCAAAAATCTAGGATTGTGACATACTTTCCCTCTCCTAGAGTCACGAGAATCATTGAAATCCTCGGCATCGGGTATCGGTTGGCTATAGTTCGCTTATTTACCTTTCTAAAGTTGATCACCAATCATTTATTTTTATTCGCATTGTAAACAACCCAAGCAGGGCTGTTATATGGTTTAATGATATAACCTTTGAGTATTTGCTTAATTTCGTTCTTTATAAAATCAGAAAAATAGCTTGGTATGTATATACAAGTATTGGTTCATTGTCTATAGTGCGAACGTGGCAACGACCGAAATGTTAAAGGGCATTACGTTAGAGGTCGAAACCGCCTATCGTCTGCTCAACACCATATACCTTTGAATTCCTACAGTACCGTTAATATATGTGAAGCTTTTTTCTTATATTGCTCGATCCATGTATCGAGCCTACTGTAAAGGGTTTTTAATAAATAAATAAATTTTGTTGTAGCTCCATTATGAGCCCAATGTAATTTTTGCCGCTGTATCAATTACTAACTATTCTTTACTACTATTCTTTAAAATTCGCTCACTCAAATGTCTTGTGATGAGCGGCAGTTTGATGACCGGCGGCTTGATGACCGGCAGCTTAATAAAAGGCAGTGGAGGAACTTGTGCACTGCCTAAGTTTTAAAGAAGGGTCAATTTCCATTATTTCTGGGGCCTGGCCCTGCTCATCTCTTTTGTTTTATTCCTCGTAACCACTACTGTGTTGTTTCCTAAGGAAGTGGGAAAATGAGGAAGTTTATGATGATATTCACTTGATTACTTTTATAAGTAAATCTGACTCTAATAAAAGTGTAAGCGCTTGTACATTGGACGCCAAATAAGTGAGTTTGCAGGTACACCGATGCGGCCCTCGGTCCAGCGATGGTGATAGCAGTTGATTAGTACCTTTTTTTTTATTTTTTTTTATACATAAAAATTGTATTTATTTACATTGCAGTCCACTGTTACTATTTGTAGTAACTTACGAGTATACTGCAGAGATTCATAATTTCTATCGAGTATTTACATATTTACATACCTAAACCTAATTAGGGAGTCTAGAGGCATGAATTAATTTAATCAATTAACTTATATATCTTCTCGGCAGATCTGTTGGGTGAATGCGCAGGAGCCTCCTTCTCGCCCTCAGTCCCAATACACGTCTCCTCATCAAGAGTTTTCGAGGCAACTGGTTTGAGTGGATTCCCAATTTATTTACGTACGCGGTTGCTTGTTTGTTTACGACATCGCCAATCCTTGGTACCTTCAGCTCTTGTTCAATGTCTTTGTTGCGGATGTACCAAGCCGCTCCAGGTAGTTTACGCAAGATTTGCGACTGCGCCACACGAATTTTGTTGAGGTGCGACTTTGCGGCGATGCCATACACTTGATTAGTATCAATAGATCTTCTTATGAATAATACGGTGGATGGTTTGACTTCGCTCCTTTCTTATATACTGGCTTTGTGGCTCAGTATTGCAATAATAATATGAAAGTTTGTGTTACGGCAGTGTCTGTGTTCTTTGACCCATCTTGTACACACTCTACAAAGCGGACCTTCCCATCACCCCCTCTCGGAACCTCACAGTAGCCACATACGCAGAAGACACCGCCTTCCTAGCCTCCGCCACAGATCCCTAGCAAGCATCAGCCATCATCCAGAAACAACTGAATGCTTTCGATCCATGGCTGCAACGATGGAACATCGTGGTCAACGCGGAGAAATCCTCCCACACAACCTTCGCACTACGCAGGGGAGAATGCCCCCCCGTCACACTCAACGGGAAAACCATCCCAACGAATAACACTCCCAAATATCTAGGGCTGACCCTGAACCGCAGGCTCACATGGTGCCCTCACATGATCAACAAGCGCAACCACGCCAACTTACGACTAAAGCAACTGCACTGGCTCCTGGGGAGAAGGTCCGAGCTCAATGAAAAACCGCATCAGAATCCAGCGGTGTCAAAATAAATGCCTGAGAACAGTTTCGAACGCCCATCCGTACCACGAAAACTCAATAATCCATAAAGAGCTTGGAATTCCATGGGTAGCAGAGGAGATCACCCGTCTCAGCGAGAGATACATAAAAAGACTGGATAACCACCCCAACCACCTGGCCATCAACCTCCTAAATAATAGCCAATCCCTAAGACGCCTGAAGAGAAAACACCCGCTTAACCTCCCCCACCAATGGACAACTAAGTCAACCTCATTAGATATACATTCCATGTACCTCCCTTAAGTCAATGTCACCCCCAAACAATTTAGTGATTGTCCACTCGGATAGATTTTAAATACAAAATAAGAACGTTAAAAAAAAAAAAAAAAAAAAAAAATTGTGCCCGAGCAGTGTTTGTTTTTCTTTTAAACGTTATTTTAAGCTGGACTCAGCTCTTCGAAATCAGCTTAGTATCGCAGTTTCCGCTAGAGTACCACGATGCGTGCCGCAAAGCTCTTCTAAAACTTTTTTGTTTACATCTGAAAGCTTTGATCTTTCCCCATATGTGGGGGAATCTCTTTTTTAATGCTGCCGTTAAAAAAGGAAACAAATTCGATACTACCTATTATAGAGGAATCTCTAAATTGTCATTTCCAAGCTTTTTGAAAAATTGGTCACCCCATATTTACATTATGTAGTTTAATTATTTCTCCATTCCAACATGGTTTTATAAATCGTCGCTTAACCACTACAAACTCTTGAAGCTGACGTCCTTTATAAGAGATGGCTCCCGTAATGGCTTCAGCAAAGCATTTGATTCTATAAATTACTCACTCCTTTTCAGTATATGTATTTAATATTATACTTGGGATTTCACACTTACCTTCTCATGTGGATTTCCAAGTACTTAGCTGGATGATTCCAATGTGTTCTTTTTAAAGATGTACACTCACGCATTGTTGGAGCCACATCGGGAATCCCCCAAGGAGGCCATCTTCGGCCGCTACTTTTCACTATTTTTATTAACGACCTACCCCCTGCTTTAACGAATTTTCTAGTGCCTTTCTATGCAGATGACGTACGAACTATAACGGTCTCTTTGGCATTACTTTCTCTTTTATCAAATCAACAATCCCTACCTACCTTTCAGAGCAACAAACGCACTCTCTTTCTACTTCGTAATAGTTTCTTCACTAGATTCTCGGATCTATCCCCGCGATTCGAAACGTACGATAAGTGGCAGCGCCACTCGTTCAGTTGACTAGGGGTGGGCTGACGTTATGCAGTGGGATCCACGTAAAAAACCAATATTTATATTAAATACAATTAGTATAGCCAATATTTCTTGACTTTCTGAAACCAAACACTAACTAAACGAACATAATTATTATTCAGTTTGCTCAATGTGATATTAGATACGGTCATATTGTACATTTTTTGACAATTCAGAAGATGCCACATTATGAAAAAAATTATAGTTGTATATCAAAATCATGAGGGCGCTGTACAAAGTACACGCTTAATAAATAAAAAAGAATACAAAAAAAAACAAATAAACGTTAAACGTCCGTAAATCAACGAATAAATCGAGAAAGGACTGTTAAATCTAAGTAACCTAGGCGGTAACCATACCACCATACCACCATACCATTATACCATTATACCATTATACCATTATACCATTATACCATTATACCATTATACCATTATACCATTATACCATTATACCATTATACCATTATACCATTATACCATTATACCATTATACCATTATACCATTATACCATTATACCATTATACCATTATACCATTATACCATTATACCATTATACCATTATACCATTATACCATTATACCATTATACCATTATACCATTATACCATTATACCATTATACCATTATACCATTATACCATTATATCATTATACCATTATACCATTATACCATTATACCATTATACCATTATACCATTATACCATTATACCATTATACCATTATACCATTATACCATTATACCATTATACCATTATACCATTATACCATTATACCATTATACCATTATACCATTATACCATTATACCATTATACCATTATACCATTATACCATTATACCATTATACCATTATACCATTATACCATTATACCATTATACCATTATACCATTATACCATTATACCATTATACCATTATACCATTATACCATTATACCATTATACCATTATACCATTATACCATTATACCATACCACCATACCACCATACCACCATACCACCATACCACCATACCACCATACCACCATACCACCATACCACCATACCACCATACCACCATACCACCATACCACCATACCACCATACCACCATACCACCATACCACCATACCACCATACCACCATACCACCATACCACCATACCACCATACCACCATACCACCATACCACCATACCACCATACCACCATACCACCATACCACCATACCACCATACCACCATACCACCATACCACCATACCACCATACCACCATACCACCATACCACCATACCACCATACCACCATACCACCATACCACCATACCACCATACCACCATACCACCATACCACCATACCACCATACCACCATACCACCATACCACCATACCACCATACCACCATACCACCATACCACCATACCACCATACCACCATACCACCATACCACCATACCACCATACCACCATACCACCATACCACCATACCACCATACCACCATACCACCATACCACCATACCACCATACCACCATACCACCATACCACCATACCACCATACCACCATACCACCATACCACCATACCACCATACCACCATACCACCATACCACCATACCACCATACCACCATACCACCATACCACCATACCACCATACCACCATACCACCATACCACCATACCACCATACCACCATACCACCATACCACCATACCACCATACCACCATACCACCATACCACCATACCACCATACCACCATACCACCATACCACCATACCACCATACCACCATACCACCATACCACCATACCACCATACCACCATACCACCATACCACCATACCACCATACCACCATACCACCATACCACCATACCACCATACCACCATACCACCATACCACCATACCACCATACCACCATACCACCATACCACCATACCACCATACCACCATACCACCATACCACCATACCACCATACCACCATACCACCATACCACCATACCACCATACCATAAAAATTTGCACAATACACGTGATTGATTTGATGATTTCCAATTAAAATGTTAGGAAACGAATAACTTATTATTTTAACTTTTTTTCACAAAAAAAAGCTGATTTTTCGGAGTTTTTTTTATGAAAAGGAAATCAAATAGATTTTTTATTCAAAACATATATTTGGGACAATTTTCAAGCATCATTTTCGAAAAAAAAAACTGGAAAGCGTTGAAAAATGGCGTAGTTTTCTGTGGCGCACTGGAGCGTGTCGCTGATGGATTGGTCCCATTGTGTACATGATAGAGTCCGTAATTCTTAACTGAAACAGAAATAATTCATATCTCGTTAATTTTCACATTTTTTTTACTCTATGTGAACCTCAATAAGCTGGTAAAAATCACAAAGAAATAATTTGTTTCTTAATTTGAATCTAGAAATTGAATTTTTAATCAAAACTTTAGTATATCTATATATAATATATAAAAAAAAGTCGGGTTTTCCAACCTGACGCTAGAACTTTAGAACGCACTAACCGATTTCCACGGTTTTGCATTCGATGGAAAGGGGTCGGGCTCCGTTCAGGCAAAATTTCAACAGAAAAGCGGGAAAATATTTTTTCACATACAACGCCATCCTTGATACATAGCATGTACTACAAACTAATATTTTAAGTAGATGGCGCCGGTGCTTAATACATTGTTTGAGAGCTACTCATTGTTCTCTGCTCAGTTAATTTCATGTGACAAACCGGTATTGTGTTCACTGTAAAATTGTGAAAAAAAGTTAAAATAATAAGTTATTCGTTTCCTAACACTTTAATTGGAAATCATCAAATCAATCACGTGTATTGTGCAAATTTTTATTAAATTTCAACAGCACGCGTTTGTCTTTAAGGTGGTAAGTTGAACTGTGTAAATTATGGGGACCGTGCATTTGAGGTTAAATTACCTAGAAATTGCCTAAAATGGCTAGAGGACGACGTGCAAAGAAGAAGACAGACAGACAGACGAAGAAAGACAAAATATAATAAGAGAAAATGCACAAATGAGACAACGAGCACACGAAGATCATTGGCATCATACAATCGCTTGGAATTCCAATATGATCCCACTGCGAACTACAGTGATGATGAAAATTTAGATATTGGACCAATGACGACTTTATGCCGATATTGCAATGTGTGAAAGTTCAAAAGAGAAACGGCTGGATTGTGCTGCGCAAGTGGAAAAGTCAAACGTGATCCATTACTTACACCACCACAACCACTGAAACTATTGTTCTCCCATTCTCCCATCATTTTACATTGAAAGACCACGCCACATGCACGAATACGCTCAACACGCTATGACGTACGTACGTAATTATGGATCGCCCGATTTATTTATTACACTCAAATGCAATCCAAAGTGGACGGAAATTGAACGTGAGTCCGCATCAAAATCCGCAAGATCGCCAGAGTATTTTAGCAAAAACTCAAGGTTAAACTCACAGGGAACGATGGATATCCATTTTATCGTCGGCGTTCAAAAGAGGATAATGGTCGAACTATCAAAGTTAAAGTTCAAAATCATATTGCCCGCCCCATTGTACCATATTGCCCGCTGCTATCACAAATTTTCGAAACACATGCAAACATTGAGAGTTGTCATTCGGTCAAATCTATCAAATATTTCTGCAAGTACGTCACAAAAGGCAGCGTCATGGCTGTGTTTGGTATTGCGTCGGAAAATTACGAAATCGGCAACTTCAAAATGGGCAGATATATTGAAGCACTGTGGCGTTTGTTGTCATTTCAAATTCATAAAAGATATCCCACAGTTTTACATTTAGCAGTGCATTTGGAAAATGGGCAACAAACTTACATCACTAAGGCTAAGGCGGCACAACGAGCTGAGATACCACCATCGACAACATTGACTAGATTCTCTGCAATGTGTGAAGCAGATCCATTCGCAGCGACGCTGTACGCTGAAATGCCCTGAATGAAAATTGAATGAAATTCCTACATCGCAAACAAAAAACCCCAGTTCAACTAGCATGTCAACTATTGGGTTTGCTGGAGAACGATTCTCATTGGGATTTAAAACTTGCGGATTTAAGTTGTACCAAATACGAACGCTTTTCGCAATTATCAGAACCACATTTTTTCCTTCATAACCAATTCAGCTATGAAACAAATACAAAGACGACATATGTGAATATATCTTGCATCGCTTGCGCATTTATACGAATAATTCTGACATCCAAATAACCAATAAAATCTAAAATGAAGGATTAATTCTGATTGAGGATCAATACTTGACTATTGCAAACAAGCCACTGAATGAAGTAGGAATGATTGCGAAAAATCGATCGATGCACGATGCATTCAACCAAGAATAAAATCGAGAGCTGCAATACAATGTTGATACATTGGAGGAATTCGTTCGAAATAATGTGCTGTGCTTAATAAACAGCACAAATAAGTATACAAAACATTAATGCAAGCGGTGATCAATAATACTGGTGGTCTATTCTTCCTGGACGCCACTGGAGAAACACGGAAAACATTTCTTATTTCTTTGATTTTGGCCACTATTCGATCAAGATGTGACATAGCTTTGGCGTTAGCATCATCTGGAATTGCGGCGATTCTTCTAGATGGCGGTAGTACTGCACATATTGCGCTTAAGTTGCCACTCAATTTAAACACAATTGAAACTCCAACATGCAATATTTCTCGATCCAGTGCAATGGGAAAATTGTTGATGCAATGCAAGCTCATTTTTTGGGATGAGTACACAATGGCACATAAGTAATCACTTGAAGCACTTAACTTCACACTGAAGGATCTTCGGCGATCCGGGGACGTTGCCAGTAATTCCCCGTGGAACGCCTGCAGAAGAATTGAATGCTTGCCTGAAGGCATCACCTTTATGAAATAACGTAAAAACATTATCGCTAACTACTAATATGAGGGTTTAACTTCAAAATGATCAAAGTGCTGCACAATCCAAACAATTGTTAGCTGTTGGAAATGGAAGAGTCCCAGTTGATGCGACATCTAATCATGATATTGCGTAATTTGAATCCACCGCGACTTTGCAACGGTACTCGGCTTTCGGTAAAAAGACTTATGACGAATTTGCTTGAGGCAACCATTATTAACGGAAAGTACGCAGGTGAAAATGTATGTATTCCTTGAATACCAATGATTCCGACTGATCTTCCGTTTGACTTCAAACGATTGCAATTTTTAGTTCACCTTGCGTTCACAATGACAATTAACAAGTCGCAAGGCCAATCGCTTAGTGCTTGCGGGATAAATTTAGAAAATCATAGTTTTTCACAGAGGCAGTTATACGTTGCGTGTTCACGAGTTGGGACCACGAGTCAGACCAAAAAACAAAAAATGTGGTTTTCCAAAGAGCACTTCAATGAAACGGGTAATTTGCGGACACGTACTATATAATGCTTCGATTCAGTTTGGATTCATTTTCATTTACTTAGAGAAGTTCAACTAAATAACACTTTATATTTGTAATCGAAATGAATTCATTACTGTTGTGAAATGAAATAAGATTTTTCCTTTTCAAATATGAAACAAAAAAAAAAAATTTTCTGCATCCGAAAACGAGCGGAGTTTCGCCGTGTTTGCTAGTAGTTATATAGTTATATCATATAGATAGTTTAAATTTGATATCACACAGTTATATTAATCAATTCAAAGTTTTCTCACATAATGTTTTTAGTTTTGGGGCGTAAATAAACAAATAAGACGGTTTTCTGAACACGCGTCAATCGTAAAAAAAAAAAATTTTATTGGCGATTTAATTTTTGGTGATCTGGAACTCAAACGTATTGAAAAATGTAAGCGTTTAAAATCAAGTGGTAAATCCGATGGTCTTTTTACATTTAAATTAGTTTTATTGCACAGTGAAGGTTGATTAATGTTCCGCAGCATGATTTCACTATTAAATGTAAAGATTTAGGTGGCTATCCAGGCCATTCCAGTGAGTTTAAAAATGTCTTCCAATAGTTGACTACGTCAGCGGTCCTAACGGCCATGACTGATTTGGTCGCATTTAAACCCTTTATTTTTCGCCGCCAATATTTCTCATTCACCCATCCAATTATTTATCCAATATTGGCCTGTTCCACCACATCTAAAAAAAAAAAACATGTGATATGACAGAAAGCTGAGAGTCATGTTTCATCACATCGAGCAGTCGAGGTGTCCGCTATAACTTTATTATTTCCAACTATATTATGGTAACAACTGCTTCGCAAACACAAATGCTGTTTCATCTCGTTGCATAAATATTCGTATGTAAGTTGCTAATTGGAGTATATTTACGTACTGCCACAAATTTTTATTTTAGGTTGATTAGCAACTGTCGATCGGGGAAACTGAAAAAGTCTGACAAAAATGAACTGACAACAGAATCACAACGAAAGGCAAAGATATAAAAAACATTAGCGGCTTTTCTAGGAGCATAAATAAAATAAATTTCACCAGATCAGCTGTTCACACCTTCTTAACAAGTGTCGTATCCAATTCTTTGTTGTAGACTTAATTCTGGAACACTTTTAATCGGCCAATACTTAAATATAATACTATTATTAAAAAAATAAACACATTCTTATTATGATGATCAATGTGTACATTCAGTCATTCAAAAAAATCTTTTGGAATCGATGGGAAATACGTCGGTATGATAATGGCAAGCACTTTAGGAATTTGATATTGCGAAAGATATGCTGAGCGTATTAGCACTATGCGAATTGTTTTCAAGTAAATTAAGTAGTTGACATACATTATGATAAGTTGCACATAGCTGCCCATCAACTGTTCTTAGTTGTTTAAACGAAGTTGGACCACGAACATTAAATACGAACATATAATAACCGCAAATAACAACATTATTCGTTTCGTGGATGTACTGTGTAGATGCGACGCAGAGCGTCTGAAGCAAATAAATTTGGATATTCAACTGATGTTTCTTGTTTTCCACGCTGAAGCGATTTCGATGATGCATTTCATGCCTAATGGCGTGGCATGTCAGCATACAGCAAACTGCGTTCAAATTCATCAATTTGACAGACTGTGAAGATACTTGTTAATGTTATCGACGGTGAATGTCCCACTCTGTCTGCTGCATTCGATTCATTAAAATTATCTGGTGTATTCCCTCATTAAAATCGACTCGAGGACTGCCGAATGGACTATTGTTGGGTGCCTTTCATGGATCGCAAATGAAAAGACACCAACTTGATTATTGCTACTTATTCATTATTATTTTTTTATTTTATTTAATATTTTGACAATGAACTGCTTTATATAATTCAATAGGTACCTTTTCTAATAGAAATTCAATAATTTTAGATTTTTTTACATAAAGGGAGACTCAGAGGATAATATATGGGATAAAAGGTTAAAGTTTTTAAATACATTACGAAAAGGATCACGTTTAGCATGATTGGATCTGCGGAGAGGTAACCATAAAGGTCGGAAGGAACAAGTTATTCTATTACGGATGGTAAAGAATAGTTGATTGAAAAGTTATCTGGAGTCAACCATACCACAAACAAGCATATGCAGAAGCATGACCGCATCACAGAGGAGGTGGGCTTAACAATTAAGGCCTGCAACGAAAGAGCAGGTATTATGGGCTCCAGGCTCAAGAGTGAAAAAATCTTAAATTTTATTTAACCAATGCTTAATAAAGGCTAACCTTCCTCTGGAGCAGGAGCATGTGAAGAATATGATCCGAGAAGGAGAAGCACAATTTGACATTATCATCGACCATAAATGTAGAGGCATAACTTATGATTTTCAGAAGATCGTTGATAAAGAGTATAAATAGCAGTGATCCTATATGACTACCCTGTTGGGCATCCGATGAGACCTGAAATTTTTTATTTTTATATTCAGATAATAGCCAACTTCCTCTGTCAGAACATCTGAGGATTTTTGAATGCATCATAACACCTATTTGTTTCAGATACACAGTTTTAATCTTTTTTCCGACAGTGAAGTAAATTTTTTTCGACAATGACAACGACCGCTCCGTCAATGTAGGTGAATTAAGACTCATTGTGCGTTCACCGCAGGTTTTTTGTCAAATCAAATGATAATATTTCCTAAATGTTTACTAAATTGCTATTCTAATTAAGAAATATTTATAAATGTTGGGAAATGGTTCTCTTAAGTTTTAAATTGTGAGCACATTAATGATAACTTCCATTAAAAATGGATGATCAGCATCAGGTAGTGAGAACAGTGCACAAGTAAGCAAAAATTTGTCCTCGTATCTTTAATTTCTAAAAATTTTTTTATTTATAAGTCCGATATATATTTTGTAGTAAAAAATGGAATATTATTTAAGTATTTTGGTATAATACCTGGACAGTGACCATGAAATTGTCCTGTATAATATGTGTACTACCAAAAAATTGTATCTGGATACAGCTGTTATATTGCTGGATGTTTCCCAAGAAGTTCTTTGAGTCGTTACCAATCCCAAAAATTAAACAGCGTAAAGTATCTGGTGATAGAACCATTTGGGGCAGTTTCATTTTTCCTCCAGCACAACAAAATCCAGTAGCTTAACCAGTGTATATTAACGCCTTACACCATTTCGAAATTATTTGCATTTCACCAATTGTTACCGATTTGTCGGCACAATAATCACTAGTTAAATGCAGCTCGTTTAAGAGAACTACGTGTACGGATTCAGTCAATTTTATTATGTCGTACTGGCTGTTGTTGCGTTTGACTTCGACGACTTTAGTCGTCTTACGTCGTCTTCTTCTCGGCATCGTAAATTGTAATTAATCCAAGCGATAAAATTGACCACTTACTGACACAAAATTCTAAAAATATGCGCATGATTTCATACTTAACGGAATTAAAAAATTACTTATTCGCATTGAAAATAAACGGTAAATAAAGCTAAAAAGGCAAAAAAAAAACAATTGTACGTTCTGAGCGAGTTACAGGCGGAAATCGGGAATGGTCTATCACTTTGATTTTGCTTTATAATTTTATGAACACTATAATTTTATGAAAAACCAGACTATTCGCCAGGTCCTGATGGTGTTCTAGGCTATGTACTAAAAAACTGCGGTAGGCAGTTATGCAAACCTCTTCCAAAACTTGTATCCCTGACTCTTGAAACTTCGATCTTTCCCCACATGTGAAAGGAATCTTTCATAATTCACCTACATCAAAAATTAAAAAATCCGATGATACAACCTATAGAGGAATCTCTACATTGTCCTTTATTATAGATGGCTTCCGTAAAGGCCTTCAAACAGATGTCATCTATACGGACTTTAGTGAAGCACTTGACTCCGTCAACCACTCAATCCTTTTGAGTAAACTTAATATCTTGGGATTTTTCTCAGACCTTCTCACGTGGATTTTTAGCTATTTAGCTGGGAGAACCCAACATGTCCTTTTTAAATATGTACACTCTCGCCTTGTTACAGCTACATCGGGAGTCCCCCAAGGAAGCCATCTTAGGCCGCTACTTTTCACTATTTTTATTGACGACTTACCCCTGCTCTAACGAACTCTCTAGTTCTTATGTATGCAGACGAATTAAGAATATTCAATATAAATCCCCTTCTGCCCAATATAAACTTCAGTCTCATTTCGACAATTTTCAAAATGTAAGCTAATGTTTTTTTATCGTTCGTGCCCTAACTAGGCCATATACATTCTTTATGTGAGAGAAAGATTTACCCAGGTTAACGATCATGGTGTCCTATTAGACTTTAAACTTACATTTTCGGACCATATTTCTACGATGGTTAATAAAGGCAAGGGTGAGCTTGTCTTCATTAAAAGATGGTCTACGTAATTCAATGACCCTTATAAAACGAAAACGGGTCATGCGTTTGGAGCCCTCAGTATGGGGTTCATCAAGATCGCGTTAAATCCGTTCAAAAGAAATTAATTATATTTGCTTTTAGGGGACTCACTTGGTATGCAAATCTTCACCTCCCTTCTTATTTCAACAGACTCCTACTAATCAATTCACCGTGCCTAACATATCGTAGAAAGATGCTGGGTTTTGTTTTCCTACATAACCTTATTAATGGTAATGTAGACAGACAGTATCTACTAACACGCCTCAAATTTAAAATTCCAAATAGACGGAGTAGAAATTTTAATTCTCTGTTCCTACGTTGTTGTAGATCAACATATGCCAATCATGAGTCTTTTAGGGTTGTTTGGTCTGACTGCAACATTTGCCTATTTCACTTTGCACTTCGCTTTCTAGTAAATCCTCAATTTTCACCTACCTTTCAGAGCCACATGCACACTCTTCTTCTTCCTCGTAAACGTTTCTATGCTTTATTCTCTCAGATCCATTCCCGCGATCCGAGCCGTATGATAAACGGCAGCACCCCACGGTCGGTTGGGGGCTGCCACATATCAAGAAAATATATTTTTCTTGCCCTTAAAAAAAATTAACGGTATCCGGTTGGCGTGAAGGGCCAAGGGCGTGAACAGGCCTGTAGAATTAAATAGATCCGGGTGTAAGTACGGCGTAGCCGAAAATAAATTAGTTTTGAAACTTTAGCGGCAATACACACAATGTATACACAATTTTGACGTTTTTGGAGTCGGATTAATATTATAATCACAATAATATAAGTGAAGTTTAGAGTCGATAGCTTTAAAACTAAGAGACTATACGGACATGCTTACGAGACATGTATATATTATGTAATCCCCAATGTCCAGCAATGATCCTGTGACCTTTGGTTCTCTGGTGATCCTTCTCTAGGGTTGCATTTAGTACTTGACAGGGTGTGAGCTTGCCTTTGCCACCCGACGGCTATGACCACACTAAAACTATGAACAAGATCAAAGCATAAGTCAACCCTAAGCGCCGATGCGTTACGCACACAACATTATGGATGTCAAGCCAACTCGACATTTTACACACCGAAGCGCGTTAGCATTGTTTATGCAAAGCTAGGGCTAGGGCAATACGCTATTTGTGATTTTGTTGAGTTGTTAACTACCCCCTTCTAAAAGCTTATATTAAGCTAACTATTGGATTGGTTATGTTCGATAAGTTATGTTGTCATGATCAACTTCTGCTTTAAAGCTATTTGCGTAGAATTGTGATGACGTTCTAGGCTGTTCTTAAGAAATCTAAACTCCTGACAATCCTGTGGAGTACTTTAAGGTCGGACAACAAGGACTTTTAGATGGTGTGCGAAAGGTCGATAATGGTCATTTGCAACTATTGGGGTTACGAGCGTCGGTGAAACGGACGGGATTTAAACATAGGGGGAGATTTCGGTATGTACAAGTAAGACTCCACAAAGTTGACTTACCAACTTAAAAATGGAACCCTACTTGTGGTTATCCTTATGGACCGCTCTCCCTTAATGAGAACATACTTTTCCAGAGCGGCTTGACTGTTCCATAACTTCTGGTTTCTACTCTATTTTGACAATAGCGACACACTTTTATTAACTGGGAGATATGCGGATCTATTTTGACTGGTATTTGACTTATTTACGTCATTTGCAAGTAATGAGAAACACCTTATATTAAAATTAATATTTTACTAAATTTTCCTTCAACCTTGGTGAGACTATCTCAACTTTATCGTCGTTACCTTTACAGACTTCTTCCACATATTTTAAAGGCAACCTAGTTGAATGACAGTTTTTTTCCTTCAATAATACGATTCGATATTTCTTGATATTTTAAAAATCTTTTCCCCCTTATATCTTTGTTGTGAGGAATTTGAATAAATATTTTTTAATTTTTCCCTACTTTGCCAGTTTACAAAGGTGGTTGAACTAATACAATTTTTCATTGTGGACTTTGTTTTTTCTGATACGATTCATACAAAGATCGTTTTTTTTTAACCATTCCTGGCACTATAATTTGTGCGTATAAATCTGCCCCCATTATTTAATCAATACCACGTGGTCTATTTAAATCGGGATCTAAAGCAAATTCTTTCCAATCCTGTTTACTTATATTTACCTTAGTTTCGGGAAGATTTTGTTTTAATTTTGGTAAAATAATTGGATTAAAGTTTAATATTTTTAAACTTGGCTTTTTAATAGGCAACTTTAAGATGTGTTTTGCTATAAACTTATTTGTGAATGATGTACACATAATCTCACTATAAGACCTGATTTTCGGCAATTTTAATTTTTGTGCCACCTTTTCAGATATTATTTTATTCTGTGAACCATTATCAAGCAAAGCTCTCAATGCTTGAAACTTTCCATCTTTACGTTTAATTTGAACATAAACTATGGCAAATAACGCTTGTTCATAAGTAATGCATGTATTTAAATATGCTTTTCTAATGTGTAACATGCTATGGTGGTTTCCATTGCAATAGGAGCATAATAACTCAAAAATATTAAATTAAAAAGCCTCTTTAGAGCCTTCACTAAATTTTCAATTCTTCGGTCAGAAATGCCTTTATGAGGGTATAATGATTTTTTGAAGCTTCATTAGTCGATTTAATTGGTCCGAGCATATTTTTCTATCATTCTCATACCTTTTCTTTAGCAGTTCCCAAGATGCTTCATATTTATTGCCGGGACCCAGCAATAAATGGGAAACAACATTTCTGGTTTTCTCTTTCAAAGAACTTTTGACGGAGCTTTGCTTCAAGGATAGGCTTAAATCTACCTTTAGGTTAGCTCATTAAAGAGCTCGTAAAAATGGTCCCAACCTTTGGTCGCACCAGAGAATATGGGTACCTCTATTATTGGTACCTGCATCCAGCTCTGTTATGGCAATTTTGCCAATTCCTTTTTTTTTGCGACATTTTTTCATTTTATGGTAATCCCTCCTTATTTTTTGTTGTAACCAACTATATCTACTTATAATTTCAAAATAAAAAAGGTACAACTAAATGGTCTTGTCGCCGATGCTGCCGCCGATCTAGCCGCCAATGTTGCCTCTTGCTTGTTGGTGTTGCCGTTGATGCCTATTGCTCGCCGCCTGTGTTTCGCGCTTTAGATTATGCCGCTTTTTTTTTTTTTTTTTTTTTTTATTTTTGAGTTTTTAGTGTCATCAATGTCTTTTTCTTTTGAATATGACCACTTGATATTTGTCCCTCGTATAGCCACGGACACGCCCACAAAGTTTTCCAAATTATTTTCTCACAAAATTTTTATTTCATGTTTTATAATGCTCAATTGCATGTATTCTTATCTCTGTATCCCTTACGACTTGTGGGAAATAACAGAGGTCTTCGATTTTACTGTTTTTTTTACTTAGTTTGAAGCCTGATTTTAGCGGTCCTGGACTGAGATTATAGCGCGTATCTAAAGTCACTTATATGGTGATAGTTTAACCTGAGCCTCTTACCACCAGGGGGAAAACTTTACGGTATTTCGAAGGACTAATATTTAAGAGGAGCCGCAAAAAAGGCCTTACTCCAATGAGTTCCGTTTAGAAATTGTTGTATTCATATGATTTCACATATGAAGAAACATAAAAAAATCTTACAAATTTGGTCTTATGTACTAACAAGAGTTCTTATCAACTACATATTTATATATTAATGACCCCAGTCACTTCAATTCATTCGTACATGCGTTGAGATCGGTCATAAAATGCATTGTTTATTATATTGGTTGTAAGTCCGATCCCTTTTACATTCTTTTTATATTTTTATATATACATATGTTTAATGCTTGAAAAGCTTCAGAGTTCAACGCGGGCTCGTTGTCGCAATTAACAGTTCTGATATTGGGGAACATTTTTACAAGCTGCAGCAAGGGACCCGTTATGTCGACTATCGTTCTGTACACCACCGGTTGCACAACAGAAAACTTGTACAACTTACTAACCCATTATAAAAATAGCTTCTTGTCGGTTGAGAACACATCTTTGTAAAGCATTTCGTGTTGAAATCTTGCTAGAGTGGGCAGGTCGCAGTATATGGTGTTGCTTTTAATATGCTTCTCTTATCAGTGAAACTGATTGAGTTTTATAACGAAACAGCACTGGGATTTTAATGCATTAGGGGCTCGCATGGACTTGCACCTTTATTTTAGCGCTTGTATTTTTGTCAGCTATAGTGAACGTAATAGACCATACTAACGAGCCATAAAGAAAGTTTTGTAATTTCCCTTGCATTGGTTGTGTAGTTTAGCTAGGGTTGTTTCAATATAAGCGATATCTGTGATATAACTGTGCCAACGCCCCAAGCTGGGGCTTCTGTGGTCACGTTAAACGGCTTTTTAAAATCAGGGTGCTATGGTATGGCATCCTCTAATGACAAAATATTTCGCAAGCACTGAAATGATTAACGTTGGGTTTTTTAAACTGAGCACGAATTTTTTTTCACATGTGGCTACTCACCGAGCCGTTGTATCCTTTCTGTAGCATCTGTAACTACCATATAGCGGCGAAGTCCACTGTAAACACTTTTCGTTTTCTTGTATAGCTCTTGCCTTCTCTGGATGTGGATAAAAAACTTAGTCTTTTCCTGGCTTACTCTCATACATCGATTAGGCATTTCAGCACAGTGTCAATATGGAGAATGTGATCGGTCTCATTTTTTTAAAAATATTTTGACGTCATCAACATAGATGTATCATATTATATCTTTCTAATTTGTTGCGTCAGAACATTCTCTAATGCTCTTTGAAAAAAACTGCTTGCATTCAAGCCAAAACAGCAGGCGACGAATTTTGCCGCAATATATTAAAAACGACGTCTTATCGTGGTCATGTTCTGAAAGGTAAAATTGGTAATATTCTGACTTTAGGTCGAGGGTATTGAAATAGTTGCCTTCCCGAGGTTCGCGAGAATCATGAGAATACTGGCCACTAGGTTTCCTGCAGTCTATGACCAACCTCTTTTTTTGTGTTACCGTGGCCGTCAGTGCCTTTTGGACAGTGTGACCTCGAAGGCTTGATAACGCCGACTTTTAGCTTTCGTTTCATTTCGTTGCTTTCTAAGTCGGAAACACACATGAGGTTGGGTAGGCTCTGGTCGTTGTCTGACGTACGAATCGTATTAGTATTATGGGTTTCAGCCACTTAACGGGCCTGATATAATTTTTTTCCCGCGCCTGTGTTGACCGTCGTTAAATGAACGGCAACCTGGAGCGTCCCCTACAAAATTAATAGAGTCGTCACTTAGAGCGTAATCGTTCTAACTTTTAATCTTTTCGAGTAAAAGTCACCCAAATGATTCGAATGTTTTTTGGACATTCGAATCATTTGGGTGACTTTTACTGTAATGGGTTCGCTGCCTAAGCCTGGAGGATGAGTCAAGCTCCATTGGCAGTGGGGCTTGCGCTTGGTTACCATTATTAGTCTGTTCGTGTGGTGCTTGATAAAGTGTGGTGTCCTATCTTGGCCGTTCTTCTTTGCTGTTCCCACCTGGATTTCCCTTAAAAACGGCTATTGCTGTTTCCAGCTGTTTCCAGCTGTCTGCAGTCAGAGCCGACTGAAGTGCAAAGATCTCCAGACCAGCAAAAAAATCTTAGGGCCGTCTTAAACATACTACAATTATTTTATATTGTAAATAATATGTTATATAATTAGATTTGAATTATTATTGTTAGTCTCACAATAATAGAAGATCCAATAAATAACGCAATAAGTAAAAAAAAGTACGTCTGAAAATCGGCTAAGGGACTTATGTGTTAGTATTTATCATGAAATTATAAAGTATGGTATGGCTAGTTCTATATAAAAAAACGTACCATGTTAACTTCTGATATTGCATCGAAACTGGCTATAGTTAGATCCATCCCCACGTAAAGAGGCTCTCTCCCGAAATTTGGTCGAAGGCGTATGTCGTAACCTTGCAGTATTGATGAAATGGTTTGGGTCACGTTTTCAAGACGACTGGTAAGAATCGCGCTTCTTTTACATCTGTAAATAATAAACAAAAACAAAAAACAATATGAATTGTTTCACATATTAACATTAAATAATAAACAATCAACTTTTTTAAGATTTACTTTAAAATGGCTTAATAGCGAAAACTTATTGATATTTTTCTGTTAACTATGTCAACCAAAAATAAATAAGATATCTCTACGAAGCCATTTCAGTTAATATGTTAAAAGTTAATATGTTTATGTACAAATTATCCAGTTTCCTGGTATGTTAAGTTTATAATATTTTACGCCGGTTTCCGCAAGCCGGTGGCTACACAATAAAAACACGACGGAGTAACTTTTAAGATCTCTTTATTATGAGGGTAAAAAAGAACTGAATACACAAATGCAAGAATTCAATTTAAGAGCTAGAATGAAAGCGAAACACATTGTTGCGGTCACGATGCCGCCACGATTAATGCCATGCACTGGGGGTGTTCGGCGTTGACCTATTCTCTGAACCTCGTCTCTAAGTTACGTTCATTCAGGCGATGAAGGTACGGGAGACTGAGCACGCTTTGGTGGGACGTGACGTTCAGCAGGGAGAATTATGCTACTCCCGGTACTCTATTTTGGACCCCGTTCTGATTGACGTACAGGGTTCCGTTGATGACGGCATGTCGGTCGAAAGTAACAAGAAGCGTACCATGCATCCAGATTTCAGAGCCGTTGTCCACTTGCACCTTGGCGGCCCTGTCGTTGATGATGACGATCCGCTCATCTACATAGGTGATGGGATCCAGGCTGCTGGGTTGTATTTCGCAGTGCGCCGCGCCGCGGTGCAAGCTTTGACGGTGTAGATCTCATTGTTGCACTCTGCGATAACGCCATCGTCTAAACGTAGCATAGTTCCTTCGTGACTGACAGGGAAAATAGTAATTTTCTTACAGGCGAACTTAATTACCGAAAATTTGATGATAATGCGTTATTGGATTGAAGAACTTTTACGGACGATACGGACATGAGGTCCCCTATGGGGGTGTTGGTGGGCTCCTCCAACCAAACTGATCTTAAATCTGCGTGATCAAGAATATTCGGGCTAACAATGTTCATTTTTGCCAGTGTCACAGCCAACATTAAATTTTGAAGCTCCATCATGAGCATTCTATTTCTTGCGAGCATTGTTTCATACAAATGACCGGTGTCAATTTGCGACTCTTTTGCTGTCTTGAGGATTAAGTTGACGGTGGCAGTTAGTTTATTGATTTGACTCTGGATTTTGGTATTGATTTCTATTTGCCCGCGAGTTACCATCCGTGGGTTAGGGTAACCATGTTTCCATAGTAGTATTGCTTTTGGGATGTTTAAAGTGTTCTAATAAAACACGTCTTCGTTGGTTGAAGTGAACAAATCGAATATTTATTGAAAGCGATATTTATTGTGTTTTGCTACGTAGTTCCGCAAGTAGATCCTCTGTCCCTGTCTCGCATACTTTTGTGAGTTGTGTGTGTTGGTGCTGCCCAGAGTCCCGGTTGATGGCATAGACGTAGTACAGGATGTCTGCAGGGGAACACTGAAAGTGGTAACTCAAGTAGATCCTCTGTCCCTGTCTCGCATACTTCTGTGAGTTGTGTGTGTTGGTGCTGCCCAGAGTCCCGGTTGATGGCATAGGCGTAGTATAGGAAGTCTGCAGGGGAACACTGAAAGTGGTAACTCGCGCGAATAATCGGTGATGTGTGCCGATGCCAGTGATAGATACACGAAAAGGATAAAATTGGTCCTGTGGGTGAAAGTTTAAATGATTGATTTTTCTGTTCTGTAATCAAGGGGGAACCCAACACCGATACTAAGAAAAATGCTTAAGAATATGATATGCGCGGATGGCGCTAAGCTTAGATCTAATACAAATTGCGCCAAGTGGCTAAAAAATTTAAAATTAAGCTGTAACGGACCTCGCTACTGAGCGCATCATTTTAAATTGTCCTTGCGGACCACCCTCCCCTCAATAATGACCGTCGTCCCCATGTCCGCTTCTACAGCTTTTCCTCGCACAACGGCGTGAGCTTGTTGCCGAGTCTTCGGTTGGATTTTACCAACACCATTTCGCCAGCCTCGAATACCCTATTCTACCGCGAGGAGTTTTCTCTGGCCATTAGCGCGGCTTGAGCTTTCTGGGTCCTATTGCGGATCTCTACCTGTGGCTCATCAGGGTGCGTTAGGACGATGTCAGCCGGTCTCCTGTTGATGACCGAGTGGCCAACATTACTATTTCGACCGTATCACTTATGCCTTTGTCTATCTTTATACACCTGGCTAGCTCCAGCAACGTGCTGTGGAAACGCTCCACCTGTCCGTTGGAGGTACTGTGCAGTGGTGGTGCGTTTATAATGCTTACACCAAAGCAGGTTCATTGTCGCAATAAATGGTCTTTGCCCTTGGGAAAAAGTGCATAAGCTGAAACAGCGCTGGCTTCAGGTCTTCAATAGTTCTCGAGGAGATAGGTTGTACGATGGCAAATTTAGAAAACTTGTTGACGCAAGTGAGGAAAAACTTTTTGTCAGTAGAGAAAATGTCGATGTGCAACATTTCCCCTGTGTGTGATGGTATTGGCGTTTTACCGAGTTCTTGCTTTTTTGGGTGCCTGTCATACTTGGCCCTCGCACAAGTCCTGCAGTTCTGCACGATCTCATTGGCCAGCTTGGCCATTTTGGGGAAATAGTATTCCAACAATACCTGCTTTACATTTTCTTCCGCTGCTCTGTGTGCCCTATTGTGTTCAGCAGTTAGGATTTCCCGTCTTTCTTCAAATCTGATTACGTCCACAGCGGAGTTCCTGCAATGCCAGAACTGTGTGGCAGGGAACCTCGGGACTACCTGGTCCTGTATTATTGCGAGCGTGTGCAAATCGCAATGGAAAGCGTTAACGGTCCTTGAGACGATTATGTCTACCAGTTCGTCTAATAAAGATTCCCTGCAGACGAAGTTGACCGTGTGGCGCCTTTTATTCCCGAATAGAATAAAAGTATCTTTAGACGAGAAACGTGCTTCCTCCAGGAATATCTGGTTCTGGAAGCAGTTCAACGGCTTGTCTGTCGACTCGATTGTGTGGGTGAGAGACATCTCACTGTGAATCGTTGCTGCGCAAGATTCGGGCTCTTCTTGTTCCAGCACGTTAAGCTGCTGTCTGGACAAGGCGTCCGCTACTAGGTTCTCTTTACCGGGCTTGTAAAATAGTCGAGCATTGAACTCGTCTATACGGGCCTTCCACCTCTTAATTTTGGCGTTCGGGTTCCGACAGAGAAAATGTTAAAGGCTGATGGTCAGTGAAGATATTTATATCTTTCACTCCATACAAGTAGTGCCGCAGTTTAGCCAGGGCCCAGATGATGGCCAATAACTCCCGCTCTTTAGTCGCGTAGTTGGCCTCACTGTCCTTCAGTGTCTGTGAAATCATTGTTATGGGGCGGCCCTCTTGGGACAACACCGCACCTATACCGTAGGCCGAAGCATCTGTCGTTAGATCAAATGGCTTCTTATAGTCCGGGTAGCTGAGCATGACATCTTCTGACGCCAATATATTGCGAAGCTTTTGGAACGCCTCTCGCTGGGACTCAGAGAACTGCACCTGAATGTTCCTCGATCTATGCCTACTAACTGTTCCATTTTCACCCTTTAATATGTTCGAAATGGGCCTTGCTATAGCAGCGAAGTCTTTGATGAAACATCTATAGTAGTTCGCGAGGCCCAGAAACGACCTGACTTCGAATACCGTCTTGGGCTCTGGGAATTCTTTTATGGCCTTGACCTTTTCTGGGTCCGTTGTTGCACCGTTACTGGTGACTATGAACCCAAGAAAGCTCACGCTTTTCTTAAAAAAACGCGATTTCTCGACCGATACTCTTCGCTTCTTGTAGGCTCTTTAACACCCACTCTACATGTTTGATGTGATCACGTCATCAACATAAACATAGCTTAATTTGCCTATTTTTTCCCGTAAGATATCATCGATCGTTCGCTGGCGGCGTTCCTGAGGCCGAACGCCAGTCTCTTGAACTCGTATTTTCCCCCGTTTACAGAGAAAGAAGTTTTTGCGCGATCACGATCCGCTAGCACGACCTGATGATATCCGGATTTGAGATCCAGGGTCGAAAAATATTGAGCTTTACCCAAATTGCTTAGTATCATTGATACATTCGGCATGGGGTATTTGTCGGGAATGGTTCACTCGTTGAGTTTGCGAAAGTCTATCACCAAGCGCTTGATGCGGTTGCCCGCAACATCGGTGCCCTTTTTATCTACTACCCATATGCGGTTGTTGTAGGGGGATGCCGATTTTTGAATTATGTCGTTTCTTAGAAGATCTTGGATCTCCTTATTGACGAAGTCGGCCACGCCCATGGGATATGGGTAGAGCTTGGCATAGATGGGCTCTTCGCCCACTGTTCTGATGGTGGCAACCACCGAAGTATTGTATGGCAGGGCCTCGTTTGGGTCTGCAAAGGCCTTTTTTCTGGTCTTTAATAATTTTCGAAAAGCCTCCCGCACTGAAGCGGGCACTTCTGAGCAATCCACATTGATGAAGTTGATCAGCGCATTTGTGGAAGGAGATTTTCTCTACTTCCGTACCCCATTTGAGCTGACTGGAGCTAACAAATCGAGGCCGATTATCCCATCAAAGGTTGACAAGTCTGGTAAAATGAAGAATTTTGCTTTTACGTTGAACAACGCAACAAAGCATTTTTGTGTGACGGTGGTTGAGCCATGGATCGAACGCAAGTTGAATTGCGAGTTAACCAGACGGACGCCACGCAACCCCTTGTGTGATCTGATGTAATTTTTGGACGTGCCGGTATCGATAAGGAAGCTCATATCCCGCCCTGCTACTCTTCGCCTGATGACGGGTAGCAGGGATCTTCGCCTAAAAAATTGAGGGCGTCAGAATCGCTTTCAGCGTCGTCTTCGACTTGTGCCACAGCGCTGTTGGCGGCTTTGGCGTACGAGTTCTGTCCCTGTCCAGCATCTTGGGTTATATGATTGACCCTTTGTTGCCTGCTCTTACCGTTTGAGCGATCAGACATGGCCGACCGCCTGTTGACACCAACGGAGGCCTGGATTGGCTGTCCAAACTTTGACAGCGAAGGGTCCACCTCCATTGGTTCTGGTGCACCGGCGCGAGTTTGCTGCTCGGCATTTCGCTGGCTGGATTGGCCCTGCTGCTTGTGCTGCCTACTAAAGTGTGGGTTCTTTGACCCGCTTGCCTGCGCTTGTTGTTGGGGCGGTTTGACCCGCTGCTGGGCACTTGCCTTGTATTCTCTTCCCCCACGCTCCTCGCGAAGCTGGCAGCGAACGCATATCTTTCATGGTTCGATTCTACCTCTTGCGCGAGCGCCAGAGCTGACGGCAAGTCCCTTGGCTTTGCTGAGAATAGCACATCTGCTTGAGTCCCGAAACAAACACACGTAGTGCATCTTCGCAGAACTTTTCACAGAGTCCGCTTGCTAGGACCGGCTCATATGACTTGTTGACTTTATTAGTCAACAATTTTTTTTTTTTTTTTATAACATTCTTAATTTGTATTTAAAATCTGTCCAAGTGGACAATCATTAAATGGTTTGGGGGGGACCTTGACTTAAGGGAGGTACATGGAATGTATATCTTATTGGGTTGACATAGGTGTCTATTGGTTGGGGAGATCAAGCGGGTGTTTCCTTTTCAGGCGTCTTGGGGTTTGCCTATTATCTAGGAGGTTGATGGCCAGGTGGTTGGGGTGGTTATCCAGTCTTTTTATGTATCTTCCGCTGAGACGGGTGATCTCCTCTGCTACACATCTAATTCCAAGCTCTTTATGGATTATTGAGTTTTCGTGGTACGGATGGGCGTTCGAAACTATTTTCAGGCATTTATTCTGAAATCGCTGTATTTTGATGCGGTTCGAACAGCTTGCCGTGCCCCACAACTGTATCCCATATGTCTAGATTGGCTTAAGCACTACCTTATAAATAAGCAGCTTGAATTTTACTTTGAGTTTGGACCGCCTTCCCAGGAGCCAATGCAGTTGCTTAAGCCGTAGGTTGGCCTGGATGCGCTTATTGATTAGGTGCGGACGCCATGTGAGCCTGCGGTCCAGTGTCAGCCCTAGATATTTGGGAGTGTTATTAGTTGGGATGGTTTCCCCGTTGAGTGTGACGGGGGGGCATTCTCCTCTGCGTAGTGCGAAGGTTGTTTGTGTAGATTTCTCGGCGTTGACCACGATGTTCCATCGTTTTATCCATGGACCGAGGGCATTCAGTTGCCTCTGTATGATGGCTGAAGCTTCCTGAGGATCTGTGGCGGAGGCTAGGAAGGCGGTGTCATCGGCATAAGTGGCTACTGTGTGGTTCCGGGAGGGGGTGATGGGGAGGTCCGCTGTGTAATAGTCCTGGGTGCCAGACTCTGTCAAACGCCTGTTTGACATCAAGCATAACGGCGCAGCAGTACTTCTTCTTTTCGAAGGCCTCAAGTATAGTCTTAACAATCCGGTGGCATTGCTCAGGTGTTCCGTGAAGGCGTCTGAAGCCAAACTGGTGGTCAGGGATCAGACCGGCCTCCTCCAATACTGGCAGTACTCTACGTAAAAATACTCTTTCAAGTATTTTGGAAAGGCTTGCTAGCAAGCTAATCGGACGATACGATGCTAGGTTGTCTTCAGGTTTCCCAGGTTTGAGGAGGACAATTACTTCCGCTCGCTTCCACTCTTTAGGGAAGTACCCTAGACGGAGGCAGCTGTTGAATATGTTGGCCAGCCTTTGGGAACAGATTAGGGGCAACATTTTCAGTGCTGTTGCATCGATTCGGTCAGGACCCGGTGACTTGCCATTTTTTAGGGAGGCGATCTCCTGCGCAATTTCCTCTGGTTCAACGGGCTGTATTGGCAGGCCAGGAGCACTTGGGCTGTCTATGAACCTTATGGTTGCAGCTCTCTCTTCGCCAGTGCATCTGTCGAACGGTGAGAATGCACTATGTAGATGATCAGCAAAGGCTTCTGCTCTTTCGACCTCAGTCCGACACCAGGAACCGTCCACTTTGCGCACGGGTGATATCTTCTTCATAGGTCTTTTTATGTGCCTCGTGACATTCCACAAATTGTGTTGCGGGTCTCCAGGATCCAGCTCCATAAGGAATCTATGAAACGAGTCCTGCCGTAGGATGGATAGCTTGTCCTTCAAATATTTGGTGGCACGATTAAGTGCTGTCTTGTCCCTGGGGTTGCGCGAGGAAAACCAGACTCTTCTGAGGCGCCTTTTTTCGGCCACGAGGGCCGCGATTTCCGGAGACCACAAGTGCACGTCTCTTTTAGGTATTCTCGGGGTAGTCGGAGGAGGTGGATTCGCAAATTCAGCGGCATTGTGCATCTCTTTGGTTAGTTTTTCTATGGCCGCATCTCTTTCCACAGAGGGGTATCTGGGTACAGGGAGGAAAGCATCCAAAACGTAAACTTGGGGGCATTTGTGTGTTTTCCGGTGAGTCTTCTAAGCGGGATTTTTCTGAGGACGGGGATGTTTAGGAGCAAGTTTACTGCGCTGTGGTCAGATAGCAGTTTATCATAGCTTGAGCATGTTATCTTAGAGTGTCCTATGCCCTTGGAGACGGCGAAGTCCAGCAGATCCGGCTGTTTTGAAGGGTCGGTAGGACAGTGGGTGGGTTCTCCAGTGGAATGGCAGTCCAGACTCTTCCGCTGCAGGTACTTATTGAGCTTTATGCCTTTGGGGTTGTTTGTGTGGGACCCCCACCAGGAGTGTTTGGCGTTAAAGTCTCCGGCAGCTTTAAAGCGAGGACCGAGGGACTCGAAGAAGTCCTGAAGGTGGGTCTCGGTTATCGAGTGTCTGGGTGGAAAGTAAACCGCACCAATGGTGATATCTCCCTGTGGGCTAGAAATCCTGGTCACGGCGCACTGATCCCATTCCTCCTGAAACGCGGGAAGTTCCGTGTACTGAATGCCACTCCTGATGAGCATAGCTGCTCCTCCGCGTGCTCTGCCAGATGGATGGTTGGCATGTAACAGTTCGTACCCGCTAATTTTAAAGTAGGATCTGGGACTTTGCTCCTCTGCAGGCCGTTTGCGTTCCAAAAAACTATGTTAAGGCTTATTTGCATTATTTTTTGTTGAGGATGGGAGCTATAAACTGCATCATCTGTGAGAACATCTGCGATAACATCTGCGATATCAACTTTTCCATCATCCTCTCAATTGATCCTTCCATGCGCGCAAGCATCGTATCAAACTGGTTGGGTTGTGGGGCTTCGGGAGTGGTATGAGGGGTTTGTTGGGGATTCGTTGGCTGTGTCACTTGGTTTCCTAGGAGTACGTCCCTATAACTTGTACCATTAATGATAGTTGATATCTGGATGAGAGGTAGTTTGTTGCTACTCTCAACGGGTCTGGCTTTAGGAGATTGCTGCGCTTTTGCCTTTTTGTAGGCAGGGCATCCTCTGAACGACGCAGGGTAATCAGCTTGGCAATGTAAACAGCATGCTTTCTCGTCTTTTTTTTTGGTGCATGACCTAGAGTCATGAGAATCACCACATTTCACGCAGCGATGTTCCAGGAAGCAGTAGCGCTGGGTGTGTCCAAACCCTTTGCATCTGAAACATTGTGGAACGTCGTTGAATTTCAGTGGGGGCTCTACGGTGACGACTAATCTGCAAATCCTCTTTATTTTAAAAAACCTCTGTGTTGTTGCTTGCTGGTTCTAGATTGACAAAGAAGATCCCCAGTGGTTGTTTGGATTTCCTGCCAATGGGATTGTGCAGATCCCTCACAGTATGGCCGTATTTGTGGAGTTCTTCGTTGATTTCAGTCTGGTCTGTTGATTGGTGAAGTCCCTTGATGACCGCCCTGTAAGCTCTCTCATCCTTTGGTTGGAAGGTGCGGTGTCTTTTGTTATGTGCCACGAGGTGCTGACGTAGGGCTGTGTAGGGCTCCTTGTCTGGCATCATTACGCGTAAGTTATTATTTCTCTCCGTTTTATAGGAGAAATCCTTTTCGGATCCGACTAAATCCGATATCATCTTGACAACCGCTGTAATGTCGGTCACGTCTGGGATGTAGATCGGAGGAGGCTTGAGGGTCTTCGGGATCGGGATTGGTTTCTCTTCTGTTTTAGATGCGACTGCCTCTGAGACAGTTTTGGGTTCGTCATGATCGTCGTCATCTTCTTTGCTTGAGAGGAGGGCAAAGGGGTTATTTGCCAGCTTTCTGCGCAGAACTGCGCTGGTGCTAGGTGTGACGTTTGGCTTCTCTCCTTGCCTATTACGCGCGGACTTGCGCTTGATCTCGCTGGGCTCCGAGAAGGAAGAGCTCCAGCTTGAGTCTCTGCTCGAGCTGCACTTCCTTGCTTTGAGGGCCTTCTTACTGGGCATTGTTTTGCCGAGCTTAATGGCACGCGGCGGGGCCTGCCAGTCCATACTCTAGGTTGGCGTTCTATAACGTTTATGCAGATAATAAGTCACAGCAGCAACGGCAGCGAAAGGGCAACGGACAAAGTGGGACTCCGCACTTGGCAGCCCGACCCGGCCCGTAAAATGTGCAATCCGCCAAGTCCCACGTGTGGGAATAACAAAACACAAAATTCCGAAAAATAATTCAATTTAAAATCAAAAACAAAGTTCCTTTTTGATGAACGATTTTTAGTCAACAATGTAAGTTTTTTTCTGACTTTCTCGTAATATTGCAGTAGGGATATGCGGCCTTTTCTCAGCATGCCCAACTCTTGCTCGATTACGTGAACTGGACGTTTATCACTGTAATCGCGTCAAAGGTAAGTACTGTGCCGAAAAAGGCCAGAACAACATCTGCACCCCCATGATTTTGTTTCTTATAATTATAACCGCTTGATAATGGCGCGAGCTGCCGTCATACGGCCTAAAAATGCGGTAGGCTGCAAGAGCCGCCTGTCTCCATGACTCATGTGCGCCTGCAAACTCGGGCAAGCATTTGACGGCATCCAATGGCTCATCGCAGCGGATATCATTACTTATTTCTATGGGTGCATAGGCTTGCACCTCTGGCGGCGTAATATGCGCAGCCGCCAGCTGCTGAGACATTGAGTTGACTTTGTCGGGCAGTGGCTTGCTCAGCTAAGGCAGCGGTGACAGCTGCCTGTATTACGAATTTCAACTGTTCTGCATCCATGTTTCTTGGAGCGGGGGGCGCTGCAACTGAATGTCTTGGCGCTGAAACGCGAATGTGATTATCACAATCAGAGTCCGAACCACTAGACCGACGGCAGGGGGTTCTATACCGACGGAAGGGTGAAGTCATATGCTTCTAATATAAACAACGAAACTTCGAACACAACGCTTTAGGACGGAGGCGACAAGGCTGCAAAATTCCGCGGATCTTATTACATTGAATTGACAAAACAAAACGGACGAGAAAAAGGCAGACGGAAAAACTTTGTGCGCGCGTGCATTTGATGCGCTGCTTTTAATAAGTATTCAAGAAATGTTTTTTTTTCTTTTTTTAAATTAAATTATTTTTCTGCCAATAGTTTATTTCGTCAACCTAATCCACCACTAATTTCACGCGTCGTTGTGCGTGTTAACACTTTTTACTGTAAAATCCTATCTTGGTAATGATTCTTGCAAAAATTGTATTTTTGTATTTATTTCTAATTTGCAGATCAAAGAATAGTTTAAAAAGAGGTGCCCACTTACATTTTTTGGTGTTGTATGGTGTGGTCTAATCTATCGTTGGTGTCTGCTGTTGCGCGCTGCGTTGACTCTGCCTCCCGCGCTGCCGACTCCGCTGTCCAGATAGCTTGCGCGCTGATCTGGCAACAATTCGCTGCCCGAAGAGCTCCAGCGGCTTCGGTGTAACGTGAAATTTAAATTTGCGCTCAGCCAACCGTACTCAAGAGGCGAAGTTAATGACTTTGTTGCTGTGTTGCCTACGTTGACGTAGGTCAGCAGCAACCACTTGTCGGATTTTTTTGTTGTAAGCAACAGTGGTCACAAGCACTTGTTTTATTTTTAGCACTTTGTGTTTATCACTACAGCCCTGTTGTCGTGGCTGAGTTTGATTGATTTTTTTTTATTTTTTGTTCGTGGGTAATGACTAACGCACTGTCAAATACCACTAATTGGGTGCCAATTAACCAGTTTCCTGGTATGCTAAGTTTATAATATTTTACGCCGGTTTCCGCAAGCCGGTGGCTTCACAATAAAAACACGACGGAGTAACTTTTAAGAACTCTTTATTGAGCAGAGCAAGTGCTGCTGCTTATGAGGGTAAAAAAGAACTGAATACACAAATGCAAGAATTCAATTTAAGAGCTAGAATGAAAGCGAAACACATTGTTGCGGTTTAATATTCGTAGCGGCCACGCAAATATGCTGTGTCTGCCGGCTACAAAACGACATCCAGTCTACTGCTTACGTTACAGAATGCCGTTGTTGCCGTATTTCACACGCTCGCCGTAGCGACGTTAACTTAAGTTAACTTACATATTTATTTTTTATTTGTATTTTAAATTCGCAACTCGAAAGTTCATTAAATTTTATTTGTTTGTACTATTTTTACCATATACAAGAGAATGTCGTCTAATTCATAGTTTCGCAAAATCTATCAATCTCACACTTATTATAAATTTGCAGTTTCGGTAAAGAAGCATTTGCATAATTTTTATTTTAGCCAAAAACATATTGAAGTAGTATCGTCAACCATTTTTTTTTACGCGCGGCCCACTGCATAATGTATGGACCACCTCACCTTGACGAACCCTGTTTTAAGGTGAGGCATGATCAGTAGTCCAGTATCAGGCAAACTAAAGGTATATTTAAGCTTTTAAATATATAAAAGTCATTGAAATATTTTGAATTGTTTTTATGAAACAAAGCACATCATTAGAATTATTGACTATCGTAATAATATGGTCAGAAAATTGAAGTCATAAAGATTATTAATCTTTTTTTTCGAGCGGCTCCCACTGTAAACGAACAAACCAACTCCCGCCCAACCGACCGAGAGGCGCTCGTATCGCGAAGATAGATCCGAGAGAATAAAGTATAGAACAGATTACGAGGGAGATGTGGAATGCGTTTGTTGCTCTGAAAGATTAGTGAGAACTAAGGATTTGATAGAAGTGGATGTGCAGAGTAAGGTAATGTACTATATAGGTCGTTGTAGTCAGAACACAAAACCATAAAAGGCTCATGCTGGGCATATGTAGATCTACAACAGCTTAGGAATAGGGGACTACAATTTCCAGTCCGTCTATTTGGAATGGTCTAGTAAATCCTCAATTTTCACCTACCTTTCAGAGCAACATACATACTCTATCCTCGCGATCCGAGCCGTACGATTAACGGCAGCGCCCCTCGGTCGGTTGGGCGGGAGGTGGGCTGTACGTTATGGTAGCGGCGCGAAAAAAAAAATACAAAAAGATTGAATTTTCTCAATAGGAGTAATTTATGATTTACAGAGTGAAATGGTTTGCTGAAATTATTGTAGATAACATATTATTCAAGGCCATTACGAAAGTCATATGTAATTAAGGACGTCAGGCTCAAACGATTTGTGGTGGTGAAGCGACGATTTATAAAACCAAGTTGACATGGATAAATGATTGAACTTAGGGCTGAAAAGGTGGGGTGAACATATTGTCAAAAAGCTTGGAAATATCTGACAATTTAGAGATATCTGTATAATTGGCAGTATGGGAAAGATTTCTTCCACATATGGGGAAAGATCTAAGTATCTAAGTACAATTCAATGCAAGAATTAATTGATGTTGTTTTCGAAAGTCAGCCTTACGGATGCAACTAATTTTATAAGATGAATGGGGAGACTTAAGCTCGATACAAGTAATGGTTTCAGAGGAAACCTTAATCGTTGGATGATATGGATCGTCTGAGTGCAAAAGTTGCATAGCTGTGGAAATTCTTACGTGGTGAGTTTCACCCAAGGACATGTCAAACATACCCTCAGGGAAATCATGCTCTTTTTGCCTAACGTTGGCAGATCACAGTAAATCGATCTTACTGTGTTGGTATTAAAAAGTGGTTCGATTACTTCGAATAGCGTGTTTTCATCTGTAAAATATATTTTCTGGCGTATTTTCCTGCCAAAGACTATGATGTCCCTCTTTAAATCATGGCTTCTTCGAGGACAAACTGAGTCTTGAAAAAATTTAAAGGTTTTTCTGCTGAATCAATCGAGTATGAAAGCGATATTTCCCTCTGAATCGTTGCAGCATCTGACTACCCTTCATTTTTCAAATAGTTTCCTTTTTGATGGGAAATTTTCTTTTCTTTCAAATTTGCATTGTTTTCATGAATATATGATTTCCACCTTTTGATTTTGGCGTTTGATTTTCTGAAAGAGACAGCGAATGTCAGTGTTGGTGGTCTGTGAAAATTTATAGTTAGTTATATGGTCTGATGATATTTATTTGGATATAAAAAAGTATTAGAAGAATCTAAAAGGGATCGGACCAAAAGATAATAAAAAATGCAAGTGCAATTAAATCACTTAGGCCGCCCACATACCAACGCATTAAAGTCGCTGGGCGGATAAATATAAATAGTTGATCTCTTATAGTACTATATAAATTAACGAGTGCACCTCGCACCTAGTGATTTGACACAATGAAAAAAGAAAGGAAATGAAATGATAAGAGAAATAATGCTGCTGGAAGCCGAGTTCAGTGCCCTGAGTGGATTATCGGCAAATGGAATCTAATAAGCTTTTACTTGTTGCGAGAGCAGCATAATCGACCCACCCAACATCGGTGGCAACATCTCTGGAAGCATCGGCGGAAGCATCGGTGGTAAGTTCCTTTAGTTTTGCCTTCTTAATTTATAATTTATAAGTTATCTACTAGTTATCTACAGTAAACAAGTAAGGTAGCAGCAGTCGAGTTTCCCGATTGCAAAATACCCTGTACCCTTAAACATGCTTACAATTTATTAATTTTGTATCAATAAATAAATGAAACAATATTCTATTAGAAAAGAGTACCATAACAATATAAATTTGGTATGATTTTGGTTATAAAAATAAGTTTCGTGTGTATAAAGCCATATACATTTCGCTGTCAACGTCGCAGTCGGCGTCGCGCAATGCGTGTTTTGCTGCGCTTCTGCTTCCCTTGCCATAGATTTTGCATGTGGCATAACTTCCGTGTTTCTTATCCGATTTGGTTTAAATTTAAAAATTATATAGCTTTTATAAGCACCAACGCATATGCCGAATTGCATAGCATTAGGTTAATAATTGTGGGCGTGGCAGTTTTTTGAGGTTTGCGGGGGAGCGTGGTCGTGACAGTTTTTTACTGTTTGCGGGGGAACGGGAGGTGATATCAAAATAAAAAAACAAACTTGTACTGCGTATGGTAATTACCTATCCAACGATGTATGGCACATGTCTGTAGCTCTTGTAGTTTCTGAGATCTAGGCGTAGATACGGACAGACGGACATGGCTATATCGACTCGGCTGTTGATGCTGATCAAGAATATATATACTTTATGGGGTCGGAGATGCTTCCTTCTGCCTGTTACATACATTTGCACCATATTATGATACCCTTTTCACCCATTTTTAATGGGTACAGGGTATAAAAAGGATACATATATAGTGACGTATTTGGGTGGTCCAAACCGGCCACTTCAAATATTTCAAAGAACTACAAACAGTTATGCACTTAAGCGATTTCCATAATGTATCGCAGCTGCGCAGCATCCGTTTCCAATAAAGAATTCTTTCGCAGCCGCACTTAGCCATTCATGTAAACATCCTAAATCCTGACCTAAGCAGATTTGACTGCTCTGTTTGAATCTTTTCCTAATCTTAAGAATCCAAGAGCAAGGCTCTCCAGAAATACAAATATTGTTAAAATACCGAGGCTTCTCCTCAACCCAATGTACATTTGATTTTTAGTCTTAAGCCGACATTCAATCAATAAAAACACAAAGCGGATTCAATCGGAGTTTTTATTTATTTCGGCGTTGATCTTAGTTTAAATACGGATCATTTATTCGACTCGAAAACACAAACAATTTTACTCGCGCAGTCGGTAGGATACAACAAGTATCCGAAAAAAGAACCTTCGAGTGGAAAATAAGTTAAATTTTATAATCCAGTGCTCGAAACATTTCCCAAAATAAATTCGTGAAAACTCTTCAACTTGGATTATAATTCCAATTCGGTTATCCAAATAAAAGTGGAAGTGAAATACGAAACAAAAACATTAAGTCCAAAGGCAACTAAGTTTTAAAACCAACTTATAAAATTATAAGAAAGTGAAGTTAAAAACAACAAAAAAAAAAAATTTTATACTTAAATAAAAATAAAAAACAATAAATTAAAGCAACATAATAAAACAACACCAAAATTAAAAATTTACAATAAAAAAGTGTAAGTAAAACTAGAAAACGAAACAAAAAAAAAAAAATAAATAACATTAAATCCAAAACAAAACAAAAAAATTAAATCAAAAACAAAAAAATTAAACACAAAATTTTAAAAAAATGTCACAACCAATTATTGCCGCACCCCAAATCGTTGCGCTGAGCGACAACAACCTTGCCGAAGCCCGTCGGCAACTTAAAGATATTATGCCATTCAAGGGTGATCCAGAAACCCTTCACACCTTCGTCAGTAGAGTAGATTACGTAATTTCGCTCTACCAAACGAATGATGTTCGACAACAGAGGATTCTACTGGGAGCGATCGAAAGGAACTTGGACGGACAGGTTACACGATCTTTGGGACTTCCAAACATCGAAGATTGGCCTACCCTAAAGGCAAGACTCATCGCGGAATTTAAAACTCAAACACCAAACTACAAACTTCTGGAGAACTTCAGGGAAACACCATACAGAGGAAACCTAAGAGCATTCTGCGAAGAAGCGGAAAGACGACGTCAATTATTAATTTCGAAACTACACCTAGAAGGTAACCAACCGGATTTCCTTATTTATATTCAGGCTATTAAGGACTCTATTAAGATACTGATAAGGAAATTACCAACACAATTATTTACTATTTTAGCTCACCACGATATTACAGACTTAAGATCCTTAATTACCATTGCACAAAATGAGGGAATTTATGAAGAACACATTAACTTTGAATTTAATAAAAACCCAGAATACCGTAAAAACTCAAATTCTAATCAGAATTCGAAAACACATAAATTCAATGCAAATGTTCAAACTCAATATCGCCCAAGTTACCCACAATATTCCCAACCCTTCCAACCTAATTTTAATCAATACGTGCAACCATTTAGACCTAGCTATACACAGCAGATGACTAACAACCCACCTATGTGGCACGCACCTAATTATTTCAGACCCAACCAGTACATAAACACACAACCCATTATTCAAAAAAATCCTTTCCAACAACATCCCAACAAAATCCAAAATCCCCAAACAACACATTTTAGAGGAAATACATACCCTCAACTACAACAACCCTCTACATCTAAAAATTCTAACTTCCCGATTACTAAACGACTAAGACCATCGGACAGTGAACAAACTAAAATGTCTATTGACGAAATGAGATTCCAAGACGCGCATGAATTCGAACAAGTCCAACCAAATTATTACGAGCAACAGTATTATGACCAAAATCAATACAATCCATATCATAATCATGGGTACATTAATGAAGGGCAAGAACAGGTCCAACTTGTACAAATTAATAACGAAAAAGATCTAAATAATTCTGAATTAAACGAAAATTTTCGGTCAACAGCCCCGGACAACTCGAATACATAAAAATAGTATACAAAGGTTCCACATACAAATGCCTTCTAGACACAGGATCCACAATTAATATGATTAATGAGAATATATTTTGTCTTCCCATTCAAAATAGTAGATGTGAAGTTTTAACATCAAATGGCCCTATCACCTTGAACGACTTGATTATGTTACCCAGAAATAGTATTTTCAAAAAAACCGAACCATTCTATGTGCACAGATTTTCTAATAATTACGATATGCTAATTGGCAGAAAATTGTTAAAAAATGCACAATCAGTTATTAATTACAAAAATAATACAGTTACCCTTTTTGATCAAACATACAAATTAATTACTTCAGAATTAATTACTTCGGAAGGAAACCAAAATTTTTATATCCAAAGGACACCAGAACCAATTGCAAACTCAGATCAGGAATCAATAAAAAAATTAGATTTTTCACAGTTTCGATTAGATCACCTAAATCAGGAGGAAACCTTAAAGTTAAAAGTCTTATTAAATAAATTTAGAAATCTTGAATATAAGGAAGGAGACAAATTAACATTTACAAATACCATTAAACACGTACTAAACACAACACATAACTCTCCAATTTATTCAAAACAATACCCACTTGCGCAAACACATGAAATTGAAGTAGAAAACCAAGTACAGGAATTGCTAAATCAGGGATTAATTAGGGAAAGTAATTCACCATACAATAGTCCTACTTGGGTTGTACCAAAAAAACCGGATGCTTCTGGCATAATGAAGTACAGGGTAGTAATTGATTATAGAAAGCTAAATGAAATAACCATACCTGACAGATATCCAATTCCAAATATGGACGAAATACTTGGCAAACTGGGTAAATGCCAATATTTTACAACAATCGATCTGGCAAAAGGATTTCACCAAATAGAAATGGACGAGGAATCAATTCCTAAAACTGCATTCTCCACCAAAAGCGGTCATTACGAATATCTTCGAATGCCATTTGGCCTTAGGAATGCACCCGCTACTTTTCAAAGGTGCATGAATAATATCCTTCGACCATTGCTTAACAAACACTGTTTGGTGTATCTGGATGATATTATAATTTTTTCAACATCCCTTACAGAACATTTGAATTCAATACAATTAGTTTTTTCAAAGCTTGCAGAAGCAAATTTAAAATTACAACTAGACAAATGTGAGTTCTTAAAAAAGGAAGCTAACTTTCTTGGTCACCTAGTAACTCCTGATGGTATTAAACCAAATCCTATTAAAGTTAAAGCCATAGTTTCATACCCAATTCCGACAAAAGTAAAAGAGATTCGAGCTTTCCTCGGATTAACAGGTTATTATCGCAAATTTATTCCAAATTACGCAGACATAGCAAAACCCATGACCAGCTGCTTAAAAAAAGGAGCAAAGATAGATACGCAAAAACTTGACTACATAGAGGCATTCGAAAAACTTAAGGCTTTGATAATTCGAGACCCAATTTTACAATTACCTGATTTTGAAAAAAATTTGTTTTAACCACAGACGCAAGTAACTTGGCTCTCGGGGCTGTCCTTTCTCAAAACGGTCATCCTATATCTTTTATTAGTAGAACACTTAACGATCACGAATTAAATTACAGTGCTATCGAAAAAGAATTACTTGCCATAGTTTGGGCCACTAAAACTTTTCGACATTATTTACTAGGGCGACAATTTCTCATTGCTAGTGACCATCAACCTCTTAGATGGCTTCATAACTTAAAGGAACCGAATGCTAAGTTAGAAAGATGGAGAGTCAGATTAAGCGAATACCAATTTAAAATCGATTATATTAAAGGGAAGGAAAATTCAGTCGCCGATGCATTATCAAGAAGAAAAATCATTGAAGAAAATCACCATAGTGAAGTTACTCAACATAGTGCAGAAGAAGACAATAGCAACCTTATTCATTTGACAGAAAAACCAATAAATTATTTCAAAAAACAAATTATCTTTATTAAATCCGATAAAAATAAAATAGAGCATTCAATAATATTTGGTAACTCCATTACCACAATTCAATATGATGTAATGACATTCGAAAAGGCCAAACAAATTTTACTCGATCACTTTATCCATAGAAACATTACCATTTATATTAAGAGCGATGTAGATTTTGAAATTATTTAAAGGGCACACATAGAAATTATTAATACCACCTACACAAAAGTAATTCGCAGTCTTTTCCTATTAAAGAACGTTGGTTCATATGCCGAATTCAAAGAAATCATACTTCAATCACATGAAAAACTTTTACACCCTGGTATACAGAAAATGACAAAATTATTTAAAGAAAATCACTTCTTTCCAAATAGCCAACTACTAATTCAGAATATAATAAACGAATGCAACATATGCAATTTAGCCAAAACAGAACATAGAAACACCAAAATGCCTTTAAAAATCACGCCTAAACCGGATCATTGCCGAGAAAAATTTGTGGTAGATATTTATTCATCTGAGGGAAAACATTACATCAGTTGCATTGATATTTATTCTAAATTCGCTACACTTGAGCAAATTAAAACTAAGGACTGGATAGAATGCAGAAACGCATTAATGCGTATTTTCAATCAATTAGGTAAACCCAAATTACTTAAGGCAGACAGAGACGGAGCTTTCTCCAGTTTAGCTTTGAAGCGATGGCTTGAAGAAGAAGAAATCGAATTACAGCTCAATACAGCAAAAAACGGGGTGGCAGACGTCGAAAGATTGCACAAAACAATAAATGAAAAAATTCGTATAATCAATTCATCTGATGATGAAGAAGTAAAATTAAGCAAGATAGAAACAATCCTTTACACATACAACCATAAAATTAAACATGACACTACTGGACAGACACCTGCTCAAATCTTCTTATACGCTGGGCATCCAATATTAGACACTCAAAAAATTAAAGAAAAGAAAATAGATAAAATAAATGAAGACCGACAGGAATTTAATATTGACACTAATTACAGAAAAGGTCCACTACAGAAAGGCAAATTAGAAAATCCATTTAAATCAACCAAAAATGTAGAACAGACAGACCCTGACCATTACAAAATCACTAATAGAAATAGAGTTACGCACTACTACAAAACACAATTCAGAAAACAAAAGAAAAATAATCAACTCTCAATTTCACAGGCACCTGGTACCTGATAACATTATTGCTTCTACTGATCACAGCGGTTCATGGACAGCAAATTCAAATTAATAATATTGACACCAACCACGGATATCTCCTTTTTTCTGATAAGCCAGTCCAGATACCATCCTCCTTTGAACATCATTGCTTGAAAATCAATTTAACTGAAATAGACATCGTGGTTGACTATTTTGAGCAAAGATTACAATCCGATTACCATGCACCCCCCATCAAATTTTTACACAATAAATTGAAAAGAGAACTAGCCGGAATAACCCTGAAACATAGAAACAAACGGGGACTTATTAACATTGTGGGCTCAGTTTTTAAATACTTATTTGGAACACTAGATGAAAATGATAGAGTCGAAATACAGGAAAAACTTGACAACAACGCCCATAACTCAGTAAAATTACATGAACTCAACGACGCTATACAATTGATAAATGACGGAATGCAAAAGATACAAAACTATGAAAAAAACCACACCATCATTAACAGTCTTTTGTTCGAACTAATGCAGTTTACGGAATACATAGAAGATTTGGAAATGGCTATGCAGCTTTCCAGACTTGGACTTTTTAACCCCAAATTACTAAACTATGACAAACTTGAGAATGTCAACAGCCAAAATATTTTAAACATTAAAACATCCACTTGGATTAACTACAATGATAACCAATTATTAATTATATCCCACATACCCATTTACTTTTCACTAATAAACACAATTAAAATAATCCCTTACCCAGATTCCAACGGTTATCAACTAGATTACACAGACTCACAATCATATTTTGAAAAAGAAAATAAAGTTTATAATGCCGAAAATAAAGAAATAAAAAATGAATGTGTCACCAATATTATTAAACACTTGAAACCAATTTGTAATTTTAAGCCAGTGGACACGAACGAAATAATAAAATACATAGAACCAAACACAATTGTAACCTGGAACTTAACCCAAACCATTCTTAACCAAAATTGTCAAAATTCAATTAATAATATAAAAATAGAAGGAAACAAGATGATAAGAGTAACACAATGTAAAATAGAAATCAATAGCATAATTTTAAGTGAAAATCTGTTAAAACCAGAAATAGATTTGACACCACTATACGCACCACTTAATATAACAAAAATAAAAATTGTGAAACACAACGACATTGTTGAGATGATTTCAAAGAACAATATTACACTTTACATATTAATGACCATTGGAATAATTGCACTTATTTTGTTGTACTTATATTTAAGATATGTAACATTAAACCCATTCATGATTCTGTATGCAAAACTTAAATTAAGAAAAAATCAAAATCAAAACACACCACAACAAATAGAAATAGAAGAAACTCCATTTCCCATACTATATCCATCAATCCCAGCCCAAGTATAGGCTTCTCTTTAAGGGAAGGGGAGTGACGTATTTGGGTGGTCCAAACCGGCCACTTCAAATATTTCAAAGAACTACAAACAGTTATGCACTTAAGCGATTTCCATAATGTATCGCAGCTGCGCAGCATCCGTTTCCAATAAAGAATTCTTTCGCAGCCGCACTTAGCCATTCATGTAAACATCCTAAATCCTGACCTAAGCAGATTTGACTGCTCTGTTTGAATCTTTTCCTAATCTTAAGAATCCAAGAGCAAGGCTCTCCAGAAATACAAATATTGTTAAAATACCGAGGCTTCTCCTCAACCCAATGTACATTTGATTTTTAGTCTTAAGCCGACATTCAATCAATAAAAACACAAAGCGGATTCAATCGGAGTTTTTATTTATTTCGGCGTTGATCTTAGTTTAAATACGGATCATTTATTCGACACGAAAACACAAACAATTTTACTATATAAGAAATAAAAACCATGTCATCCAAAAAAAAAATGGCATTCCTAATTGAGGATCAGATAAAAGTAACAAGGGAAGTTGACGGGATTCTAATAAAGAAAAGAGCTACTATCTTAGAATCTCAAGGATGTGAAAATCACAACAAATTAGTAAAGCATGCTCCAATAGCATGCTTACGAAATCAAAAGCAGCTTAAAGAAAGGTGGTTAGAAATATTGCCAAAAAAATGCTAGATAATCGATCAAGTAGAGGAATACATAATACATAACGCTTTCCATGTCCATGTCTGCATAACGCTTTCCTTTCATTGGCAAATGCATTTTTTTCGAAAAGGTGGAAGTCGCACGGAGCCATATCAGGTGAATACGGGGAGTGGTTGATTGTTAAAATGTGATTTTTGGCTACACGCATTTTAAGTCTGTTTATATTTTTATGTACCACAAACCGCTGCACAGAAGCGTTTTTTTTTAAATATAATAATAAAAAAATTGTTAATCAACGCCAATGTTACAGTGAAAAAAAATTATTTCAAACAGAAATTATTTTAAACAAAAAAAATTATTTTCAACAGAAATTATTTTGAACAGAAAAATTATTTTCAACAGAAATCAATGTGAATAAAAACAAAAATCATATTATTATTTTTTATAACAGCGCGTACGTTCGCTTTTCATTTAATTTTGTTGTTTTACGTTTCCATTCGATTCAAGCGCGACATTTGACGCTGCAGCCTTTGTCTTTATTTATTGTTTGTTTGTCTTTGGTCAACTGCTACCCACACAGGCAGCTTTTGCATACCTAAGCGAATTGGACTTCTCATGCAGCCCGGATTCTCACAGTATAGGAATAATAAACCATACTCCACAGACTTAGAGTCCGATAGCGAAAATCAAACTTTCCCTCTAAGACGTGTAACCGCGAATCCCCCTGCAATGGCGATAGATCCAGACCAGCTCAAAGCTGCAATACAGGCAATTGTGGCCAATACTTTAGCGGACGAACTCGCACAAAATGAAATGCGTCAGAAAATTCAGGAGCTGGCCAGCGAGTTGGCAGCAGCACATGTCCCGTCCACCTCAGCAGTAGCCCCCGTAATTAGAACCTACGAACCCATAGATATAGACTTTAGATGCCGTTAAATATTTGCCTGAATTCTCGGGGTCACAGGAATCATATGTTTCGTGGCGACAAGCGGCTATAGCTGCATATCGCATATTTAAAAATTTCAACGGCACCTCTGGCCATTACGAGGCAGTGACAATTATTAGAAACTAAGTTAGGGGCGCGGCCGATAACGTTTTATCCTCGTTTGGCACTGAACTGAATTTCGATGCTATTATAAATCGGCTCGATTTCACTTAAAGTGACAAGCGTCCAATGCATGTCATTAAACAAGACATGAGCACTTTAAGACAGGGAAACTACATGACCCTGTAACAGTATTATGATGAGGTCGAGAAAAAACTCACCTTACTCACAAATAAATCTCATATGTCTCACGAGTCATCGACGGCAAAAATATTGTGCGAAAAATTCCGAGAGGACGCCTTGCGTATTTTCATCTCGGGACTTAAACGTAACCTCACTGATGTGCTTTTCGCGGCAAAGCCGAAAGACATGCCGTCAGCTTTGGCCTTAGCACAGGAAGTGGAATCTAACCACGAGAGGTACGTTTTTGCAGCCAGTTTTGCAAAAAGTCAAGAAGACAAAGATCGCAAACCTGCTCCAAAGACGCAGGGTCGTCAACTTGACAGGTACGACCACCATTACCCACAACATTATAATACCAAAAACCCACATTTTAATAGGCAGCATAAGGCACAGGTTCACGCCGACCCGCAAAGTGCCAAAAATTACAAAGGCAACGGCACACCAGAGCCTATGGAGGTCGACCCCTCATTTTCTAAATTGCTGCAGCCGACCCAGGCAAGTGCTTACCAGAACAGACGACCAGCCACCTCTGAGCGCACAGGCGCCGTGAGGAAACAACAAAAAATTAACTTCACTATGCAGAATGCTGAAGAAAACACAGGAGCATATGCTGCCGCCGCCTCCAAAGCGGCATCGGAAATAGACGACGATGCCATTGCCGAGTATGATTCTGACTACGTCAATTTTTTAGGGGAAAATCCCTGTTACCCGTCATCGGACGACGAGTAGCGGGGGTACCAATGAATTTCCTTTTAGACACCGGCGCGTCAAAAAATTTCATCCGACCTCGCAAAGAGCTAAAGGATATCCGCCCGGTGAACTCTCCTTTCGAAATTCACTCAATCCACGGCACCACCACCGTTACAAAAAAATGCTTCGTCTCGATTTTTAATTTAAAAGCGACCTTTTTCATTCTACCAGATCTTACAACATTCGAAGGGATAATCGGGGCCGATCTGTTAACACAGGCCGGTGCATCACTTTGCCTCGCTTCCGCCCAACTCAAATGGGGTAATGAGGTTGAGAAGATTTCATTCCATAAATGCACTGACGTCAACTTCACTAACGTGGACTGCACAGATGCACCACCTTTGGTGAAGAAGGCATTTCTGGGGATGATAAGGAGCCGAAAAAACGCCTTCGCAGATCCCAACGAGGTCCTGCCATATAACACATCGGTAGTGGCCACGATTAGGACGACTAGCGAAGCCCATTTACGCCAAATTATATTCATACCCCATGGGGGCAGCAGATTTCGTCAACAACGAAATCCAAGACCTGCTTAAAAATGGTATAATTCAGAAGTCGGTGTCTCCTTATAACAACCCAATATGGGTGGTTGATAAAAAAGGAACCGACGAAGCCGGCAATCAAAATAGACGATTGGTCATAGACTTTCGTAAACTAAACGAAAGAACTGTCCCAGACAAATACCCGATGCCAGATATCTCCATGATACTGGGCAACTTGGGCAAGGCCAAATTCTTTACGACACTGGACCTTAAATCCGGGTATCACCAGATCGTCTTAGCGGAAAATGACCGCGAAAAAACTTCCGTCTCCGTAAACGGAGGGTAGTACGAACTCAAGAGGCTCCCCTTTGGCTTGAGAAATGCTGCCAGCATCTTCCAGAGAGCCATTGATGACATTCTCAGAGAACAAATCGGCAAGACTTGCTATGTCTACGTCGATGATGTAATAATCTTCTCAGAAAATGAGAATGCTCATGTCAAGCACGTGGATTGGATTTTAAAAACCATAAGCGATGCAAATATGAGAGTCTCAGTAAAAAAAATCAAGTTTTTTTAAAAAAAAACGTTAACTTTCTTGGCTTTATAGTCATCAGCTATGGCACTACCACCGACCCAGAAAAGGTCAGGGCCATAAAAGAGATCATTCCTGGGTCTCGCGAGCTATTACAGACGCTTCATTAAGGACTTTGCAGCCATAGCAAGGCCTATTTCGGACATCTTAAAGGGCGAAAATGGAAGTGTAAGCAGACATAGATCGCGACACATCCAAGTACAATTCGATGAGGCGCAAAAAAATTCTTTCGAAAAAATGCGGAACATTTTGGCATCCGAAGATGTTATGCCTAGATACCCGGATTACAAGAAGCCATTCCATCTAACGACGCATGCTTCAGTCTACGGTATTGGAGCAGTGCTTTCACAAGAGAACCGTCTTATTACAATGATCTCGAGGACATTAAAGGATAGGGAAATGAACTATGCCACAAATGAAAGGGAATTATTAGCCATCGTTTGGGCGTTGGCCAAACTGCGACACTTTTTATGTGCGGTGAAAGATATAACTATCTTCACTGACCATCAGCCATTGTCATTCTCGGTATCAGATTGTAACCCTAACTCGAAAATTAAAAGGTGGAAGCGTCGCATCGAGGAAACGGGTGCGAAGGTAGTATATAAACCGGGAAAAGAAAATTTGGTTGCTGATGCCCTGTCTAGGCAGCAAATTAATGCCATAGAAGAACAGGACGCAGAATCATGCGTTGCGACCATTCACAGTGAGATTTCCCTCACCCACACCTTAGAAACAACGGATAAGACCCTAAACTGCTTCCAGAACCAACAATTTCTAGAAGAGGCCAGCTTTCCGCTAAAACGCTCTTTCGTTCTCTTCAAAAATAAGAAACGACACGCGATCAACTTCACCGACAAGGAGTCATTACTCAATGACCTTGTGGATGCAATAGTCCCCAAGGGCGTAAACGCCCTCCATTGCGATATGCACACGTTAGCAACGGTGCAGGACAACTTAGTGCGGAGATTCCCGACTACAAAATTCTGGCACTGCAAAAACCGTGTTACAGACATTTTTGGGGTCGAGGAAAGGAGGGAAGTCATATTAGCAGAACACAATAGGGCCCACCGGTCGGCCCAAGAAAATGTGAAGCAGGTTCCCACAGAGTACTACTTTCCAAAAATGGCCAAACTGGCCAATGAAATTGTCCAAAACTGCAAAACATGCGCGAAAGCTAAATATGATAGGCATCCGAAGAAACAAGAGATTGGCGAGTCACCGATTCCTTCTCATGTAGGAGAAATGCTACACATAGACATTTTCTCAACGGATAAAAAATATTTTCTCACTTGCATTGACAAGTTTTCGAAATTCGCCGTCGTACAGCATGTGCCGTCAAGAACAATTGAGGATTTGAAACCGGCCTTGTTACAGGTCATGAATTTCTTCCCAATGGCCAAAGTGATTTACTGCGACAACGAGCCATCGTTAAAATCGCACACGATCACGGCCATGGCTAGACAACCATTTTGGCGTCAGCATCACGAATGCGCCACCCCTTCACAGTGTCTCAAACGGGCAAGTGGAACGTTTTCACAGCACTTTACTAGAGCTCGCCAGGTGCCTAAAAATTGACAAGGGCATACGTGATACTGTGGAGATAATCTAGTTAGCCACTACCAGATATAACAAATCAATCCATTCGGTCATCGATAAGAGGCCAGTCGACGCAATACAAGAATCCACGGACGACACACAAGAACGGATTGCTGACAAAATTAAGAGTGCCCAAGACGCGCTAAGGTCTAGAGAGAATGAATCTCGACAAAACAGAGTCTTCGAAGTGGGCGAAAAGGTTTCGGTCAAAACTAATAGAAGGCTTGGCAATAAACTCACTCCCTTGTGTGAGGAAAAAGCCATACAAGCAGAACTGGGGACCACGGTCCTCATTGAAGGGAGGGTGGTCCACAAAGACAACTTAAAATGACTCTCTCGCTTAATTTTAAACTTTTTATTATTACTACCTATCATCAGCCGTTTGGCAAACTTCCATTAAGTCGACATTAAGTCCGTTGCCAAAGGCACGATGTTTTAGTTTTAGGATAAAATTAATTGGTGATGGGATAAACCTCAGCGAACAAGAAAAAGCGACTAAAAAATACATTTCCACAGGCGCAGAATTTTCATCCTCCTCTCACTGTCATTGGTGTCAGCGCACATCACTTACTATTCACAAACAAGGTATATCCCCATCATAGATGGAGAGATCCTGGTGTGGAAGGAGCTCGCGTACGTGACCCACTCGGCAAATCTTTCGGAATACATGCGCGTAATAGAAGAAACAAGCAGCATTAACGAGATGTTTCCACAGTCTCACATGAGGAAGTTGCTAAAAGTGGACACCTTGCACCTTCGGGACACGCTGGATTCGTTAAGAGTACACCACAGAATCGCAAGGAGTTTAGATTTTCTGGGCTCAATGCTAAAGGTAGTAGCGGGGACGACGGATGCCGGCGATCTAGAAAGAGTTAGGTTCACAGAGTGGCAGTTGACACAGTCAAACAATAGGCAAATCAAAATTAATACTAGAATACAAAGTCGAATCAACCAATTAACAACAACTGTAAATCAAATCTTGCAAACACATAAAAATACCCAAATTGACACCGGCCATTTTTATGAGACACTGCTGGCTAGGAATAGAATACTAATGATGGAGTTAAAGAATTTAATGTTGGCTGTAACACTGGCGAAAAACAATATTGTCAGTCCAAATATCCTAGATCATGCTGACTTAAAATCAGTTAGGCTGAAAGAACCCACAGATATCCCCATGGGGGATCTTATGTCCGCATCGTCTGTAAAAATACTACGAGGGCGGGTCAATAAGTCCGTGACTATTTGAATGAAACACAGGTTTTTAGATAAAAAGTTATTTTATTTTTCAACGAAGTCTCCTTTGAGCTCTATACACTTAGCCCAACGTTTCTCCAATTTTGTTATGCCTTCCAAAAAATATGATTTGTCGAGGTCTTCAAAATAGGCATTTGTTTCTGAGATGACTTCGTCATTGGAGGCAAATCTCTTTTCGCCGAGCCATTTCTTCTAGTTTGGGAACAAGAAATAGTCACACGGGGCTAGATCGGGTGAATAGGCCGGATGAGGGAGCAATTCGTAGCCCATTTCATGGAATTTTGCCATGGAAACTGCACATGTGTGCACCCGTGCATTGTCCTGGTGGAAAAGAACTTTTTCTTGGCCAGTGCGGTCGCTTTTTTTCAATGCCTCATCGAATCGACCCAATAAGTTGCTGTAATATTCACCATTGATTGTTTTTCCTTTTTGAAGGTAGTCAATGTGGATAATACCGCGTGCATCCCAAAAAACAGTCGCCATGACTTTATTGGCTGACAAACCCACTTTTGCCTTCTTTGGCGCCGATTCACCCCGAGAAACCCACTGTTTTGACTGCTGTTTGGTCTCCGGTGTGTTGTGGTGGATCCACGTTTCGTCCACGGTTACGAAACGGCGCAAAAACTCGTTCGTATTGCGATTGAACAACGCTAAACATTCCTGCGAAATTGTCACACGGTTGCATTTGTGGTCGATTGTGAGCAAACGCTGCCCCCATCTTGCGGAAAGCTTTCTCATACCCAAATGATCATTCAAAATTGAAACCACTGAGCCATGTGAAATGCCTACGGCTTCCACAATCTCTCTCACTTTTAATCGCCGATCGGCTAAAACCATATCGTGGATTTTTTCAATTGTTTCGGATGTGGAAACCTCAACTGGGCGTCCAGAACGTTCGGCATCTTCCGTGCTTGTACGGCCACATCGGAATTCAGTAAACCACTTTTTTACCATGGAAATGGATGGTGCAGAGTCTCCATAATATTTATCAAGCTTGGCCTTGGTTTGCGTAATGGATTTTTTCCTCAAAAAATAATGCTTAATGAGCACACGAAATTCACTTTTTTCCATTTTCTTCTCAGTCAACGCGGTAGTCTGATATTAACGGCTGTCAAAAACAAACTAAATGTCGCAGCTTGTTCAATTTTTGACAAGAGTCAACTGACAGATGACTGTTGACGGGAGCAGTGTCACCATTTCAATTAAGAGGCGGGAAATTCAAAAAGTCACGGACTTATTGACCCGCCCTCGTACAATCCTCTAAAATGATACAAGAAGGTCACTATTTTCCCAGTCACATGCAAAGGGGTTATGCTGCGAATAACCAACAACATGGTAGCAAAGTGTGGAGAAGAAGTCCATACAATTAAAAACTGCACCCCAACACTGGGGGCTACCTTTTTCCAACTATCAACGGAAAGCTCATGCGCCAGGCAACTACACGCAGGCGTTCTAGCGCATTGCGAGTCGCAACCAAGCGACCTACAACCGCTTACCCGCGTGGATGAGGGAATCATCATCATCAATGACCGGCCAGCCAGGGTCACGGTGGACAACGGAACAGAAGTCTATCTACGTGGCACACATCTCATTACCTTCAACGATCGCGTAGGCTTCGGAACGTTTTTGTTTTTTATGTCCACTAGTAAGGATTTAACGGCCCAAACCATTTGATTTTGGTGGTTGATGTTTGTTTCCATTGCCCTTGCAAATTCCTTTCCGCAAAACTCCGGTCCTGCTTTGAACAGTGGCGCTTTAGTAGCAAGTTTATTTTCTTTTTTCCGATCCATCAGCTGAGCTGACTGGCTCACTATGCGTCCACAGAGTACTATTGATCTTCTGCAATACGGCCCTTTGGCAGCTGGGCAACCCGCCTTCGAGGTTATGTTGCACAACAACTCTGTCAAAAATTAAGTTTCCTTTTGGGATATACTGTAGTGCAATTTCACTAACCTACCTGGCCGATCCGCACTTTCTTTTCTGTGTTTTACCTGGCCAAGGGCCACGCTGGGGCTATTTAAGTCTTCACCTGTGTAAAGAAAAGATTCCAACTGTTCAGATGACTGGCCACTGCGGTTGCCAGTACGATCAGGGATGAAGGGTGGAAGAATATATAAAATATATTATCCTGCCCCGCTTCGATGTAGGAGGAGCGTCAGGTTGAAGTGTAGTCCAGCGGCGTTGGCTGCTATCCTTGGAATTCTGCAGTGGGACTGCAATTGGTTGTGACAAGTCTTCTTATGACGTTTATGTTGGAGAGTTTACTTCCTCTCTAATCACCGGCCTTGTGGCTCGGCAATTATATCAATAATAAGACAAGGTTTTACGGCTAAAGCCAGCGCAATGTTTATTGGTCAAGCGTAAGCTTTCGTATCTTAGACAGAACTGAAGTACAAAATATATTGAAGCATAAGTCTACCCTAGCTCCAATTCAACACGCCATAAAATCGTGGTTGTTTGTGTGAATCTACTTATTTGCTAGGGTATTATTTATGTAAAACTACTACGTTTCCGAATTAGATATATCGAGTGTTCTTTTCGGTTGTAACTTATATATTATTTTTTTTTTCTTATTCAATCCTACAAAATTACCTCGATCCTATAAAGATTTTTTTTAAAAATATCGACGCGACGTGAGCCTATAAATACCGTCCAACATAAAAAAAGTTAATCTGAAGAACCATCGAGTTTCTCTGGCTGGTTTGGTTTAATCACAGTGCAGAATGAGACTTCGTCGATCAATGCAAATGCCTGTTCCGTTCCATTCCTTTCATAGAATACGACAAAAAAGTGTTGTTCCGTTCGGCCCGTTGTGCAGAACTCTCGTTCGCATAACTTTCTCTCCTTCGGACTGTTCCTGAATCCTCCTTATTCAAAAGGGAATGATTTTTTCTAGTGAATTCGTCAAAGGCGAACATTCCTGACGATTTACAGTGTGATATGTAGTTTTTTCCATGATATCGCCGGCATAGCTTCTACTTTGTGCCCTCTATCACATTCCCGCCAAGCTTATTGGTTGCTGTTGTCATTCTGCACCATGAGTCTGACCTTGGGTCTCGGAATCTAAATTAGTTAAGTCTATAGGCGTTGTAGAAAACGAGACTGGGGTCGCATCATTAGCCCGAAGTTTTCCTCATCCAAATTTTGTTGCTGTAGTATTGTCCGGTAGGTTCGATACAGTTGCTTCCACAATATTCATATTCGCCGTTCCATCCCAGGGTCGATGACTACCATCACACCGCGTGGTAGCTCTAATTAAAGGTTAAACACAAACCATCTCTGGAAGCATCGGCGGAAGCATCGGTGGTAAGTTCCTTTAGTTTTGCCTTCTTAATTTATAATTTATAAGTTATCTACTAGTTATCTACAGTAAACAAGTAAGGTACCAGCAGTCGAGTTTCCCGATTGCAAAATACCCTGTACCCTTAGACATGCTTACAATTTATTTATTTAATATCAAAAAATAAATGAAACAATATTCTATTAGAAAAGAGTACAATAACAATTTAAATTTGGTATGATTTTGGTTATTAAAATAAGTTTCGTGTGTCATAAAGCCATACACATTTCGCTGTCAACGTTGCAGTCGGCGTCGCGCAATGCGTGGTTGGCTGCGCTTCTGCTTCCCTTGCCATAGATTTTGCATGAGGACTTCCGTGTTTCTTATCCGATTTGGTTCAAATTTAAAGCAGCTTTTATAAGCACCAACGCATATGAATTGCATAGCATTAGGTTAATAATTGTGGGCGTGGCAGTTTTTTGCTGTTTGCGGGGGAGCAGGGGGTGATATCAAAATAAAACAACAAACTTGTACTGCGTATGGAAATTATCTATCCAACGATATATGGCACATATCTGTAGCTCTTGTAGTTTCTGAGATCTAGGCGTTGATACGGACAGACAGACGGACAGACGGACAGACGGACGGACGGACGGACGGACGGACGGACAGACGGACATGGCTATATCGACTCGGCTGTTGATGCTGATCAAGAATATATACACTTTATGGGGTCGGAGATGCTTCCTTCTGCCTGTTACATACATTTGCACCATATTATGATACCCTTTTCACCCATTTTTAATGGGTACAGGGTATAAAAAGGAAAAATTCAAAATGTTATTCAGGTTTTTAGGTAATATATCTAAGAACTTAAAAATATATCTTTTTTTTACTATTTTAAATGAATTATTGGGTAGTAAAAAACCAATTTCATAAAAATAATCCATAATTTGAGGCCAAAAAAGTTTAAGTACACTTTGGAAAATCATAAATTCTATAGTGTTAATATTTGGTAGGACCTCCTTTTACGGCAATAACTGCTTGGAGGCGACGCTGCGTAGTGTGTACCAACACCTTTGTGTCCTTTTCTAGGATCTTGTCCCACTCAGACTGTAAAACTGTCATTAGGGAATCCTTTGAGGTTATTTTGTGCTTCCTTATCCTTTTGTCCAACAAATTCCAAATGTGCTCAATAGGATTAAGGTCGGAAGACTGTGGAGGTGTATGCAATTGCTTGCAGTTGTAGAGCAGCCACTCCTTGACCAAATATGACGTATATTTTGGGTCTTTATCGTGCTGAAATAGGAATGTCTTCACATTCAACTGGAGCTGGGTCGCGATGTCTTTAAGATTTTCATTCCAAATTTTTAAATATAAATGCTTGTCTATAGTATCATTAATAAAGACAAGTTTCCAAACGCCAGCAGTCCCAATGCAGCCCCAAACCACTATGTTACGCCGCCGTGCTTCACAGTTGGTGTTACATTTTTAAGGACCTATGCGGCGTTAGGATTTCTCACTACTTTCTGTGAGCCATCCGAACCCAAAATGTTGAACTTGGACTCATCACTCCATAGGACATTGTCCCAAAACGATTCCAGCTCGTTTACATATTTTTGTGCGAATTCCAGCGTTTTCTTGCAGATCGCCAACGAAATTAACGGCTTTCTGCGAGGTGTTCTTGCGTTGTACCCATCCTTATGGATGACATTTCGCACAGTTTGAGGGTGAACAATTTTGCCTGAGCTCCTAAATACTTCCTCCTGCATTTTCGGAGCGGATATTTGGGTTGGCTTTAATTGAACTAAAATTTGCCGTTCCTCCCTGTCAGTCAGTTTTTTTGGTCGACCTGACCTGGGCTTATCCTGGAGGTTGCCGGAGTCGACGTTTGATTTTATTATAGTTTGCACACTAAAAGCAGGCTTCTGGATTATTCTGCCAATTACATGTAAATCATCATGTATGGCTATGTCAAATGAATAAATGTTGAATTCAGTTGCGACTGCTTGGAAAACAAAAAAGCTTTCCATAAAAGACTTGTTTTCAGATCGGTCGTTTGTATGGCAGCTATATGATATAGTGGTCCGATCCGACCGATTCTTAAACTTGATCTGCGTGCAACAAAAATATTGATCTGGTAAAAATTTCAAAACCCTAGCTTTAAAACACTGTCTATTTTTTGCATAGAAACAGACGGACAGACGGACATGGCTATATCGACTCGGCTGTTTATGCTGATCAAGAATATATATACTTTGTGGCGTCGGAGATGCTTCCATTAATGCGTTACACATTTCTGGACAAAATTATAATACCCTTTTTCAAGGGTATACAAAATTCCACAACACAATAGTGCAAAACCAACTTCAGCGTTAGTAAAGAATTCACGATTACCGTCAGAATTACGAAGAATTTTCAAAAAAAAATAATGGTTCCGACGAACGTACGTAAACTTTTTTGGCGCCGTTTTCAGTCATTTTTTTATATTTTAGCTAGACAGAAGTTTACGAAAGCAGTGAGTTGTTTGATTTTCTCATAATTTAAAAGGTAATAGTTTTTAAATCTATATGGTGAAAAAATGGATCGATTTCTATAAATTTTATAATATATTTTGATCAATAAACATTGATGTTTAAAGTGTACTTAAACTTTTTTTGCCCACTGTATATCATATATCGGCCTTTGTTGATCAAAGATGGCTTATTCTGGATGAGTGCTGCCTTCAAGCGGTCCAGTTGTTGGCAGTAGAGGGCCGAATTGAGCGTTTGGCCATAGGGGAGCAGTTCGTAGTAGATGATTCCTTGTCAATCCCACCAAACACACAGCAAAACCTTCCTGGCCGCCAAGACCGGATCTTGGCCACCGTCTGGGCCGCTTCCCTGAGCTTTGACCACGACCGTTTGCGCTCGATGTTGTCGTAAGTGACCCATTTTTCATCGCCAGTCACAATCCGCTTCAGAAACGGGTCGATTTTGTTGCAATTCAGCAGCGATTCGCCGATGGAAATTCGGTCCATCATGTTTTTTTGCGTTAGTTCGTGTGGCACCCAAACATCGAGATTTTTTTTTTAATCCAAGGTTATACAAATGGTTCCAAACGGTTTTTGGCTCATCTTTAGTTCCTCAAAAATTAACGAAGTGCTCACGTGACAGTCAGTTTCCACTATTTCCATGATTTTATCGCAATTTTCGACCACAGGCCTCCCGACGCGTGGTGCATCTTTAACATCGAAATTACCGGAACGGAACCTAGCAAACCACTTTTGTGCTACACGTTCGTTTACAGTATCGGGCCCATAAACTAAATTAATTTTTTCAGCCGCTTTGGCTGCTTTTTCGCCTTGATCGAAGAAAAATTTTAAAAATATCGAATTTTCTCTTTGCTGGTGTCCATCTTTGACGAGCGCTCACAAAGTACTGAGTCAATCAATCGAAAAACTGTCAAGGACGAACTTATAGCGCGAATAAACACCTTTCCAGCGCCGTATAGTGTGATATGATGCGACACGTAACACTAGTTCTATGAACAATCACGTCATCTCTTCGATAAAAACCGAACAAACTTTTTACTTGACCTAATACTACCTGTACTATGACGCACTATTTTATCGCGATTGATCAACAGCGAAAGTTATAAACAATTAAAGTCGATTTTTTTTGTCGACAAAAAATTTTTTTTTTCAAACCGTCGCCACTGCGAAGAAAATTCTAAAAATATAATCATGTGTACTTCACTAGCGAATTAGAGCTAGGTATCCAACTTGATAGTTTTGCAGACGCTTTTGGAAAGGCATATGCGGCAATCGTACGTTACTATAGCGTTCGTTTACCATAAAAAAAAGGCAAAAGGAATTATGTTCAGCACACCTGCTCAATAAGGTAATGATGCATAAAAGAGATATTAGTACTAAGCAAAATGATAACATAGAACTTTAGGCATGGAGTGATTCGACAATAATGCTAGCTTGGATTAAATGGCTTAAATAAGATGTAACTTATTAAATGTAAAACAGATGAAATTAGAAAACTAAAGAATACTGAATGGAATCATATTAAATCCGAAGAAAATCCTGCAGACTAAGCGTCAGTAGGAGTTTAATCAAGTTGAAATGCGATTTTTGGTGATTTGATCCCAAAATCCGTTATACAACCGATATCTATAAATGATATATTTTTTATTTATTTATTTAATTATTTATTTAACAAAATTAAATCTAGTATACAATACTAAACCTAATAAATTTAATGAGTAGCTACGGCGGCCTTCGACTCGAAACTTATGGGTTATTACTTTATATAATCAACTGAGCTTTTTGGACAAAATTTAGATATCCTTGCGGTTAAACGGAGTGATAAGGATTGATGGTGTAAGTCTCATCTCTTATGCGGCTTTGTCAGCGAGTTCATTTCCATGGATTCCTTGATGACTGGGAACCCAAAAGTAAAGTAATTTTTGTCCCTTTAAACTTTTTTGAAAAGGGAGTTTGCTTTTTTGTATCTAATGAGGTTTGTATCATTCATATTGGCTTTGTAGGACGAGAACAAGCATTGCTTTTGGTCCCTAAGCTGTTGAAGGTTAGCGTTTCACCATGGCACTTTGGCTTTGTGGATCACTCTTTTCGTTTGGGGAATGCTGCAGTTTGCAGCTGCTCGTATGACTTTCGACATTTGTGCGACTTGCTGATTTAGGCAACTGTCAGTCCAATATGCTGCTGATTTTTCGCAATTTTTATTAAAGCATTTCCAGTTTGCTAGGGCTGTCTTGTATTTAGGCAGGGGTAAAGTATTATCGGGGCGTGTAGGTGTGTTTATGTGGATGGTTATGGGAAAGTGGTCATTTCCATGGAGATTAACTGATATTGACCAGCTGCACATATGGGCTATCTGTGGAGATATCAGTGAGATATCGATGTGCGGTAAAATGTTGTGAGTTGAAGGGTGAGTCGGGGAACTGTCATTAAGGACAATTAAGCTGTTTTCTAGAATTACGCTTTTGATTTTTTTACCCCTTATGCGCGGTGAGCCCCATAGAGGACTCCATAAGTTTGGGTCACCAAGGAGTATTGTGAATCCATAGATTTTGTTGAATTTCTGATATGTCAGAGGATGAAAAGGTTTGATTTGGTGGGATGAACGCATATAAAATATTAATAACCTGTTCAAAATTAAGCTGCAATGCGGAGCAGAGTATGCTGGAGTTAATGTTACGGTATGTATGTGGGACGTTCCTTTTAATAAGAACACCAATGCCTTGTTTGGCAGAGGTGTTATAAGAAAAATTGTGGAAATAACCAATATGTATATTCTTTGGGGCAAATAAAATTTGTAAAATTCCATGGAAGGTTGGTTTCCTGCAAAAATACAATGTCGGGTGTGTGGTCTTTTATAAGTAGTGTCAGTTCGTTGTTATTATTAAAAATACCGTGCATGTTCCATTGTAATATAGTAATTTTCATGATTACATTTTATTGGATTATATTCTTATTTATTTGTGGTGTGTATTTTGATGTGATGTAGTTTGTGCATATAAAAGTAAGGGTGAGAGGATCGGGACTAAGAGTCGGGACCATCCATAGTGTCGTCTGATTATTGTTTGTAGGTTTGAGGTGTGTGAAGCAATTGGTTTGTTTAAGTTGAATCTTGAGGTCATTAATGTATTGTTGTCGTTGTTGGTTTGTCCGATTAGAGCATTTGCTTCGGACTTAAGGGAGCGAGTTTGTTCCAAACATGTTTTCAGTTTACTTGTTGGGCTTAAGTAAGAGAAAACAGTTTTGGCAGAGGTGCTTGGTGAGGAAGTAAGATTCTCTTCGAGATTCAAAGAGTTGGCACGAGAAGTGCGATACGTTTGTGAGAGAGGAGTTGGTACTTTTGTCGAGCTGGCGGGCAAGTCGGTGTTTGTAATCGTGTCTGGATTTCGGGTTTTTGTGATAAGAACAGCGCATGATGGGTTTTGGTTTGCGAAGGTCGAGTAGGTAAGCGTGGAGTTAGTTGTTGTGTTTTGTTGTTGCTTTAGGATCGTGCGAGCTTCACGGAAACTGCATTTTTTGCTTGTTTTGATGTGAAGAAGTTGTTTTTGTGCTTGATATTGTGGGCATTCGGGTGAGGAAGCTGGGTGTTCGCCGGTGCAGTTTGCACAGAAAATGCGAGTGCAGGGCACGAGAAGGTGGCGGGTGAGATTGCATGATACAGAGGCGGCTGGGTTCTTGCAGTTCTTGCGATGAATTTACTGGGAATAGCGAAACGGTCGAACGTTACGAGAATTTTTCGAAATGGTTTGGGAGTGCCGTCGATCCTTTTGGTGAACTTGAAAACGCTGTGTACATTTTGAGATTTTAGTTCCTCAACAATTTTGTTTTCTGGAATGTTAATAAGGCAGGGTGCGTAAATGGTGCCTTTGACAAGAGAGTGTTGTGGAGCTTGCACTCGATTTCGCATAAGCCGGGTAAAGAGGTCACTTTGGTGAATTTGTCACTAATTTTCCTGGAGTTGACTAGAAGGAGAAGGTTACCATCGCGGACATTAGAGAGGGATATGATGTCTTTGCTGATATAATTGTTGCGTTTGCAGTGTGGCATGGTGCACCGTCTTGTTGAAGCCAGTAACCATCTTGACCCTTCTCACGCATTTGCGGGCAAACATAATGAGCCAACATCCACCGATATCAATTTATATCGACAGTTTCCTTTATTTAAATAAATATGTTCCAATGATGGTTTTTTCGCAAATAACTGGCCCAATCAGTTATTTTCCGGTCAATGGCCTTTTAGGTATCTCGTGTGGATTCTCCGTTCCTCAGCAGATCCAGAGATAAAGGTGGCGCTTCGATTGTCAAAACTGGGAATAATATTGGCCTTGGTAATTCCTGCATTCTGCTGTCAGCTAATAATTTCATCATCAACAATTAGAGATTAAAAATATGCAGTTAAAGAATTTCCAAGTCCTCATCATCCACGTGTTACTAGTTTTCTTTTATTATTTTTAAGTATTTTTTAAAATGATTCAAAAAGCTAAAAATATAATCACAAAAAAAAAGGCTACACTATTAACAACATGGGCTTGAAGATCAATGCTATAACACACTTAAGCAAATAATAGAGTTAGAAGAAAATAATAATCTTTTTATGCCCCATGGCATATCAAGAAGATCGATTTTACTACATCATGTTTGGTGGAATGGATGATAATGAGAGAATTGAAACGGATTCTTTAGCGATTCTTTAGCTCGACGATCTCAATTTGTGATTCAGTGTTTTAGGTTAGCAAAAGGGGTCAGCACTGAACTCACTTCTCGAACGTTCAATTGTATTAAGTGAAAATTTTCAAGTGGCATGGACCAGAAATCGTGTTTCTTAAAATAATCATTAAAAATTACAATTTTTCTTAGTCACATGGCATTGCCGATCTGCTAGATAGGGTTCAAACTAGCTAAGCAAAAAGGAGCAGATTTTTTCACTTTGACAAAAATGCCTTGAAAAAAAGGAGGGTAAATTGTATAAGCCTGCCCTTGTTTCTGAGAAGCCCCGCTTATCAATAAAATACCCAAAAAATAATAAAACATGTCTCTACCCTACATGTCTCTACAATACGAGGGCTGCTATATATATTTCTGGCCTAATAATGAAAATACGAATATTTATCAACGAAAATGGTTTTATTTTTTTTTTCAAAATATATTCCATCAAGATTTATACACTTTTGCATGCGCTCAAACCAATTTTCTAAGCACTTTTTCCACTCCGATTGAGACACCTCCAAAACATGGTTTTTGAATGCTTCAACAGCATCTTCTGCCGACGAAAATCGTTTACCACGCATTATTTTCTTGATGTGTGGGAATAAAAAGAAGTCATTGGGTATCAAGTCGGGGCTGTACGGTGGATGACCCATCAATTTGACGTTTTGGCCGGTCAAAAAGGCGCTGGTTTGAGCCGATGTGTGAGAGCTCGCATTGTCATGGTGCACAATGATTCGTCTTCTCTTGTTCGTTTTTCAAATTTCTCCGAAGACTTCAGGCAAAAAGTATTGAAAATTCATAAAACACAAACAAAAATGTTCGTAAAAAAACTATACATTGAGAAACATCATAGAATTTTTCTCTTTTAAATTGCAATTTGTAATGCAGTGTTTTAGGTTAGCAAAAGGTGTCAGCACTGAACTCACTTCTCATCGGGAAAAAAAATTAAAATAAATAAAACACAAACAAAAAGTGTCGTGAAAAAACTATACACTGAGAAACATCTAAAAAAATGTATTTTTTAAATTGGAAACCATTAAGAAAAAAACATAAAACACGAGCAAAAAGTTTCGTAAAAAACTATACTCTGAGAAACATCTTAGAATTTTTCCCTATAAAATTGCATACAAATCGTCGGGGCGTGGAAAATCAAAAACAACATAAGCACAAACAAAATTTAAGTGAGATCTTTAAATCATCCGTTATTTAAGCCTGTGGAAATAGAGAATCCAATAAGCAAACATGTAAGTAATCAAGCATTGAACATGTGTTAGATATTAAAATATAGAAAGAATATAAAGGGATCGGACCAACAACCAAATATATTATATTTGGTTTCATGCATTTTGTGACCGATCCCTTCAAAACAAACGCACATGTAAATGCATGCGTAAGGTGACTCTGCCATGCACTTGATAAGGCCACAACTAGATAATTTTTACCCTTTAACCCTTTAAGAAACATGTACTCGCATGCGTAAGATAACATCACGCTGCGAGGGTAAAGGTCATAAAATACTTAGGCCCCAGACGCACATACTAACGTATTGAAATGGTTGGGGGCATAAGTATATAAATAGTTTTAAAGTACCTTATTGTACGATTTTTGTGGTTCTTCGGATATTGAAGAATATTAATAAAACAGTTTTTAAACCGAACTATTGGAGCAACACCATTTATTATTGGGCTTCTCTTAACAGTTGGTCCATTTGAGACAACCTAAAGTTTTCCCCCTTGTGGTAAGAAACTTAGCAATAAACACCTAATAAGTGTCTGCAGATTAGTGTTAAAATCTCATTCCACGGTAGCTAAGAAATAAAGGCTTCGGACTAGTGAAATAATACCTAGTAAAAAAACGAAGTCCTCTGTTGTTTCCCCCCCAAGTGGTAAGGGACAACAAGAACAAAATAAATGCCATTGGGCATTAAAAATAGAAACAACAATTTTTTTTTTCAGTTTGAGAAAATTGTGGGCGTGTCCTTGGCCATACAACGGACAAGTGAAGTGAACAAATACAAAAAAAGAGGATCAGCAGCGTCATCAGCTGCATCACTGGAGGCGACCAAATGCATCAGCAGCGTCACCGGCAGCATCACCAGGAAAATACACCGGAGACCAGAAGCATCAGAGGAGTCACCGACAGCATCACCAGGAATCACCGGTGTATTACCGGCGACCAAAAGCATCAGAGGCGTTACGGCAGCATCACCAGGAACATTGCCGGCAGCATTACCGGAACATCGACGGCAGCATCGACGACAGGATCGACGGTTACATGGGCGGCAGCAGCGGCGGCAAGTCTTTTTAAATTTTTACTTATTTTTTTTGTATTTACATTGTAAGATAGAAAAAAAATATAAAAAATGTGTAGAAAGAGAGGGCATCCCCAATAGAGGTTAGGATTACTAGGTAAGTGGATGGGATTTTAATGAGGGATGGTACCGTAGAAGATAAGGTACTTTAAGCCTCATTAGAATCCCAGAGTTGTGAAAACCACAACAAACTATTAAAGCTAGGGCCAGTAGAGCATGAATACCTCTCGAAAGAACATCTTAAAACAATGTCCAACAAATTTTAAACTGCTAATGAGAAGGTAGCTAGAAATATTCTAAAAACTGAGTTAGATGCCAAGCTTAGAGGTTCCATCGACCAAATGGTGGAATACCTAAACGTTGGGTATAAAGAAATCCAGGAAAGGAAGGTTGCTACTTTTCCAATAAGGATTAATAAACTAACAAGTAAGGTAGCAGCAGTCGAGTTTCCCGATTGCAAAATACCCTGTACCCTTAGACATGCTTACAATTTATTTATTTAGTATCAATAAATAAATGAAACAATATTCTATTAGAAAAGAGGACCATAACAATATATATTTGGTATGATTTTGGTTATGAAAATAAGTTTCGTGTGTCATAAAGCCATACACATTTCGCTGTCAATGTCGCAGTCGGCGTCGCGCAATGCGTGTTTTGCTGCGCTTCTGCTTCCCTTGCCATAGATTTTGCATGTGGCATAACTTCCGTGTTTCTTATCCGATTTGGTTAAAATTTAAAAATTAGATAGCTTCTATAAGCACCAACGCATATGCCGAATTGCATAGCATTAGGACAATAATTGTGGGCGTGGCAGTTTTTTGAGGTTTGCGGGGGAGGGTGGTCGTGACAGTTTTTTGCTGTTTGCGGGGAAACGGGGGGTGATATCAAAATAAAAAAACGTAGGGTAATTACCTATCCAACGATATATGGCACATGTCTGTAGCTCTTGTAGTTTCTGAGATCTAGGCGTTGATATGGACAGACGGACGGACGGACAGACGGACGGACGGACGGACGGACGGACGGACGGACAGACGGACATGGCTATATCGACTCGGTTGTTGATGCTGATCAAGAATATATATACTTTATGGGGTCAGAGATGCTTCCTTCTGCCTGTTACATACATTTGCACCATATTATGATACCCTTTTCACCCATTTTTAATGGGTACAGGGTATAAAAATGTATCAGAGCAAAATAGAAAATGCTTGATTTAATAAAAATTGAAGGATTTTCAAACAAATTTATAGCGGAGATTCTGGAAACAAATCAAGATAGGTATTTATATTAAGTTAATGGAGACGCAAATCCATGAAAATTTGTTAAAAAAAATTAGAAGGTAAACGTCCATAAATGGACAATTTACCCACTCTACCAAATATAGGGGTACCCAAATTCTGTGGTACGTCCAAAGATTGGGACCTTTTATTCGAGCTTTTTAAAGAGCTAGTTCACTCAAGGGCACTCAAAAGTGCATTGAAAGGGGAAGCTAAGAATGTTGTTTCCCATTTATTGCTGGGTTCTGGCAATAAATTTTAAGGCAGCTTAGGAACTGCTAACAAGAAGGTACGAGAATAATAGAAAAATATTCTCGGCCCAGCTAAATCGGCTAATTGAGCTTCCGAAATTATTATGGACTCTTATAAGCAGTTAAAAAGTTGTATTGACTCTATTAATGAATCCATTTATATAATGCGACTCAAAGCAAATCTGACTAAAGAATCAGATTGTATTTTTGCGCATATCATTATCAAAAAATTGGTAAAGAAGCTCTTCAGCAATATGAGTGCTGTATTCAAAAATCAAACGAAAGCCAGATACTGAGAGATGTCAAAGAATTTTTAAATCAACGGCTTAGTTCGTTGGCCTTAGTGCCGGAAGAAACCGCGGAGAAAAAGGTATTTAAAAACGACACAAACGAATTAAGATGCCCGATGTGCAAAATGCCCGGGCATCAAATAACATATTGCTATAAATTTAAAGCAATAAGTCCCCAGGAAAGATTGGAGGCAGCTTAAAAATTTAATTTATGTTTTAAATGTTTCAAACATTATTCTAAAAAATGTACTGGTGAACTTTAATGTTCCTATTGCTATAAAAATCACCATAGCATGTTAAACAAGTGAGAAAAGTTATCTTCGGCTTGCCGAAGATGGTATACCCTTGAAAACAAAAAAGTTTTCCATACAAAGACTTGTTTTCATATCGGTCGTTTGTATGGCAGCTGTATGATATAGTGGTCCGATCCGGACCAAACTTTCACAACTCTTGTATGGCTATATTACATGAATAAATGTTGAATTCGGTAGCAATAAGTTAGAAAACAAAAAAGTTTTCCATACAAAGACTAGTTTTCATATCGGTCGTTTGTATAGCAGCTATATGATATAGTGGTCCGATCCGGAACAAACTTTCAAAAATTATGTACGGCTACGTCAAATAAATAAATGTTGAATTCGGTTGCAATAGGTTGGAAAACAAAAAAGTTTTCCATACAAAGACTTGTTTTCATATCGGTCGTTTGTATGGCAGCTATATGATATAGTGGTCCGATCCGGACCAAACTTTCACAAATCATGTGTGCCTATGTCAAATGAATAAATGTTGAATTCAGTTGCAATAGCTTGGAAAACAAAAAAGTTTCCCATACAAAGACTTGTTTTCATATCGGTCGTTTGTATGGCAGCTATATGATATAGTGGTCCGATCCAGACCAAACTTTCACAAATCATGTGTGGCTATGTCAAATGAATAAATGTTGAATTCAGTTGCAATAGCTTGGAAAACAAAAAAGTTTCCCATACAAAGACTTGTTTTCATATCGGTCGTTTGTATGGCAGCTATATGATATAGTGGTCCGATCCGGACCAAACTTTCACAAATCATGTGTGGCTATGTCAAATGAATAAATGTTGAATTTAGTTGCAATAGCTTGGAAAACAAAAAAGTTTCCCATACATAGACTTGTTTTCACATCGGTCGTTTGTATGGCAGCTATATTATAGTGGTCCGATCCGACCGATTCTTAAACTTGATCTGCGTGCAACAAAAATAATGATCTGGTAAAAATTTCAAACCGCTAGCTTTAAAACTACTGTCTATTTTTTGCATAGAAACAGACGGACAGACGGACAGACGGACATGGCTGTATCGACTCGGTTGTTGATGCTGATCAAGAATATATATACTTTATGGGGACAAAATTATAATACCCTTTTTCAAGGGTATAAAAAGAAAGAGTAAATACTTGCAGGACTTCTGAAAAGGCATTATTAGCTACGGCTTATGTTCAGATAAAAAGTCGAAATGGAGATTTTGAAAGTTTTAGAGCCTTGATTGACAATGGATCCCAAATTACCCTTATTTCAGAAGAAGCGGCGCAAACATTAAAATTGCCGAAAATTAAGTCGCATCCTGAAATTAGTGGAGTATCCTCTACAGGTAGATGTACATCAAAGTACAAATTAGATATAACGATTCGAAAGAATAACTCAAAAAATATAAATGTGAAGGCAATAATTTTGCCTAAATTAATGAAATTTCTTCCTTCAAACGAAACACTCATTAATAAATTAGATTGGGAAAAATATTGCTTAGCCGATCCTGATTTTAACAATCCAGGTCGAATTGATCTTATAATTATACCCTTGAAAAAGGGTATTATAATTTTGTCCAGAAATGTGTAACGCATTAAAGGAAGCATCTCCGACCCCACAAAGTATATATATTCTTGATCAGCATCAACAGCCGAGTCGATATAGCCATGTCCGTCTGTCCGTCTGTTTCTATGCAAAAAATAGACAGTAGTTTTAAAGCTAGCGTTTTGAAATTTTTACCAGATCATTATTTTTGTTGCACGCTGATCAAGTTTAAGAATCGGTCGGATCGGAGCACTATATCATATAGCTGCCATACAAACGACCGATATGAAAACAAGTCTTTGTATGGGAAACTTTTTTGTTTTCCAAGCTATTGCAACTGAATTCAACATTTATTCATTTGACATAGCCACACATGATTTGTGAAAGTTGGGTCCGGATCGGACCACTATATCATATAGCTGCCATACAAAGGACCGATATGAAAACAATTCTTTGTATGGAAAACTTTTTTGTTTTCCAATCTATTGCAACCGAATTCATCATTTATTCATTTAACATAGCAATACATAATTTTTGAAAGTTTGATTCGGATCGGATCACTATATCATATAGCTGCCATACAAACGACCGATATGAAAACAAGTCTTTGTATGGAAAACTTTTTTGTTTTCCAAGCTATTGCAACCAAATTTAACATTTATTCATTTGATATAGCCATACACGATTTGTAAAAGTTTGGTCCGGATCGGAGTTCTATATCATATAGCTGCCATACAAACGATCGATATGAAAACAAGTCTTTGTATGGAAAACTTTTTTGTTTTCAAGGGTATACCATCTTCGGCAAGCCGAAGATAACTTTTCTCACTTGTTGGAACTGATTTATACGCACAAATCGTAGTGCCGGGATTGGTAAAAAAAGGATTACTTCTCGGGCAAAAAACGATCGTTGGATGGACAGTGTCGGGATGCACTAAATCCAGAGGCGATACTGCTATTGTAGCAACCGGTATCGAACCTAAACAAATGGATCGATATTGGGAAATGGAAGAAGATGTAACCAATGATGTACGAGGTGTGTTCAAAAAGTATCGCGAATTTTTGAATTTTCGCTGGTTAAATATAATCGAGTTTTGATTTTTTTGTGGCGTTATGTTGGTACTCATGTCTGTCACTTATGCCGACAACCTCGGCGATTTTGAATATTCACTTAATTGTTGACAGCTGCTTTGATGTTGATGCCATCCAGAAGGCGACGACCGCCATCCTCAACGCTATACCGATAAACGACCCAAAAAAGTCATCAAAAACGTTGTTATTAGGCAGAAGGAGACTATTTTAAAGGAGAACAATAAATTTTTCAAAAAAAAAAAATAATATTCGTTTTTAAATAAAAGTCCTTGAACTTTTGAATTGCACCTTGTAGGTCATGGTGGAAGTAAATGATGAAGGAAAGTACTACCAAAAAGAAGTATATCAAAAAGATATTTTTGATATAATTATCAATTGGCGTAAATGTGAATATGTGGTATCTGCGGACATTGAAAAAATTTACCGGCAAATAAAAATACAAAACAATGATCAAAAATATCATTATATATTATGGAGAGATAGCCCTGAAACGAATATTAAAACATATAAGTTAACTACGGTAACTTATGGTACAGCTTCAGCCCCATATTTAGCAATGAGAGTATTAGCAGATATAGGGGAAAATTGTCAAAATAAAATGATTCTGGAATTAATAAAAAATGACTTCTACATGATGATCAGATGACAGAAGCAAATTCAATAGAAGACGCTAAGCTTATAGTTCCATTAATATCAAAAGAATTATCTAGTTCTGGTTTTAACTTACGAAAGTGGGTTTGAAACAACTCAAAAATAACAGATTTAGTGGAAAATACTGGAGATAATAAAATACTTAGCATTAAAGAAGATGAGTGCATTAAAAGTTTAGGTCTACAATGGGACCCTAGTAAGGACGAGTTTAAATTCACAGTAAGCTGCTTAAATCCAAAAATCTTGAGAAAAAGATTTATCTTATCCACATTGTCCAAAATTTGTGACCCATTAGGTTGGTTAGCGCCAATAACAATTATTGGAAAAATCTTTATGGAAAAATTATGGATAGCTGGAATCCATTGGGATCAAGAACTAGGTGAAGAATACAGCAAAGAATGGGATGCATATAAGTTAGAATTGGAGGCGGTGGGACAATTGAGAGTGCCTAGATGGATTAAGTCAAAATTCGATTTATGTATCCAAATTCATGGTTTTGCAGACGCTTCCGAAAAAGCATATGCGGCAGTAGTATACGCGAAAGTGGCAACGAACGTTACTATAATAGCGAGTAAAAGTAGGGTGAATCCAATAAAGAATAGAAAAACGATTCCCAAACTAGAGTTATGCGCAGCACACTATGATGAATTATAAAATAGAACTTTATGCTTGGAGTGATTCAACCATAACGATATCTTGGATTAAAAACGGGTTACCATAAACAAGATGAAATTTACTAGATGTAGAACAGATAAAATTCGGAAGTTAAAGGACACCAATTGGAGTCATATTAAATCCGACGATTATCCTGCAGATTTAGCTTCAAGTCAGTTAGTGAATTGCGATCTTTGGTGGAAAGGTCCAAGCTGTTTGCCTGAGCCCAAAAAACAATGGCCGCAACTGTCAACAGTCAAATATTGGTAATAAATTCCTTCCAAAATCAAAGAAGACGAGATCCACAAATTGCTACAAAAATTCTTTTGCCTGCAAAAATTATTGTAATACATGTAATGGTTTACGTAGTAAGATTTATAAATATGAAAACATGAAAATATGTGAGCCCTTTATGACAGCAGGGGAAAGGAAAGAAGCGGAAATAATAATAATAAAAAAACAATAGGAGTTGCTCTCTAGCAAAGAAATTAATTGCTTAACAAAGAATAAAGAAATGGAAATAAGCAGTAAGTTACTAGGCCTCAACCCTTTCCTAGATAATAATGGAATACTTCGAGTAGGAGGAAGATTAAAGAATTTAAAACCAATCTTTGAAGTAAAGCATCCTATAATTTTGGACAAAAGTCATATTGCAACATTAATAATAAGGGATGCACATAGTAACACACTTTATGGAGGTATAAACGCAATGCGTAATTATATGCAACGCAAATACAATTAAGGAATGTGTAAAATGCACACGATATCGAAAGATCACCGTAGAATAAATAATGGGTGATCTTCCCAACTATAGGGTAACAATGTCATACCCATTTCTTAATACAGGTATTGATTATGTCGGACCATACTTTATAAAATGTTCAAAGAATCGGGGTCAAAAAATATATAAATATATATATATATGTATATATAATTAAATACTTTACTTTTATTCGTAAGTAAAAATAAATATAATTTTATTTTATCGAATTTAATTTTTCAAGTTATTTATGCTGAAGAACACCGACTCATTAAATTTAGGCCTCAAACTGAACTCGACTTATCTGCATTGATTTACGATCAAGCCTCGGTCTCGAGCTTTTTGAATATAAAACTTTGGCTTTCTTGACTTTGATTTACCCTTGGATTCAAGTGCGTTTGCTCTTGGATACAAGTTCTCTTTGATTTGGTCTTCCGATCTTGTAATCTAATAGTTTTGTTTTCGAGTTTAGCGAGTCCGATTCTTATCTGGTAACGGGTAACATAGGTGTATTGGTTTTATTTATTACATTTGAATAGTGTAGAATAGTGTAGGGTATATGTGGTATACATGCTATGTGTGTACTTATATAGTAGGCATGTGCTAAGTACTTAGGTACTGTGGATATGTCACTCCCCCAACCATTGAATTTGGCCTGTCCTCAGGCAGCTAAATTTGGGTACCTTATAATATTTTTTTCTCATTGAATTTGTTTGTTTACATTGATATTATGGTTCGTGTGTTCTTCGTTTTTCTTAGAATATTTTACAAATAATTTCTTAGGTATATTCTTAAATTTATACGTTAAATACAGGGTTAAGCTAATAATTCTAATGATAAATGTAGTGAGGCATATAATTTGGAATATACTGTAGTATTTTATATGTGAGTTTATCATCTCTTTAGTTTGCAAATATGCCATAGGATCTAATTTTGTGACGTTATTGGTGATATAAACTGTGTAAAATCTGCTAAACTGTTTGAAATTATAAATTCATTAATCTGGATTGTAAAATTTTTTAATTTTTATAATGTTGTTGCCTGATGTTATAATCTTGTTGTTAGTGCAATCTTGATTTATTATTGTCTCTGGTAGATTCCAGGTAATCAGAATATTTGATTCTATGTAATTTATTTGAAAAAATTTTGTTGTGACTTTTCGTATATTTCCACTGAGTTGGTTCCTGTTTAATAATTCCAACTATACATTTGTCAAATATTAACTTTTCTGTATCTTTTTAATATACTTGATTATAGAATTTGTCGAATGTATGCTCAGTTAGAATGTATCCATGCTCGTTTGGATAAGGTTTACTTCTTGAAAAATCGGAATTTTTGCAATCTCGACATGAGAAATAATTAGGATTTCTTTTGTGTCTGTCTTAAGCCATGTTGACGTTTTTACGAGGGCGGGTCAATAAGTCCGTGACTTTTTGAATTTCCCGCCTCTTAATTGAAATGGTGACACTGCTCCCGTCAACAGTCATCTGTCAGTTGACTCTTGTCAAAAATTGAACAAGCTGCGACATTTAGTTTGTTTTTGACAGCCGTTAATATCAGACTACCGCGTTGACTGAGAAGAAAGTGGAAAAAAGTGAATTTCGTGTGCTCATTAAGCACTATTTTTTGAGGAAAAAATCCATTAAGCAAACCAAGGCCAAGCTTGATAAATATTATGGAGACTCTGCACCATCCATTTCCATGGTAAAAAAGTGGTTTACTGAATTCCGATGTGGCCGTACAAGCACGGAAGATGCCGAACGTTCTGGACGCCCAGTTGAGGTTTCCACATCCGAAACAATTGAAAAAATCCACGATATGGTTTTAGCCGATCGGCGATTAAAAGTGAGAGAGATTGTGGAAGCCGTAGGCATTTCACATGGCTCAGTGGTTTCAATTTTGAATGATCATTTGGGTATGAGAAAGCTTTCCGCAAGATGGGTGCCGCGTTTGCTCACAATCGACCACAAATGCAACCGTGTGACAATTTCGCAGGAATGTTTAGCGTTGTTCAATCGCAATACGAACGAGTTTTTGCGCCGTTTCGTAACCGTGGACGAAACGTGGATCCACCACAACACACCGGAGACCAAACAGCAGTCAAAACAGTGGGTTTCTCGGGGTGAATCGGCGCCAAAGAAGGCAAAAGTGGGTTTGTCAGCCAATAAAGTCATGGCGACTGTTTTTTGGGATGCACGCGGTATTATCCACATTGACTACCTTCAAAAAGGAAAAACAATCAATGGTGAATATTACAGCAACTTATTGGGTCGATTCGATGAGGCATTGAAAAAAAAGCGACCGCACTGGCCAAGAAAAAAGTTCTTTTCCACCAGGACAATGCACGGGTGCACACATGTGCAGACATGTGTGCATGGCAAAATTCCATGAAATGGGCTACGAATTGCTCCCTCATCCGGCGTATTCACCCGATCTAGCCCCGTGTGACTATTTCTTGTTCCCAAACTAGAAGAAATGGCTCGGCGGAAAGAGATTTGCCTCCAATGACGAAGTCATCTCAGAAACAAATGCCTATTTTGAAGACCTCGACAAATCATATTTTTTGGAAGGGATAAAAAAATTGGAGAAACGTTGGGCTAAGTGTATAGAGCTCAAAGGAGACTACGTTGAAAAATAAAATAACTTCTTATCTAAAATCCTGTGTTTCATTCAAATAGTCACGGACTTATTGACCCGCCCTCGTATTCTTTACTCCTCCTCGACTGGTCTGGAAGTATCGTATTTGCTCTTATTAATCTTCTTTTGCTTTTTAAATTTAGATTTATAGTGTACGATTTTCCTGCCTCGATTTGTCTCCTCAATGTGTTTATTATCTACTTGTTCAATCCTTCCTGTTTTCTTAAATGGATTGGTAATTTTACTTTTTACAAGTGGGGCTTGCCTATATTTTACGTCAACTTCAAAATCATGTCTCTTCTTATTGAGCTGCTCAATTTTGTTGATTTTGTTTTGTTGGACATTAAAATCTGGGCTTCCTGCATACAGAAAGATATCTGCCGGAGATCGTTTAGTAGTGTTATGTGTTATTTTGTGATTATAGACGTATAAGATTGTTTCAAATCTTGTGCATCTATCTTCAATGTTTTGTTCACTACCAATGATTCTCAATTTTTCATTTACGGTCTTATGAAACCTCTCAATATCCGATACGCCATTTTTACTTGTCGTAACAGAAATATTTACGCCCTCGGATTTTAGCCAATTTTGTAAGGCTACGCACATAAATGCTGAATCTTTGTCTGCTTTTATCTCTTGGGGTTTTCCCATGTCATTGAATATCTTCATGATGGCTCTTTTTTCTTCTAGCCAATCTCTACTTTTTACTTCAACTAGTGATGCAAAAGAGCATCCGCTACATAATTTTCTTTGCCAGGAAGATATTCATCGAATCGAATTCATTTAACTTTATTTTCCATCTTTTCAATTTCATGTTTGGCTCTTTGATATTATTAAGCCATACCAAAGGTTTGTGATCACTTAATATTTCAAATGACCTTCCGAATAGGTATGACCTGAAATATTTTGTCGCCCAAACTATAGCTAATAATTCCTTTTCAATAGTAGCATAGTTAATTTCGTGTTCGTTGAGCGTTCTGCTGGCATAACAAACGGTCTTATGGTTTTGCGATGGCACTGCACCAATGGCTACGTTACTCGCATCAGTTGTAAGGGAAAAGGATTTTGAAAAATCAGTAAAGTAAATTATAATGTCATCTAAGTACACTAAGCAATCTTTATATATTAAATCTTCTAAAAGATTGTTCATGCATCTCTGAAATGTTGCATTAGCATTTTTAAGACCAAAGGGCATACGTGTGTATTCATAGTGCCCATGTTTAGTTGAAAATACAGTTTTCGCAATGGAGTTTTCATCCATTTGAATTTGATGGAATCCCTTGGCTAAATCAATTGTGGTAAAGTATTGGCATCTACCAAGTTTGTCCAATATCTCATCCATTCGGGGAATGGGGAATTTATCATTGACAGTTATTTCATTGAGATTCCTGTAATCTACTACCAACCTAAACTTTTGTTTCCCAGAGGCGTCTGCCTTCTTGGGGACCACCCAAATAGGAGAACAATACGGGGATTTTGATTTGCGAATGATCCCTTGTTCTATCATTTCTTTGATTTGTTTGTTGACTTCTTGGTCAACACTTTGGGGGTATTTGTATGGTTTACGGTAGACTGGATCTTCATGGTGAGTCTGGATGACATGTTTAATGGTACTTGTGAAGGTCAAATTTTCGCTCTCTTTGTACTGAATGCCTCTATAATCATATAGGACCTTCTTTAAACATTTAACTTCTTCTGCATTTAGATGCTCAAGTCTATATTCGTTACATTCGCGTAATTCATTATTTATCGCGTAGTTGATTATATCGTCCTTAATAGACGTGGGATCGAGATGTGTTACATCATTGTCCACTGTGTTAATAGTAACTTTTGGAGTGAGGCATTTAGTTGATGCGGTCTCATCCTTTTGTTGTTTTTGTTTAAGCTTTGGTTTAAGGCACTTAGGTGCGGTCTTAACCTTTTGCTTTTTTGTGTCGATTTGCTCTACTGTAGCTGAATCAACTTTTGCTTCTGGGTCAAGGCATTTTTTAGATGCGGTCTCGCCCTTCTTTTCTTCGTATATGAACTTATAAGTTCTTGAACCTAAGGTTACTGTCTCGTTATCATTATTAATTTTTGCTTTAGTATCTTCTAGATACTTTCGACCTAACAGGAAATCATAATTATTGAAAAAATTATGGATGTAGAATTTCTGTTCGGACAGACATGTTGGGTTGGGTTTCATCATAATGCTTTTAGTTAATTTTATTGGCCCATTTATTGTATATACCGCAAGATCTTCTTGTTTTTCTTCTAACCCAGCAAAATGTTTCTTTATGATATTGATGAAAGAACCTGTGTCGATCATTCCTTTATAAAGATTATAATGGTAATTTATTCTAAAAAAAAGGACTGACTCTTCTTCCCCCGTTCCCTGAGTGTCCGAGGCAGTCCGATGAAAATTTACAACCATTCTGCTCTGTGCACTCTGGCTTTCTCGCTGTCTTTTTACTGGTCTACTGCTATTCACATTATTCGAAGTTGAAGGCTCATAATTGAGGGGGTTATTCTGTCTACCTTGATTTAAATCATTTCTGAATGTGTGATAATTTCCCTTCTGATTAGCAGGAATAGGACGAGTCGAGTTTTGGGTTTGATTAATATTTGGATTCGGATTCTGGGTTGGGGTGTTAAAGTTTTGGCTTGTTGAGGGATAATAGGTACTATAATTATGGTGTCTATTGTTATAGTATCTTTGGTTGTTTCTTTGATTTCCACTACACCTATTATTTCTCTTCTGCCCTTCCGATTTGCTTAAATATTGATCTTCTGGATTAGCGTCATAAATTCCAAGCTCCATTGTAGCTTGTTTTAACTTTGTTATGGTGTCAATATCCATACGCGCTAACGACATGTACATTCTATCTGGCAATTTTCTATCAATTGTTGCTTTGATGCTTCTTTTTAACATTTCTGTATAGTAAGATTTACTGACAGGGTCAACCTCTGATTCAAGTTTATCATAAATGTTCCTATATTGCACTTCAAGAATTTCGATAAACCTACTTATGCTACCAGGGTATGGTGTTTCTTCCAGCTGCTTCACCAGAGTCACGTAAGGCCTATGATCCTTGAAGGATATAGCTAGTGCTGCTTTCATATCCATCCATGTTGTTGCGTTAGCCTGGATAACGGCTTCCAATGCTGAGTCCACAAGTACCCGTCTTACTGCTCCATAGATAATATGAGCTTGTCGAGCGTCCTGAGTAGGGTATAAGCTAAGCAGTTGCTCAACTTGACTGATGAATCCAGATAGTTTGCCAGGTGTGCCATCATAGTAATGCATATCCTTTATTTGAGCCAATACTTGGTTCAAATGAATCTCAGAGAGTTGCGGAGGACTGGCCATTATTGTGTTTTTTGTAATTAGTCGATGTACAGAATTTAAGTGTTAATGGATTTTGGTTTTTTGTTAAATCTCCGCAATTTTTAATTTAAATTTTGTTTCCGACCGCACGGGTTTTTTTTTTTTTTTTGGTTTGAAAATTGTTTCTGACCACGCGGTTTTTTTATTTTTTTATTTGCAAATTGTTTCTGACCACGCGGGTTTTTTTATTTTTTTTCGTTTGAAAATTGTTTCTGACCATGTGGGTTTTTTATTTTTGGGTTTGAAAATTGTTTCTGACCACGCGGGTTTTTTATTTTTTGATTTGCAAATTGTTTCTCACCACGCGGGTTTTTTTATTTTTTGGTTTGAAAATTGTTTCTGACCACGCGGGTTTTTTATTTTTTGGTTTGAATATTGTTTCTGACCACGCGGGTTTTTTATTTTTTGGTTTGAAAATTGTTTCTGACCACGCGGGGTTTTTTTTTTTTGATTTGCAAATTGTTTCTGACCACGCGGGTTTTTTATTTTTTTGGTTTGAAAATTGTTTCTGACCACTCGGTTTTTTTTATTTTTTGATTTGCAAATTGTTTCTGACCACGCGGGTTTTTTATTTTTTTGGTTTGAAAATTGTTTCTGAAAACGCGGGTTTTTTATTTTTTGGTTTGAAAATTGTTTCTGACCACTCGGTTTTTTTATTTTTTGATTTGCAAGTTCTTTTTGACCACGCGGGTTTTTTTTTTTTTTGATTTGCAAATTGTTTCTGACCACGCGGGTTTTTAATTTTTTTTGGTTGAAAATTATTTCTGACCACGCGGTTTTTTTATTTTTTGATTTGCTAATTTTTTCTGACCACTCGGTTTTTTTATTTTTTGATTTGCAAATTATTTCTGACCACGCGGTTTTTTTATTTTTTGATTTGCACTTGCACGTGGATTCTTCTGCGGATCAAAATTTAGAATCGCTGCTTTTAATTCGCTGGTTTAGGATAGCTAGTCATATAGCGTATCCTTTACTTAACCAGTACCGTATTAAATGACTCTCGTTGATCCTACCGACTGCGCCAATTAAATACTTTACTTTTATTCGTAAGTAAAAATAAATATAATTTTATTTTATCGAATTTAATTTTTCAAGTTATTTATGCTGAAGAACACCGACTCATTAAATTTAGGTCTCAAACTGAACTCGACTTATTATCTGCATTGATTTACGATCAAGGCTCGGTCTCGAGCTTTCTTGACTTTGGCTTTCTTGACTTTGATTTACCCTTGGATTCAAGTGCGTTTGCTCTTGGATACAAGTTCTCTTTGATTTGGTCTTACGATCTTGTAATCTAATAGTTTTGTTTTCGAGTTTAGCGAGTCCGCTCCTTATCTGGTAACGGGTAACATAGGTGTATTGGTTTTATTTATTACATTTGAATAGTGTAGAATAGTGTAGGGTATATGTGGTATACATGCTATGTGTGTACTTATATAGTAGGCATGTGCTAAGTACTTAGGTACTGTGGATATGTCACTATATATCAAAATATATAATATATATATTGCTGTGTTTGTCTGCATGGCTACAAAGGCCATCCATTTAGAGGTAGTAGCGGTCTAACAACTGACGCTTTTCTGGCCGCATTTAAACGATTTCTGGCTAGAAAAGGTAATGGTGCAAACATATATTCTGTCAATAGAACAAATTTTGTAGGTGCATCAAGAAAACTAGATGTGGAATTACAAAAAGCAATTCAAGAAAATAGTAAAATAGCAGAACAATTACAAAAAGAAGGAATCAAGTGGCATTTTATTCCCCCAGCAAGTCCTTATTTCGGAGGAATCTGGGAAGCAGGCGTAAAATCGATGTAATATCATTCACAGCGGATAATTGGAGATAATGTATTAGCATATGAAGAAATGTCCACATTATTATGCCAAATAGATGCCGTTTTAAAGAGTTCGAGACCGCTATACACATCGGGATGTGATATGGACGATAATGAAGTACTAACTTATGGTAATTTTTTTTATTTGGAAGACCACTACTGGATGCGATCGAACCTAATACCAATGAGGGAAAAATTAATAGCCTAGATAGATGGAGATTCATTCAAAAAATAATGAATTTTTGGGGCAAATAGAAAGATGATTATTTAAATACATTACAGCAAAGATACAAATGGAAAAAGGAATCTTATAAAAATATTAAGAAAGGTCAAATTGTATTGTTTAAGGATGAGAACTGTCATCCAGCAAGGTGACCTTTTGGGAAAGTGGAAGAAGGTGCAGGAAAATTTGGTAACCAGACCATTAAACAAAATTTGTCCTCTAGCTGAAATAAATGACCTAGATGACACAAATGCACGTCAAAGTAGATCCAACAATTCATGAGATAAAGGTAACTCCCGATTATCTAAATTGGGAGTGACAATGGCCTTGGTAATGCTTGCTTTTTGCTGCCAGCTATCAAATGAATCTCTAACGGTCACAGATCCAAAATATGCTGTAGAAGAAATTTCAAAGTCCTCATCAATATATTTGGATCCTATGGGAGGCATACAGACGGGTATCATAAACCTTTTAATTGATTTTAATTATGGTAGACTTAATACCAATATTCTTCGACCAAGTCAACTAAAAAGTGAAATTTCGAAAATTAAAGATACGTTTTCAGAAAGTTTAATCCTTCCTGTGAAAAGAACAGGCCCAGAATTGAAAGCGCAGTAAACTTGCTCCTAAACACCCCCGTCCTCCGAAAAACCCCGCCCAGAAGACTCACCGGGAAACACACAGATGCCCCCAAGTTTACGTTTTGGATGCTTTTCTGCCTGAACCCAGATTCCCCTTTTTCCAAACCAAGCAACATAGATGCGGCCATCGAAGAACTAACTAAAGAGATGCACGATGCTGCTGAGTTTGCAAATGCACCTCCTCCGACTACCCTGAAAACACCTGAAAGAGACGTGCACTTATGTTCTCCTGAAATCGCGGCCCTTGTGGCTGAAAAGGCGCCTCAGAAGCGTCTGGTTTTCCTCGCGGAACCCCAGGGATAAGACAGCACTTAATCGTGCCACCAAGGAACTGAAGGACAAGCTATCCATCCTGCGGCAGGACCCGTTTCACAGATTCCTTGAGGAGCTGGAACCTGGAGACCCGCAGCAGAACCTGTGGAATGTCATGAGGCACATAAAAAGATCTGCGAAGAAGATATCACCCGTGCGCAAAGTGGACGGTTCCTGGTGTCGGACTGAGGTCGAAAGAGCAAAAGCCTTTGCTGACCATCTACATAGTGCATTCTCACCTTTCGACAGATGCACTGGCGAAGAGAGAGCTGCAACCATAAGGTTCGTAGACAGTCCAAGTGCTCCTGGCCCGCCAATACAGCCTGTCAAACCAGAGGAGATTGCGCAGGAGATCGCCTCCTTAAAAGATGGCAAGTCACCAGGTCCTGACCGAATCGATGCAACAGCACTGAAAATGTTGCCCCTAATCTGTTCCCAAAGGCTGGCCAACATATTCAACAGCTGCCTCCGTCTAGGGTACTTCCCTAAAGAGTGGAAGCGTGCGGAAGTAATTGTCCTCCTCAAGCCTGGAAAACCTGAAGCCAATCTAGCCTCGTATCGTCCGATTAGTTTGCTGGCAATCCTCTCCAAAATACTTGAAAGAGTATTTTTGCGTAGAGTGTTACCAGTACTGGACGAGGCCGGACTGATCCCTGATCACCAGTTTGCTATGATTTGATTGTATATTGTGATCTTGTTTGACAGCGACAGTTTTCTAAGCGGGGCCATGAGCCAGTAGTGCTTTGACGTAGCGGCCCGTGTGCGTATTCTCATTTGACTCACTTGGTTAGAAAAAGTCGAATATGACTCCCAGTTATTTAGCTAAATCAACCTGTTTCAATGGGGTGTCGTCAATGAGCACATCTGGTGGCGTTCTCAGCCAGGTGCGCGGCAAACGCTTCCGCTTGCTCCAAATTAGTTCGCACCATACCCCGTTGCTGTTAACCCATGATGCTTTTTTTAGGCAACGTCTTTTGATCGCACGTGTGGCCTTGCGTCGCGTCGGCTTCCGTTCCCGTATTGGCAAACCTGTCGTCGAACCATGCTGCTTTGTGTTCCACCAATGCACGATGGGAAAAGCCTTCGCCCTGTAGAAATCAGCTTTACCTCTTCTCTGCAATGAGCAGAAAAATCTCTCTGGGGACCGATATTCTTGGTGCTGCGGGTCTCAGTCCTGGGGTATGAGTGGCCAATCAAGATGCTACCTGGATTTTGTGGGTGAGAGAGTCGATTTCAACTTCAATGTCCCGCTCGGAGTTCAGCGCCATATCAAGGGTCAGTGACGACTCGAGGTGCTCTTGAAAACGTTCCATGTTGGTGCACCTGCTGATCAGCCGCTCGACCTTGGGATAAGCTGTTGTGTCCAGATTGATGATGAAAAGTAAGTGGTCAGAGCTGAGCTCGGCAAACGACCGGATATCTGAGTATAATCCCACGATACCTCTTGTCAGCCCAAAATCGATGTAGCCTGGAGACCCTCTATTGCCATAAGGGAACCTTGTAGGGTCACCTGTTGCTAGCGAGTTTACGTCTCAGTTGAAGACTAGATTTGCCAGGTCATGACCACCCAATTGCAACCAATTGCACCTCCCTGCTTCCCAAAGCCAGTGGGATGCATTCCAGTCGCCTGCTACGATGAATTTAGACTGATGTTGATTCAAGATAGATTTGAAGTCGTCTATGGTCCATACAAACCTCGGTGGGCAGTAGACCGCGCTGAAGTTTATAGGGCCGTATTCAGTCTCGATAGTTGCAGTCGCAAGTTGCACCCTATCAGTGGCTACTGAAGAAAGAGGAAAATGAACCAAACTTGATTTGGTCCTAATCGTTGATCCACCTTTGGCGTTACGACCTTCACCCGGGTCGTTTCCAGTAGGCCTCGTATCCATACAGCTTGGGCTTGACTGCGTCTTTGCAATGTGTTTCGCTGATTAGCAAGACATCAATCTCGTAACGCCGCACGAAGCATTCAACTTCGGGCAGCTTCGCGGAGACGCCGTCGGCGTTCCACACCAAGATGCGCAGTGGCATTATTTAGGCCCTGTCTGCATGTATTTCAGTGAGCAGATGAAGCAACTGCCCCTGCCGTAGTAGCATTATCCTCGTCTGTTCAATCTGCTTTTCCTGAGCACACACAGAGCACACAGCTTTCATGCTTTCATTTAGCGTCTGCAGGATGCTAAAAGTGGTATTGTCCAAAGGGGGCTGATGTCCCCTAGACCGACTCCTTTTCCGGCTGTGGTTTCTGTTGTTTCTGGTCTCGAGTTGCTTCTAGTTGGGCTGTGGCTCCTGTTGCTGATCCTGCTTGTGGCCCATTCTGGCTTAAGCTGAATCTGCGTAAGAGAATCCGCTTCAGAGAGGTGCAGTCGGTATACCTCCAGTAGGAGCATGGTACATAGGTCGATTGTTGACCTCGCTTCCCTAGCCCAAATCTCTTCTTGGCCTAGCGCTGAAGAAATGCCTGGAGTTTGGAGCATCCTGAATAGTTCGATGGGTGCTGTTCACCACAGTTGTAGCAAGTGCATGGCTCGCTTCGTGGTCGCGTTAACTCTTTGGCTGGATGTTCGGCGGCGCATTTAAGGCAGACGTGCACGGCAGTATTTGGCCGTGTGACCAAATTGCTGGCATCAATGGCATTGGGTTGTCGTATTTCGCTTGCGAAGGGGCTCGATGACAACTCTCATGTGGCATAGATCCTTAAGCACCAGGATCTCCTTGTTGTTCGCCACGGGGGCGATGTTCAGAAAGAACAGGTTTATGCGCTTGGCAGCTGGAGCACCTGGCTCGATTCGCCTCTTCGGCGTATGAACGTCTAACACCTTGTGGCCGAGACTTTCCAGTTCCTCTTTAATTTGATAATGGAGCGTACTGTGGTGCAGTCCTTTAACGCAAACTCGGTATGGGCTGTCCTCCTTGAGCTAATAGCAGTGAAACTCGAGCTTTTCGGTCTCTAGCCAGCTGACGATGCTGCAGAAGGTGCTAGCGTCTGCAGCGTAGAGCCACAGAACCCCGCCCTTCGACAACAATTAGTTAATGAAAAAATGGCAACAAAAGAGTTTGCGAAGGTAGCTGGGCGTGGAGTTACGCTAACAATGGTTATTGTCAGTTAAGACCCCTAAAACCTAATAGACCTTCTAACTGTATGTTTAAAGAAGTTTTAGAGTCGAAATCATTTTGGGTAGAATTGGAAAAAAAGAGGTAGTTGGCTATTTAAAGTCGAAGAGAATACTGAAATGAGGCTTCAATGTGGCCGATCTAAAATACAAATTATTGATCTGCCGGAATAAGGAATATTTTCCATCAGTTCAGACTGCTCAGTTAAAACGTATGACAAAATTTTAATAGCTCAGCATATTATAGCAACAGAAAGTCGAGAAACATTAGGCTCAGCATATATAAGAGAAATAAAAGAAACACCCGAAATTGTTTGGAAGCCCTGAGCGCCTTCGATTATTAGAAATAGCTCAGTTGGCTAAAGAAATTAAATATTTTAAAACACAAAACATAGAGCTTAAAAATGTAAATGTTCATCATGTGTCTGGCCATAGCTCTTTAGTTTTAGGGATACTCATTACTATTATTCTAATTATCTATTATGTAAGAAATTTAAAATCAAAAAATCAACTGTTAGCTATAGCAATGCCTACATCTATACAGAAATTATAAATAAAGTTGAAAAATATACAATTTTATGTACAAAAAAAGTGAGAAAAGTTATCTTCGGCTTACCGAAGATGGTATACCCTTGCAGATCTTTACAAAATTGCAATAGTACTTATGTAAAAATCAGAAGTCTTTTCAAAAATATTGGTATGGCTATGTCAAATTGTTGAAATTACGTTATAATTTAAATAAGCTTCATATATTTTGATCTGGCAACGCTCAATTATAGCTTAAGAAGATATTGTGAAATTCCTAGTACTCAGTTTTTATTAAACCGTCAACTACACCACTACGTTCTTGTGTTTATTTGTTCGGTCGGTCTAGACGCACATAACGGTTGTCCTGATCGAACGGTAAATCTCTAACACAAATGAATAAATGTTTAATTCGGTTGCGATAGCTTGGAGAACAAAAAAGTTTTCCATACAAAGACTTGAAATCTGATTGATCGTTTGTGTGGCAGCTATATGATATAGTGGTCCGATCCGACCGATTTTTGAGCTTGATCTGCGTGCAACAAAAATAATGATCTGGTAAAATTTTCAAAACGCTAGCTTTAAAACTACTGTCTTTTTTTTGAATGGAAACAGACGGACAGACGGACATGGCTATATCGACTCGGCTGTTGATGCTGATCAAGAATATATATACTTTGTGGGGTCGGATATGCTTCCTTTAATGCGTTACACATTTCTGGACAAAATTATAATACCCTTTTCAAGGGTATAAATATTAGAATACAATTCTGTTTATATAAAAAAGTAAGATAAATATAAAAAAGAACTTTTGTGGCGCTTGGGAGAATGTTTCAATGTAAAATTTTGTAAAATTAAACAAAACTAAATATACTTCAGAAATTAATTAAATACAGTCCACTTAAAAATTTTAATGTTTTAAAATATAAAATATAATAAAAATTTATAACAATCCAGACTTTTGTGGCCATTGGCAGAATGTTCAAGCATTGAACATGTGTTAGATATTAAAATATAGAAAGAATATAAAAGGGATCGGACCAACAACCAAATATAGTATTTTATATTTGGTTATATTTGGTTTCCTGCATTTTGTGACCGATCCCTTCAAAACAAACGCACATGTAAATGCATGCGTAAGGTGACTCTGCCATGCACTTGATAAGGCCACAACTAGATAATGGATTTTTATAAACGAACCCTTTAAGAAACATGTACTCGCATGCGTAAGGTAACACCACGCTGCGAGGGTAAAGGTCATAAAATACTTAGGCCCCCGCCGCATATACCAACGTATTGATGTGGTTGGGGGCATAAGTATATAAATAGTTTTAAAGAACTCTTGTTAGTACATAAGACCTAATTGTAAGATTTTTGTGGTTCTTCGAATGTTAAAGAATATTAAAAAACAGTTTCTAAACCGAATTCATTGGAGCAAAACCATTTATTATTGGGCTTCTCTTAACAGTAAGTTTGTTATTGGCAAACTTATCTACAGGTGGCTGTTGATTAGGATCAACAATTTCGTGTTCGTGCGTTTCAAAATAAAAACACATAAATATTTAGATTTTGTTTGTATGTATAAACAAAATATACAAGAAGAAAATTTGCATTGTCAATTAAATTTTAAGCACCCCATTAGAAAGCAGCTCTCAAAATATAGGGACACAGAGGCATACTCAAGCGACTCAGAGTCCGAGAGTATAGCCGCGAGTTCAAGGCCAAGGCGCGCAAACAAAGCCCACAAGCAATCTACCACCATGGACCTAGAGCAGCTTAGGACCGTCATTCAAGCCGTGGTTGCGAATGCCAAACAGGCCACGGTAAACCAACAAATAAAACAGTGGTTGCGTCAACAAGTAGACACACTGGCTTTCCAGGTAGCTACTATACAAGTAAAACCTTCACATACCCCAACCGCCGAAGTTAAAACATATAAAGAGGTGAAGTTCGACCCCACAGTCAAATGTGAGAAGCCCGTCGATGCGATAAAAGAGTTTTCAGGAACCTAAGAACCTATTTCGTCGTGATCATATTTTACCTACAGTGACAAAACACTCTAAACTCTCTAAGACAGGGCAACCTCATACTACGACGAGGTTGAAAAAAAGTGTACCCTACTTGCCAACAAGGTCGACATGTCATATGACAGGGTTTCCGCACAGGGACTTTGCGAAAAATTCACAGAAGTCGCCCTTCGAGTATTCATTTCTGGATTGAGGCGTAATCTCATCGACGTGCTGTTTGCGGCCATGCCCAAAGAATTGCCGTCGGCACTGGCCTTGGCCAAAGAGCTAGAGTCCAACCATGAAAGATATGCCTTCGCGGCAAAATTTCTCAAAAAGCCAGGAGGAAAAAGAGCGTAAGTCAGCTCAAAATTCATTTCGACAAGACAAACCGTTGACACTGCGTTCCTAGCCTCCGCCACAGATTCCGAGAAAGCATCAGCCATCATCCAGAGACAACTGGATGCTCTCGATCCATGGCTGAAACGGTGGAACATCGTGGTTAACGCGGAGAAATCCTCCCACACATCCTTCGCGTTAGGCAGGGGGAATAATAAATGTCTAAGAACAGAGTCTAATGCCCATCCGTACGACGAAAACTCCATCATTCATAAAGAGCTTGGTATTCTTTGGGTGGCAGAGGAGATCACCCGTCTCAGCAAAAGATACAAAAAAAAGACTGGACAACCACCCCAACCACCTGGCCATCAACCTCCTAGACAATAGCCAATCCCAAAGACGACTGAAGAGGAAACACCCACTTGACCTCCCCCATCAATAGTGTAGTATGCATACATATTGAATATCTACTGTACCAAGAATTACTATGTATTCAACGTAACAATACAACGTAACACTTTGTTGCAATGTTTACATAAACAGAGCTCCGGTCTTTAACCCAAGTGGCCGAAATATGATTCGATCGGCACGTTCACATAAAGTGCAAGTGCCAGCATTCTGTTACACTATCCGACCACTTGACCGAACTCAAGTGTATGCATATACCCTCGCGCTCCAGCTTAAGAGAGCATAATTACATATATAACACATATATACATATAGAATATACATAGCCGTCTCTCGCTGCTGGCCAACTGTGGGCAGCGCAGCGATCAGACTTAGGCTTACTTAGAACCTAAGGAATAATGTAAAATCAGATTCAACTAGACCCTGGAAGCGGCACCTTCGCTGCTTCCAAAATCAAATAAAGAATTCAAATCAAAACGCAAGAGTAGCTTCTACATTACATGGCGACCGTGAGGCAGGAGCCTGCGACTACGGAGGACTACTGAGGACTATTGAGGACTACTGAGGACTACTGAGGACTACTGAGGACAATTGAGGAAATGCTGCTAATATTGATGATATGAGTTAAATCTATGCGGAGCCGCCAGAAAAAAAAAAATTTGACTACAAGTACGAGTGGCAAACCGTCACTTGTACCAACGATAGAAAAGGGCTACAGCGTCGATAATAACAACAACAAGTGTGAAAGGCAGGCCGCCCCTTACACCAGCGCGGGAGACCTGGAGACGGGACACGGATGGAAATAAAAAATTAAGTGGCTATTATATACAAATAAACCACCGCCCCCATAGGCAACGGCACAGAAATTAACTGCCGAATTAGACTTTCTGAAAGAAACCCTCCAGCAAAGAGAGCCGAATAACACAACTCACTCAGAAAAAATAAAAATAATCAATGAAGAAATAATTAAAAATCCACCTTCTCCAAAGCCGCTGCCAAAAAGGCCCGACTTCTGCCCGAACGACTGCCCTGGACCACTGTACGCCGCAGCATTTTAATTCACATGCGGGAAATTGAAGACCAGCACCGGACCCGCCTAATCCAATAGGCCCCGGACACCAGCAGTAATGAAGACAACAGCGAGAGGGGCACTCCGCCACTTTCGCCTACGAAGGAGCGTCAGCGTAGCCAAACCGGCGACGACCAGCTGACGCGGAAAACATTATCCTCATCGGAATTATTATTATTAAAAAAAAAATTTTAATTACTTAAATAAGAAAATTTGTAAAATTGTGCATAACCATATCCGCTCGATTAGAAGTAGAAGTTGAAGCTATACGAAACAATAGGCACGAAAAATTTTTAAAGTAAATGCAGAATAATGTAATAGATAAATTTAGTAAAGATACAAAAAATAATTATAACTACAAATTAATTTTTGATATAAAGCCCAAAATGGGACTAGTAGACATTAAGTCAGTGGACTCCACAGCCAATGTAATTAATAAAGTAGAAGCAAACAGTAATGACTTAAATTTAATACACACATTGTTAATAATTGCTATAATTGTTGCTATAATGTGCAAATTGTCTTTATAAATTATATAAGTTACACAATAAATGTCTAAAAAAGAAATTTATGGGCCAGGCAAATGATCTGGACAAAATATAAAAAAAAGGAAACCACACAAAAAAAAAAACCAAACCAATAACATATTTAAGTTTGTGGAGTCCAATTATATTAAACTGAAGTATGGCTACACGAAAGGCAATTAGGGAAACACATGATATAGTTCAAAAAGAATCCATATCCATAAAATAATGGAATGGAATGAATTATATAAAGATTTAAATAGCATAAAAAGTGATAAATCATATAAGTCACTTACACAAAACAGGCCAATTCAAAGAACTAATGTTAAAAAAAATGTAGAGATATTATTTAATTGCTTTAATGAAGCACGTATACTAATATATGGCCAAAAAGAAAAATTAAATCAAGATCATTGGTCACAAGTATCAACATTTTTGATCAGACTACAATCTAACTTGATATCAATTAAACAAAAGTTTAATTTAGATATATCAGTTCCAACAATACTGAACACTTCAATTGAAACTGGTAATGAACCAGAATCAATAGAACAAGCTGACACTGACCAAATAGAGTCAGAAGAGCCTAGTTCAAATCCTAAAATAGAAGAGCAGGATTTAAATAACCTCACTATTCCAGCTGTTTTGATGTCAGATCTGGATACAGATTCTTATACTTCTTTAATCATAACAGAGAATAAACCAGGTAACACTAACACAATGGCACAAACCAATGTTGATTTTATCAATACAGCATCTAAGCTTATACCAGTTTGTGATGGTAAAGCTGAATACTTGCAAAGTTTTATTGATGCGTTACAAATATTGGAGTTAATAAAAGGTGAACACGAACAACTAGCAGTTTCGATTATAAAATCAAGGCTAAAAGGTGTCGCCAGAAATTTAATTGGAAATGAAACGACAATAACTGAAGTCATTTCCAGATTAAAAAATAATGTCAAAGGCGAAACTGTGGAAGTATTTTCAGCCAAACTGATGAACCTACAGCAACGCAACAAACTGCTAACCAGTATACACTAGAGGTTGAGCAGATGACAAAAATGTTAGAAGGTGCATACATAACAGATGGCTTACCCCAAGAGTTAGGTAAAAAAGGTAAAACTTATCATGCAAGCTGGTACCTTCAATACTATGAATGAGGCCATATCTAAATTTGTAAATTGTTGCACAGAGGCAACCGGACAGCCAAACACTGTCCTATACCACAAAAATAATTCACAGCGCGGCGGAAACCGCGGACGTCGAAATTATAGAGGCAACTTTCGCAGTCACTATAATAACAATAACAATTACAATACCCAATATAATAATGGACGAGGCCAATATAGAGGAAACTCAAGAGGCCGTGGCAACTCGAATCGAGGCCACAACTATAATAATCCAGGTAATGTCCGAGTAACCAACAATACATCGGAAAACTCCTCAATCCCTTTAAATACTCAACAGTAGAAAATGCAAGGGTTCACACCATTAATCTCAGTCAGAAAATATTTGTATCTTTCAACCATGTGCCTACAGGAAAAAAACTTGTCTTTTTAGTAAACACAGGTTTAACATTTCAATAGTTAAAGAAAATTCTGATGTCTTTCATGACATACAACATAATTATATTATAGATATAAAATGAATAAGTCAAGAAGTAACCAAATCCAAAGGGTTAACTATTATTGAGATACAGACCACTAAGTACATAATCCAACACGATTTTCATATCGTGGATTTACAATTCGCTATTCCTTGTGATGGCATATTAGGAATCGATTTTATTAAAAAATACAACTGTCAACTAGACTTCAAGCCATCTGAAGATTGGCTTATAATTAGACCTAATATCTTAAAATTTCCAATTTATGCTCCAATAACAATACAGTTCTGGCAACGACTCAATACTTCTGCCAGCAAGATCCCAAGTTATTAGAAAAATAGATATAAATTCAAAAGAAGACAGTGTATTGATTCCAAATCAAGAAATTAAGCATGGTGTTTACATAGCAAGTACCATCACAACATCTAAAAACGCTTTTATAAGACTACTCAATACAACAAATAAAGATCAAGTAGTCAGTACAAATAATTTAGCGTATGAATCACTTTCGAACTACGAATTAGTCCAAACTAATCAAGAAAATAGAAAAAAATCTGTATTATCTCAACTAACAAAAAACTTTCCTCCACAATTCAAATCACAGCTTTCAAGCTTATGCAACAAATATAATGATATATTCGGATTGAAATCTGAACCAATAAGCACCAATAATTTTTATAAACAAAAACTGAGATTAAAAGATGATGAACCAGTGTACATAAAAAACAAGTAAGGTAGCAGCAGTCGAGTTTCCCGATTGAAAAATACCCTGTACCCTTAGACATGCTTACAATTTATTTATTTAGTATCAATAAATAAATGAAACAATATTCTATTAGAAAAGAGGACCATAACAATATAAATTTGGTATGATTTTGGTTATGAAAATAAGTTTCGTGTGTCATAAAGCCATACACATTTCGCTGTCAACGTCGCAGTCGGCGTCGCGCAATGCGTGTTTTGCTGCGCTTCTGCTTCCCTTGCCATAGATTTTGCATGTGGCATAACTTCCGTGTTTCTTATCCGAGTTGGTTCAAATTTAAAGCAGCTTTTATAAGCACCAACGCATATGCCGAATTGCATAGCATTAGGTTCATAATTGTGGGCGTGGCAGTTTTTTGCTGTTTGCGGGGGAGCAGGGGGTGATATCAAAATAAAACAACAAACTTGTACTGCGTATGGAAATTATCTATCCAACGATATATGGCACATATCTGTAGCTCTTGTAGTTTCTGAGATCTAGGCGTTGATACGGACAGACAGACGGACAGACAGACGGACGGACGGACGGACGGACAGACGGACATGGCTATATCGACTCGGCTGTTGATGCTGATCAAGAATATATATACTTTATGGGGTCGGAGATGCTTCCTTCTGCCTGTTACATACATTTGCACCATATTATGATACCCTTTTCACCAATTTTTAATGGGTACAGGGTATAAAAATTATACAAGCCCACACAGTCACGTGAACGAAATACAGAAACAAGTTGGAAAATTGATCACCGACGGGATTGTTGAACCATCTGTATCTGAATATAACAGCCCATTATTACTTGTCCCTAAAAAACCATCTCTAGGTTCAGAACAAAAGAAATGTCAAATTAATAAAAAATTACTGTCCGATAAATTTCCACTCCCAAGAATTGATGATATTTTGGATCAACTTGGACGAGCAAAATATTTTTCATGCCTTGACTTAATGTCAAGATTTTATCAAATTGAACTCGAAAGAAGTTCAAGAGATATAACTTCATTTTCAACGAGCAATGGCTCGTATCGCTTCACGCGACTACCTTTCGGTATAAAAATAGCGCCTAATTCATTTCAGAGAATGATGACTATAGAATTCTCTGGATTAGAACTTTCACAATGATGGATGACTTAATAGTTATAGGTTGTTCCGAAAAGCATATGCTTAAAAACTTAACAGACGTTTTTGAGAAATGTAGGAAATACAATCTAAAGTTACATCCAAAAAAATGTTAATTTTTTATGCATGAGGTGACTTTTCTCGGTCATAAATGCACAGATAAAGGAATACTTCCGGATGAAAAGAAATATGATGTCATTATGAATTACCCTACGCCGCACAATGCAGACAGCGCTAGACGTTTCATGGCATTTTGCAATTATTATAGACGTTTCATACAAAATTTCGCCGAATATTCACGGCACATTACAAGATTATGTAAAAAGAATGTTCCTTTCGAATGGACAGATGAATGCCAAAACGCATTCCAATATTTAAAAACAAAACTCATGGAACCGACTTTGCTACAATATCCTGATTTCAGCAAAGAATTCTGTATAATTACTGATGCAAGCGTGCGGAGCGGTTTTAACTCAAAACCATAACGGACTCCAATTTCCCATTGCATACGCATCAAGAACTTTCACTTAGGGAGAAAGTAATAAATATACAACTGAGTAGGAATTAGCTGAAATTTACTGGGCAATATTACATTTTAAACCATATATTTATAAAAAGCACTTCACAATCAAAACAGATCACAGACCCTTAATATACCTATTCTCAATGATCAATCCGAATTCCAAACTGACACGTATGAGGCTAGAATTTTAAGAATATGATTTCACAGTCTAAAGGCAAAAGACAATCATGTAGCTGATGCCTTATCAAGAATAACCATTAAAGATCTACAAAATATCACAGGAAATATTATGAAAGTCACTACTAGAACCAAAAGAGACAGAAAATCCGCGCGGATAACAAAGAAATAGAATTGCCTACGCAATCTATAGAGAAAGCTTCTAAGCCCAACGTATATGAAGTCATAAACAATGACGAAGTACGTAAAGTAGTGACCTTTCATGTAAAACATACGCTATGTTTATTCAAACATGGTAGAAAAATTACTGCAAGATATGATGTTAGCGATTTATATATCGTACCAATGCACACTGGGCCAGATTCCCTATTTTTTGGCATAAAGTCAAAAAATTTTGTAAATTCTGTTTTAAATTTAACTATATATTATGAAAGAGCATACATTAGGGACACCAAAACGATATTTAAAAACATTTTAGTTGCAACACTGCGTTTTGTATTCGATAACAAATGCATATGTTTGATCTGCTGTTTGTTCAAGCAAAATTGGCGGGAAGCTTTTACTCAACTTTGTGCTTCTGTTAAAAAAACACCACGTGTCCAAATATTTTTAAATAAAATGGAAAATAAAGATCAAGGTATGCTTAATACAGATATAAATTACTGATTTCGATTTATGTGTTCCATGTTGTAATTGTTGTTGTCTTTGTTTATGTCTTAGCTTAGGCAAAATCTAACCAAAGTATTCGTCTATTGTGGAGTGAGAAATAATTTGTGCCAACTTGTGCCAAAAACTAATAAGTGATGTGTTTACTAAAAACTGTAATTAAATTGATCCTAGTAGTGCCTTTTTCCTAAATTAGCCTATGCTCTTTATATTTTGTTCTTAAAGGCAAGTTTGAGATTAGCCGATCGGTTCTGCTGGATGGGTGGATCAAAGGAGGTCAAAATGACAAAGCCTTAGTTGTTGGCGAATTTAAATTTAATGATATTAATATTGACGAGAAAGCTAAAATCGCTAAGCAAATCAGAAGCTTTCACCTGTATATGACGAAAAATCTGGCTAAATGTAACCGTACAATTGAAGCATTTAAAAAAAAACATTTTAGTTGGCTTTCATCCACCATAATGGTTGTCGTGGAGCAAAATAACAACCAAATCGCTTCAGACTGTCAAATGGGACGACCACGACTCCCTTACAGTGATGCAGGATCACGGCTACTCCTTAACTTTATATCCTTATATGGGCGGTATGGATGGGCGTGGTCCGATTCACTTGAAATTAAAAGTACGTAGTTTAAATGTCAAATGCCCCAATTCTTCAAAAATTCAGCTCTCTAGTTTTATTATTAGACTTTATGCCAAAAAAAGTGAATCTGGCCCAGTGTGCAATGGAATCCTAGACTTAGGTCAATTTTTCCAAAGGCTTGAAATGCAAGCCAGTATAAACAAAATCAGCCAACTCAAAGTGGCACCGTGGGAAAATATCTTTGAACATGTTTCAATAGATAATTTCAAACAAATGGGCAATAAGATTTTGAATCCATTAAGAGTAGCGCTACTCAACCCGGTGACCAATATAGAAAAACAAAAAGAAAAAGAAGCAATACTGTCTAAATTCCATGACGATTCAATACAAGGAGGTCATACAGGCATTACAAAAACCTTGGCCAAGGTCAAAAGACATTATTTTGGGAAAGGTATGACTCGAGATATTACTGAGTAGAAAATTCAATGAATACTTACGCTCATATATATCGATTGATAAAACTGATTGGGACGTATGGCTTCAATACTTCGTTTTTTGTTTCAACACGACCCCCTCAATGGCACATAATTATTGTCAATATGAGTTTGTATTTGGTAAAACAAACAATTTACCAAAACAATTTAATAGTATATATCATATAGAGACTTTATATAATATAGATGACTATGCTAAGGAAAGTAAATATAGGTTAGAAGTAGCATATAAAAGAGCTAGAATAATGATAGAAGAAAAGAAGAAAAATAATAAAATATTATATGAACAGAAAACAAACGACATAGATTTATCAGTAGGTGATAAAGTCTTATTAGGAAATGAAACAGGTCATAAGTTAGAATATAAATATACTGGTCCGTATAAAGTAACGGAAATAGGAGATAAAAATAACATTATAATATCAAATAATAAAAACAAAAAATAAACAGTACATAAGGACAGGTTAAAAATGTTTATTTCAAAATTGTAGTTGGTATGGCCTATTAAAACAAAAATACTTCTATACATATGAATATTATTTGTAATTTAAAATAATCAAAAAAAAAGAAATAAATAAAAAAAAAAAAAAACAAAAATATTTAAAAAAAAATAAAAAAAAAATTTCCTTTGTTAATTAAAAAATTAATCTTTTAAGTAAAATCTTATAAAACAACTTCATTATATTACGTTATTTTTCAAAGGATGGAGATGTAGTATGCATATATATTGACATACATATTATCTACTGTACCAAGAATACATGGTAAATACACCGTAACACTTTGTTGCAGTGTTTACATAAACAGAGCTCCGATCTTTAACCCAAGTGCCCGAAATATGATTCGATCGGCACGTTCACATAAAGTGCAAGTGCCCGCATTCTGTTACACTCTCCGACCACTTGACCGAACTCAAGTGTATACATATACCCTCGCGCTCCAGCTTAAGAGAGCATAATTTCATATATAACACATATATACATATAGAATATACATAACCGTCTCTCGCTGCTGGCCAACTGTGGGCAGCGCAGCGATCAGACTTAGGCTTACCTAAGGAATAATGTAAAATCAGATTCAACTAGACCCTGGAAGCGGCACCTTAGCTGCTTCCAAAATCAAATAAAGAATTCAAATCAAAACGCAAGAGTAGCTTCTACATTACAATAGACACCTAAGTCAACCTCCTTAAAAATACATTCCATGTACATTCCTTATGTCAATGTCAGCCCCAAACCATTTAATGATTGTCCACACGGACAGATTTTAAATTAAAAATAAGAACGTTAATCAACAAAAAAAAAAAATATAAAAATTATTTGACTCCAGGCATAACCCAAGTATCCAAGGCATACTCCGCCGTGGCTTCAGCAGCCGAATCAGAGATCAATGATTATGCCATCTACGATTATGCTTGGGACCGGATTAATTTTTAAGAGGCACATCCTCGCTCTCTGTCATCAGACGAAGAGAAGCTGGGACTAAAATGACATTTCTCATTGACAAGTGCTCCGCAGAAAATTACATAAAACCTCATAAATACTTACCGGGGATCCACCCGGTTAACACACCGTTTAGGGTATCCTCCATTCACGGATCGAGCACCGTCACAGAGAAATCCCTCATTCCCATTTTTAACACAGAAGCGACATTTTTCGTATTACTAGATTTTGAACCATTTGACGGGCTAATCGGCCTCGACCTATTCATGCGACGCGTCGACCTACGGCTCCGACCATCTCAAGTTCGGCACGGAAATCGAGAACATCCTACTCCATCTTGGCATTCATGTAAACTTTATTAACGCGAATGGGGAAGACGCTCCACCCACTGTAAGAGTCGCCTTCCAAAAAGTCCTCCCCAACCGGAAAAAGGCGTTTGATAGCACCAATCAAGGGCTGCCATAAAACACGACAGTTGTCGCCACAATAAGGACAGCAAACGAGGAACCAATATAAGCCAGGCTATACCGTACACAATAGGAGCAGCGGATTTCGTCAATAAAGAAATCTCGGAACTGCTAAAAAATGGAATAATTTAAAAATCTGTCTCGCCCTACAACAACCACATATTAGTAGAAGATAAAAAAAGTCACTGTTTAAACCAGCAAGAAGAACATGCGCTAAGTCATCGACTTCTGCAAACTCAATAAAAGGAAAATCCCTGACAGGTACCCAATGCCTTACATTTCCATGATATTAGAGAATTTATACCACGCTTGATCTAAAATCTGGCTAACACCAATTTATACTGGCGGAACAAGACTACGAAAATTTCAGTAAGTGAAGGAAAGTATTAGTTTCGAAGGTTACCCTTTTTGGCTGTCAGCATTTTTCAAAGGACCACTGATGACGTCTTAAGAGAAAATATTGGCAAATTCAAAGCCAGTTTTTATACCTCGCTTGATCTAAAATCTGGCTAACACCAATTTATACTGGCGGAACAAGACTACGAAAAGACCTCCATTTCAGTAAATGAAGGAAAGTATTAGTTTCGAAGGTTACCCTTTTTGGCTGTCAGCATTTTTCAAAGGACCATTGATGACGTCTTAAGAGAAAATATTGGCAAATTCTGCTATTTTTATGTTGATGACATAATAATTTTCTCAGAAGACGAGCACGCTCACGTCAAGCACGTAGTTTGGGTATTAAAAGCCATCTGCCGAGCAAACATGAAATTATGCATAGAGGAGTCCCGCTTCTTTAAAAAAGCGTCAACTTCTTAGGGTTCATCGTCACAAATGGGGGCACAACCACAGACCCAGAGAAGTTAAGGCAGTCAAGGACTTCCCTGAACCCAAAAATGTTTTTGAGGTAATCTCATTCCTTGGCTTGGCCAGCTACTATAGACGCTTCATTAGGGGTTTGCCGCAATAGTGAAACCCATAACAGACATGTTAAAGTGCAAATGGAACCGTGAGCAGGCAAAGATCATGGAACATAAAAGTATAGCTTAGTGAAGAAGAATGTTGGCGTCCGAAGGCGTCATGTTGCGCTATCCAGACTACAAGAAGCCATTTGTTCAGACACCAGATGCTTCTGCCCATGGTCTTGGCGCAGGACTATCCCAAGGGCGTCGTTAGATCACAATGATCTCGAGAACATTGTCAGACAGGGAAACCAACTATGCCACTAACGAAAGAGAGTTGCTGGCTATAGTCTGGGCCCTGGCCAAACTAAGGCACTACCTGTACACGGTGAGCGATCTAAGCACCTATACAGATCATCAACCACTAACGTACTCAGCTTCGGATTCCAATCCGAACGCAAAAATTAAAAGATGGCAAGCGCGCATAGGGGAATTCGGCGCGAAAGTCTTCTACAAACCAGGGAAGGAAAAAATCGTCGCGGACGCCCTATCTAGGCAGCAGCTGAATGTTTTAGAAGCACAGGATGCAGAAGCAAGTACTCGCTGAATACTACTTTCTAAAAATGGCTAAATTGGCAAACAAAATTCTCACCACCTGCAAAACATGCATCAGAACCAAATACGATAGGCACCCAAAGAAACATGAAATAGGTGAATCACAAATTCCCTTGCACGTACGAGAAATGTTACACATAGACATTTTCTCGCAGGGAACCTTACCTGTATTGACAAGTTCCCTAAATTCGCCGTTGTGCAATACATCCCGTGGAGACCTATTGAGGATATCAAATCACCACTTCGTCAGCTCATGAACTTCTTCCCCAGGGTCAAAAATATCTATTGCGACAACGAGCCGTCGACGTTAGCGTTTCAAACGCCCCACCACTCCATAGTGTTTCGAACGGCCAGATAGAGCGCTTCCACAGCGCCCTAATAGAGCTCGCAAGATGCATCAAAATCGACAAATGTATCAACGACACCGTGATCCTTCTAGCAAGCATACGATACAATAAATCGATTCATTCGGTTATTGACAAGAGACCATTTGAAATATTTATAACTTAATAATTTACATATTGCTATAAGCTGTATGCATGTCTTTACATACCTGTACATACGAGTTGAGTTTACCTGCATATGAATTTTAATAAAAACAACTTCTAAAAATATGCTGAATAAACGGTGTCTCGTTATAATAAAGTATTTTTAGTTCCCCAACAATTTACAAACAGTCAAAGAACTTTTTATACTGCCTTTCACTATAACGGCACTCTTCAATTATGGTTTAATTTTGATCAAATAAATAGATATAATCAATTTTCTCCGAAACCTCCGTTACACGGCATTTCGCTTATCGGCTAATTTTTTTATACTTATCGAGGCCGTTCAGCGAGTTATTTTTATCAAAATTGTAAAGAGGGAAATTAAATGCACACTTCACTTTCACTGCGAATCGTGTTTTTTTTCGTGCGCTCCTCGATTAATTATTGCCTTTAGTATAACCAACCGGTGTTTGTTGAAAACACAACATAATAATTATTCGAACAATTAGCTCGATAGAAGATATCAATTTAACATTATTGATCCAAGTAAGGTACTGTGCTCTACTTCTATTCCCTATTCTTTCATTTTCTGCAATTCTTATAGTTGCAAAACAATATTCTCTCTAAGTTTGCGCTCTTTTTTTCCATCCCCTTTCCCTTCTATCACGCTCTTATCAACCAAGTACAGTGGTTTAATTAGTTTAATTAGTTTTTCGTAAAATTAATGCTTTGTTTTCAATATATTTTTCCAGAAATGTGTAACGCATTAAAGGAAGCATCTCCGACCCCACAAAGTATATATATTCTTGATCAGCATCAACAGCCGAGTCGATATAGCCATGTCCGTCTGTCCGTCTGACCGTCTGACCGTCTGACCGTCTGTCCGTCTGTTTCTATGCAAAAAATAGACAGTAGTTTTGAAGCTAGCGTTTTGAAATTTTTACCAGATCATTATTTTCGTTGCACGCAGATCAAGTTTAAGAATCGGTCGGATCGGACCACTATATCATATAGCTGCCATACAAACGACCGATATGAAAACAAGTCTTTGTATGGGAACCTTTTTTGTTTTCCAAGCTATTGCATCCGAATTCAAAATTTATTTATTTGACATAGCCAAACACGATTTGTGAAACTTTGTTCCGGATCGGCAAACTATATCATATAGCTGCCATACAAACGACCGATATGAAAACAAGTCTTTGTATGGGAACCTTTTTTGTTTTCCAAGCTATTGCATCCGAATTCAAAATTTATTTATTTGACATAGCCATACACGATTTGTGAAACTTTGGTCCGGATCGGCAAACTATATCATATAGCTGCCATACAAACGACCGATATGAAAACAAGTCTTTGTATGGAAAACTTTTAGTTTTCAAGGGTATACCATCTTCGGCAAGCCGAAGATAACTTTTCTCACTTGTTTATATTTAAAATTGCATGTTTAAATAAAAAAAATCATATTATGGAATCTGCGCTTTAAAATCGTGCAACAGCCCTTTTTCCCTCTCTAAAGTGCCTTCCGACGAGTTGCACGTCATAAACACCTTACGCGGGAAAAATATCAAATTCGGCCACAACAACAAATCAGCTGCTCAAAGCAGCTGTTCACAGCTTTTGGAAATTGCATTTATGGAACCCAATGCAAAAACTATGATGCCCGCTCCTACCGAGCGCTTACTCAGCCTCTGCGAGCTCTTCAATATTGCAGTGATCCAAGCCTCTGTGCCGAAACGGACATCCAAAGTCGCCGATACTATCAAGCCACCGCCGCAGCGGATGCAAGTCATTAAGGGGAAGGCATGTGGGTCTACACTGAATTCCAAGAAGAAGGCAAATCTTGGTACCAAGATTCTTCTTCCCACCTACAGCGGCAGCTCAAGCCGCTTGGGTTGCTTGAGCAAACCGAGGAACTAAGTGAGCAGCCCAGTAACAGCCATCAAGCAAGTATTGCTGCGGCCAAACGTGATGCAGCCTCATCTGGTATTATCAGCGCACCTGCCAAGGCGCAACATAAGCCCCCTCCAATAGTTTTGGAAGGTGTTGAAGCGCACCCCTGCTGATCGAAAACATCTCAAAAATCGCTGATTTTAACAAGGTCTCTGCCAAGGCATCGACGTGCGGGATTCTGAGGCTCTACGCGGCACCTTCATAATCAGCTGGCTAGAGACCAAAAAGCTCGAGTTTCACTGCTATCAGCTCTAGAAGGACAGGCCATACCGAGTATGTGTTAAAGGACTGCAACACAGTACGCTCCATTATCAAATTAGAGAGGAACTGGAAAGTCTCGGCCACAAGGTGTTATACGTTTATACGCCGAAGAGGCGAAACGAGCCAGGTGCTCCAGCTGCCAAGCCCATAAACCTGTTCTTTCTGAACATCGCCACCACGGAGAACAACAAGGAGATCCTGGAACGCCGAAGCTGCCCGAAGTTGAATGCTTTGTGCGGTGTTATGAGATTGATGTCTTGCTAATCAGCGAAACACAAAGACGCAGTCAAGCCCAAGCTGTATGGATACGAGGCCTACTGCAAACGACCCAAGTGAGGGTAACGCCGAAGGTGGATCAGCGATTATGATCAAATCAAGTTTGGTTCATTTTCCTCTTTCTTCAGTAGCCACTGATAGGGTGCAACTTGCGACTGCAACTATCGAGACTGGACACGGTCCTATAAACTTCGGTGCGGTCTACTGCCCACCGAGGATTGTATGGACCATAGACGACTTCAAATCTATCTTGAATCAACATCAGTCTAAATTCATCGTAGCAGGCGACTGGAATGCATCCCACTGGCTTTGGGGAGCAGGGAGGTGCATCCAAAGAGGTCATGCCCTGGCAAATTTAGTCTTGAAATCAGACGTAAACTCGCTAGCAACGGGTGGCCCTACAAGGTTCCCTTATGGCAGTAGAGGGTCTCCAGGCTACATCGATTTTGGGCTGACAAGAGGTATCCTGGGATTACACTCAGCACTGACCACTTACCTCATCATCACTCTGGACACAACACCCACAGCCTATCCCAAGGTCGAGCGGCTGATCAGCAGGCGCCCCAACATGGAACGTTTTCAAGAGCACCTCGAGTCGTCACTGAACCTTGACATGGCGCTGAACTCCGAGCGGGACATTGAAGTTGCAATCGATTCTCTCACCCACAAAGTCCAGGTAGCATCTTGATTGGCCACTCACACCCCAGGACTGAGACCCGCAGCACCAAGAATATCGGTCCCCAGAGAGATTTTGCTGCTCATTGCAGAGAAGAGGCAAAGCTGATTTCTACAGGGCGAAGGCTTTTCCCATCGTGCATTGGTGGAACACAAAGCAGCATGGTTCGACGACAGGTTTGCCAATACGGGAACGGAAGCCGACGCGACGCAAGGCCACACGTGCGATCAAAAGACGTTGCCTAAAAAAAGCATCATGGGTTAACAGCAACGGGGTATGGTGCGAACTAATTTGGAGCAAGCGGAAGCGTTTGCCGCGCACCTGGCTAAGCGGTTCCAACCTTTTAACCTCGCCAGTCCGCAGCAGGTCGAAGAGACTCACGATCAACTGCCTCAAACTCACCAAATGGACATGCCGATCCAACCGTTCGATCCTGGTGAGATAGACGATGTTATTGCCCAGCAAAACTCAAAAAGAGCACCAGCCCATGATGCTATATGCAACACCACTCTTAAGGCCCTACCGAGCAGAGCGATCTGGCAAGCCAGAAAAGAGCCCCTGGATCCTACCGGCCGATCAGTCTCCTCCCATCTATTTCAAAGATGTTTGAGAAACTGATTGCCGCCCAGATGGTCAGGATTATGGGTGCCCAGGGAATAATGCCAGATCACCAGTTCGGATTCCGTGCTAGTCACTGCACGGTGGAGCAGCTGCATCGAGTGGTCGAGCAAATTTTAACGGCCTTTGATAGCGACAAGTACTGCAACGCTCTATTTCTCGATGTCCGGGAGGCGTTCGACTGTGTGTGGCATCCTGGCCTGCTCCTGAAAATCAATAATACCATCGTGAGGTTGCAGTACTTTCGACCTCAGTGGAAGCTTGGCTTTTGTGTCTATGATCCACAAATCTGGCAAGCTGGAAAAGGACCCTGGTTCCTACCGGTCCATTAGTCTCCTCCCCTCGATCTCAAAGGTGTTTGAGAAACTGATTGCCGAGAAACAGATCACCAGTTCGGATTCCGTGCTGGTCACTGCACGGTGGAGCAGCTGCATCGAGTGGTCGAGCAAATTTTAACGGCCTTTGATAGCGACGAGTACTGCAACGCCCTATTTCACGATGTCCGGGAGGCATTCGACCGTGTGTGGCTTCCTGGCATCCTGAAAATCAAGAATACCCTGCCTGCGCCTTCCTTCTGTCTCCTGACGTCGTACCTTGGAAATAGGAGATTTGCAGTTCGGTTCCACTCTGCGCTCTCAACCGAGTATAATGCGGCACCTGGCGTACCCCATGGAAGCGTCCTAGGCCCGCTGCTATACTGCCTGTATAGCCACGACATGCCGCGCCCGGCTGACAGTCCCTACGGAACGTCAATGCTACAGGTCCAGGTGCGAGTGGGAGGCCGCAAACGGTATCCAGACCTACGCAACCAGATTTGCCGACTGGGCTAGGATGTGGAATATTGAAATAAATGGTAACAAGTCCACGAATGTTTGCTACACCCTCAAACAGAGAACGCCACCAGCAGTGCTCATTGACGACACCCGAGTAGAACAGCTTGACTCAGCCAAATACATGGGAGTCATACTCGACCGTCGGCTCACTTTCTCTAAGCAAGTGAGTGAAATAAGAATACGAATTCGGGCCGCGGCGTCAAAGCACTACTGTCTCATGTGCCAGCGTAGCAAAATTTCGCTGTCAAACAAGATCACAATATACAACCAAATCATAGCTCCTATTTGGAGGTATGGGTACCAAATTTTGGGCCTGGCCTGCGATAGCCAAATCCGCAGAATCCAGAGCATCCAAAACGACAGGATGGCCAGGACGATCACTGGCTGCGAGTGGTATTTTAGGAACACCAACCTCCACAGTGACCTAAAGATGCTCACGGTCTTCGAAACTATTAATTTCCACTCCAGCCGCTACAGTGACCGACTGGAGCGTCATCGAAACCGACTCGCTAAGGGTCTTACCAGATCGTGCCCACAAAGGAGGCCCAACCGGCGACTTCCCAGGGACCTAATCCACCGGCCGCCAACAAGACGCACAGCGAGATAATGATGAGCCAAACGATGTACTCCCTATCGTCTTTTCTTTTACTTTTATTAGTGTTGAGTTATTATAATTAACAATATAATGTTATTGTTATTTTGTTAATTTCGTATAAATTTAGTTAATTATTGTTACCGCCAAAGACCACTTAGCCGGCGAGACCTTCGGGCAGTATTAATAGATACGAAGGACACCAAGGAGTTCCTAGATACCCTGTATGCCTAAATAAATAGTTTATTTAAAAAAAGGCCCTATTTCCGCGTCCCAGCCTAGCATCCACTATTGGCCGAGTTGTACATACTAATAATGCCGATTTAACCGCCTCAGTTACGGATGCTGCTCACGAAATGCTGGTTTTCACTTTTGCTGCAGTAGACTTGCGCGGTTCAAAAAGAGATGCGAACGTTCATGCGGCAAACTAAAAATGGGTTTAAAGAGTTGTTGAGAGGTGATTCCCATTTTTCCCCAATTTATTAAAGTCGCATAATGTCAGTTTTCTTATTAGTACCTTATTTAAGTTCGAGAATGTTAATGTTTTGGTGGGTGGGATGAACGGTGATACCATTTTGAGCTTATTGAAGGAATCAATTTCGGCACAAGATTTTTTTTTTTCGCGGAGCTCCCACTGCATAACGTACAGCCGACCTCCCGCCCAACTGACCGAGGGGCGCTGCCGTCTATCGTACGGCTCGGATCGCGGGGATAGGCCCGAAAGAATAAAGCTTAGAAAAGATTACGAAGAAAAAGTTATTAATGTAGTCTTCTTCGTTTGTGATAGCATAAGAGGTATGTTTGTCGGATTTTGATCGCTAAGTGAAAATGAGTTGGGGTTGTGTCTGGGATTATTGTATATCGGATATTATGTTTGGAACAGATATTTAGGCAGTTTAGCCATCAACAATATGCTGATGGTATTCTGTTTGACATATTTTTGTTTTTGTTTATTTTGTTTAATTTTATAGAGTATAGTTTGTATAGGTACTTGTAATGCTAGTGCTACTTTTTTAATTATTTTGGCAGCAAGGAATGCGTGGTGGTGGTTTTCGTTTTAATTCCAGCTTCTAAGAGTAAATTGTTTGTGCGAGTTGTAAGAAAGGTTCAAAATGGGATTTTGATAGAAGTGTTAAAAATGGTTTGAATTTTTTTTAAAGGGGCGTTTCCCTAGAAAACGAGTCTACAGTCTATTTTGAATAGAACTTTTAGTGAGTCGGTTATTCGATGATCTTAGTAAAGAAGCTTTTCTGTGACCGACTTTACTCTCTTAAAGCGTGTTTGCTTTATGTGAATTAAATTGTTAATGCCAACAAACCACCATACGTTTTGACTTTAATTTTGTCGAGAATTTTGCTAAGACAGGGGTTTGGTTCTACTAGCCGGTACGAGTTAGTGTCTGTTTGGTTGAGTTTGGTTTAATTGGTACGATTAGGTTTGTTTTTTTAACTCTGAGGGCTATGGTTGTAGTGTTTGAGGTTCCTAGTTTAAAATGTATATAGGGCTTTTTAAATCATGGGAAAAGATATTCTGTCGATTCCAGGGGTGTGGCCTTCAATGATCTTTAGAGCGGATAGAGAGATGCGATCTAACATTCAAAGAGTGCAAACGTACCTGCGGATCGACAGCAAGTTTTTTATCGTGCTTTTACTCCTACTATTCTGAAACTGTCACATAGTGTCTGATTGGTTCAACCTGCGAACCTAACGGTCTGCTACAAACTCTAACGCAAATTGCAGAGTAAGTGTCATCTGCTGCCTATCAAATTCTCTCCCTGTAGAAGCTGTGTACAACTCAGCAGAAGCAAAGTGCGGTTGGCATACCGGCCAACAGTGCCCAGTTCACCCTCCCCCCGCTCAATCGTCCAAAACCTAGAGCATGGATTGGCAAGCCCGGGCCGACAAGCTTGGAAAAACAACGCCCTGCAGGAAGGCTCTCAAAGCAAGGAAGTGCAGCTGGAGCAGCGACTCAAGCTCGAGTTCATCTTACTCGGAGCCTGGGGAGATCAAGCGTAAGCCCGCGCGCAAAAGGCAAGGAGAGGGGCCTGACGTTACGCCTAGCACCAGCGCAGCTCTCAACCAAACCAGCAGAGCAACCGAACCCGACCCTGAAGACCCTCAAGCCTCCCCCGATCTACATCCCAGACGCGTACGACATTACCGCTCTTGTCAAGTCGATAACGACTCTAATCGGAACCAAAACGGATTTCTTGTACAAAACGGAGAGAAACAACAACGTACGCGTAATGATGTTAGACAAGGAGTACTACACAGCCCTACGCCAGCATCTCGTGGCACATAACAAAAGGCAACGCAGCTTCCAACAAAAGGAAGAGACAGCGTACAGGGCGGTCATCAAGGGACTTCATCACTCAACAGACCAGACTGAAATCAACGAAGAACTCCACAAATACGGCCATACTGTGAGGCATCTGCACAATCCCATTGGCAGGAAATCCAAACAACCACTGGGGATCTTTTTTGTTAATCTCGAACCAGCGAGCAACAACACAGAGGATTTAAAAAAAAAGAGGATTTGCTGGTCAGTCGTCACCGTAGAGCCCCCACTGAAGTTGAACGACGTCCCACAATGTTTCAGATGCCAAGGGTTCGGACACACCCAGCTCTACTGCTTTCTGGAACATCGCTGCGTGAAATGTGGTGGTCTTCACGACTCCAGGTCATGCACCAAAAAAGATGACGAGAAAGCATGCTGTTTACATTGCCAAGCTGATCACCCTGCGTCGTTCAGAGGATGCCCTGCCTACAAAAAGGCAAAGGCGCAGCAATCTCCTAAAGCCAGACCCGTTGTGAGTAGCAACAAACCACCTCCCATCCAGATACCAACTATCATCAATGGTACGAGTTACAGGGACGCACTTCTAGGAAACCAAGTGACACAGCCAACGAATCTCCAACAAACCCCTCAAACCACTCCCGAAGCCCCACAACCCAACCAGTTTGAAACGATGCTTGCCCGTTTGGAAAGAACGATTGAGAGGATGATGGAAAAGTTGATCTCGCAGATGTTATCGTAGATGTTATCGCAGATGTTCTCGCAGATGATGCAGTTCATAGCTCCCATCCTCAATAGTAAATAATGCAAATATGTCTTAATATAGTTTTTTTGCAACGCAAACGGCCTGCAGAGGAGCAAAGCCAAAAGAACATCGATATTGTCTGTTTTGATGAGATGCTCTATCTCATCAAAACAGACAATATCGATGTTCTTCTAGTTTCGGAATCCCACTTTTGTCCCAGATCCTACTTTAACATTAGCGGGTACGAACTGTTACATGCCAACCATCCATCTGGCAGAGCACGCGAATTAGCAGCCATGCTCATCAGGAGTGGAGTACACGGAATGCAACAGCACTGAAAATGTTGCCCCTAATCTGTTCCCAAAGGCTGGCCAACATATTCAACAGCTGCCTCCGTCTAGGGTACTTAACTAAAGAGTGGAAGCGTGCGGAAGTAATTGTCCTCCTCAAGCCTGGAAACCTGAAGCCAATCTAGCCACGTATCGTCCGATTAGTTTGCTGGCAATCCTCTCCAAAATACTTGAAAGAGTATTTTTGCGTAGAGTACTGCCAGTATTGGACGAGGCCGGACTGATCCCTGATCATCAGTTTGGCTTCAGATGCCTTCATGGAACACCTGAGCAATGCCACCGAATTGTTGAGAGCATACTTGAGGCCTTCGAGAAGAAGGAGTACTGCTGCGCTGCTATGCTGGATGTCAAACAGGCGTTTGACAAAGTCTGGCATCCTGGACTCCTTTTGAAAATCAAGTCCCATCTTCTAAGTTCCCACTTCGTCTTTCTCAAGTCGTCCACAGAGGGAAGAGAATTCCAAGTGAGATGCGGATCATCAATCAGAAAGTTGGACTTGTTGGAAAAGACAATCTCCACATAATAACCAAATAAAAGGGCAGCATCCAAGAAACCAAGGTCCAAATAAAAAGAAGAGAACTTTAGGACTCTTGCACACTACTTAAGCAAAAATAAATATAACTACGATACTATAATATACGACGAGATAAACACTACCATCCACACAACTCAAGCAATTACGGCATTTCCTAGGTCACGAAAGACTAGATCTTAAATTGGTCAGGTTGGAAGTACACAGCTAGAAGCCTGGATCACGACATCCTGGTAATGTTAGAGCAGAATCTATGCAACCTAATAGACAATAATAACCAACATGTCATATTCAACAAACAGCTACAAAAAAGAATAAACAAGTAAGGTAGCAGCAGTCGAGTTTCCCGATTGCAAAATACCCTGTACCCTTAGACATGCTTAAAATTCATTTATTTAGTATCAATAAATAAATGAAACAATATTCTATTAGAAAAGAGGACCATAACAATATAAATTTGGTATGATTTTGGTTATGAAAATAAGTTTCGTGTGTCATAAAGCCATACACATTTCGCTGTCAACGTCGCAGTCGGCGTCGCGCAATGCGTGTTTTGCTGCGCTTCTGCTTCCCTTGCCATAGATTTTGCATGTGGCATAACTTCCGTGTTTCTTATCCGATTTGGTTTAAATTTAAAAATTAGATAGCTTTTATAAGCACCAACGCATATGCCGAATTGCATAGCATTAGGACAATAATTGTGGGCGTGGCAGTTTTTTGAGGTTTGCGGGGGAGCGTGGTCGTGGCAGTTTTTTGCAGTTTGCAGGGGAGCGGGGTTTGATATCAAAATAAAATAACAAACTTGTACTGTGTATGGTAATTACCTATCCACATATGGCACATGTCTGTAGCTCTTGTAGACAGACAGACAGACGGACGGACGGACAGACGGACATGGCTTTATCGACTCGGCTGCTGATGCTGATCAAGAATATATATACTTTATGGGGTCGGAGATGCTTCCTTCTGCCTGTTACATACATTTGCACCATATTATAATACCCTTTTCAACCATTTTTAATGGGTACAGGGTATAAAAAGGGATTCACAGTCGAGTTGAGTAGCCAAACAAGTGAGAAAAGTTATCTTCGGCTTGCCGAAGATGGTATACCCTTGAAAACAAAATGTTTTCCATACAAAGACTTGTTTTCATATCGGTCGTTTGTATGGCAGCTATACGATATAGTGGTCCGATCCAGACAAAACTTTTACAAATCGTGTATGGCTATGTCAAATGAATAAATTTTGAATTCGGATGCAATAGCTTGGAAAACAAAAAAGTTTCCCATACAAAGACATGTTTTCATATCGGTCGTTTGTATGGCAGCTATACGATATAGTGGTCCGATCCAGACAAAACTTTTACAAATCGTGTATGGTTATGTCAAATGAATAAATGTTGAATTCGGTTGCAATAGCTCGGAAAACAATAAAGTTTCCCATACAAAGACTTGTTTTCATATCGGTCGTTTGTATGGCAGCTATATGATATAGTGGTCCGATCCGACCGATTCTTAAACTTGATCTGCGTGCAACAAAAATAATGATCTGGTAAAAATTTCGAAACGCTAGCTTTAAAACTACTGTCTATTTTTTGCATAGAAACAGACGGACAGACGTGTGGATTGGTCCCGTCCCAAATACGCCAATTTTGCTTGTTGACATGCCATTCATCCAAAAATGCGCCTCGTCGTTGAAGATGATTTTTTTTGCCAAAATCGGCGTCAACTCCCAACTGCTCCAATGCTCAGTCAACGAACACGCGGCGCTGTCTATGGTCTTTAACCTTAAGCTCCTGGGTCAGCTGGATCTTGTACGGGTGCAGGCCCAAGTCCCGACGCAGAATTCGCCAAGTCGTCGTCTGCGAAAGGCCGAGTTCATGTGCGCGACGCGGAATTGACTGCCGCGGGTTTTCGAAGACTCTGTCACGCACGACGCCGATATTCTCGGCAGATCTCGCGCTACGTTGACGCACGGAAACCGGCTCATTATTTACTTACCCCGGTATTCGTACAAAAACATCAGCCGAGTACAGTTAAAACAAGTAAGGAAGCAGCAGTCGAGTTTCCCGACTGCAAAATACCCTGTACCCTTAGACATGCTTACAATTTATTTATTTAGTATCAACAAGCCATCATATATACGTAAATATCCTTGTTACCATGCTTATAAGTTTGCTCGCTTTACGAAACTCTCGCAACCAAAAGGCTTCATTGATTGTGAGTGACATTTTCAACCTGAGAAACATATCGAGACACGTGATTTCGCGTTAGTTGCGTCTCATGTGCCAATTGATGGAAGTGAAAACTATTAAGCAAAATCAGATAAAAAAAACTATAATTTTTTATAATAATATTATATTTTTTTAATAATAATATTATATTATTATAATTTATATTATTATTATTATATTATATATTATTAATAATATTTAAATATTATTTGTGAATAAATATTCACAGGAATGCAGCATGCACCTACTAATATATTTCCTAATAATTGTCACAGGTACCTGTAGCAGACAACCGCTAAAAATACACCTGATATTTAGCCCACAAATAATGTGTACGTGATCAAAGCAGGCTTAGTGACTGCTAAATGTGCTACCTGTGTATATATTTTGTTTTGACATTTAATATACCAATCACATGTATGCAAATTCACCTCCTTTTCTGAATAGGCATTAATTTTTTGCAGTTGCACCTGCATCAGTCAAAATTTTACAAAGTAAACTCATTCTTTAAATTGTAGATCACAGGTACTTAGTAGATATGTATATACATATAAGGCACGGAAACGCATATATAGTATACAAATTTGACATATTTTAATGAGCATCGCCTTCTGCCGTTGCGCTACGTTATGAAAATAAGTTTCGTGTGTCATAAAGCCATACACATTTCGCTGTCAACGTCGCAGTCGGCGCCGCGCAATGCGTGTTTTGCTGCGCTTCTGCTTCCCTTTCCTTTGCATTCTTTCCCTTTTTTTTATTAACGTTCTTACTTATATTTAAATTTATATTTATATTTAAAATCTATCCGAGGGGACAATCTTCATGACATTGACTTAAGGGAGGTACATGGATGTATATTTAATGAGGTTGACTTAGGTGTCTATTGGTGGGGCAGGTCAAGCGGGTGTTTCCTTTTCAGGCGTCTTAGGGATTGGCTATTATCTAGGAGGTTGATTGCCAGGTGGTTGGGGTGGTTGTCCAGTCTTTTTGTGTATCTTTCGCTGAGACGGGTGATCTCCTCTGCTACCCATGGAATTCCAAGCTCTTTATGGATTATTGAGTTTTCGTGGTACGGATGGGCGTTAGAAACTGTTCTCAATCATTTATTCTGAAACCGCTAAATTCTGGTGCGGTTAGAAAAGCTTGTCGTGCCACACAACTGTATCCCATAGGTCCAGATTGGACAACTGTATGTGAGTAGTTTGAGTTTTTCCCTGAGCTTGGACCTTCTCCCCAGGAGCCAGTGCAGTTGCCTGAGTCGTAGGTCGGCCTGGTTGCGCTTGTTGATTAGGTGTGGACGCCATGTGAGCCTGCGGTCCAGGGCCAGCCCTAGATATTTGGGAGTGTTATTCGTTGGGATAGTTTCCCCGTTGAGTGTGACGGGGGGCATTCTCCCCTGCGTAGTGCGAAGGTTGTATGTGAGGATTTCTCCGCTTTCTTTCCCTAAACTAACTTTGAGTTACTCTTTTTCAATTTGGTTCTTATTATACATTTTATTATAATCTATTGTTTTACAATTTTGGGGAATGCCATAGGTGAGTTTTTTTAAATACAAATACTTCTTGTGAATTTAACTGTACATTTGAATTATTCTTAATAATGGGTTTTATAATTATGTTTTGGTATTCTGTTTCTTCTACATTTGGAACTTTTGCAATATATTAAAGTGTTGTTATATTATGCAAAATTGATGCTTCGGAAAACTTCCTCTTCCATCGAGAGGAATAGCATGTTATTTTTTTATTTTTTTTTTAAATATTTTCTTTTTTGTCAATTAATTATTTTTTATTTTGCCACGCCCACTTTATGGAAGCCTAATCTGATTGTGCAACTAATGACCGCCTCGATGCTGACTGTACTGCTTTTTTGAATAGAATTTTTAAGAGAGTTGTATTATTTTTATATTATGTTATGTATATGTATATTGTGTTTATGTTATGTTATTTTATTTACTCTTTCTTGTAGCTGTTTGTTGAATATGACATGTTGGTTATTATTGTCTATTAGGTTGCTTAGATTCTGCTCTAACATTACCAAGATGTCGTGATCCAGGCTTCTAGCTGTGTACTTCCAACCTGACCAATTTAAGATCTAGTCTTTCGTGACCTAGGAAATGCCGTAATTGCTTGAGTTGTGTGGATGGTAGTGTTTATCTCGTCGTATATTATAGTATCGTAGTTATATTTATTTTTGCTTAAGTAGTGTGCAAGAGTCCTAAAGTTCTCTTCTTTTTATTTGGACCTTGGTTTCTTGGATGCTGCCCTTTTATTTGGTTATTATGTGGAGATTGTCTTTTCCAACAAGTCCAACTTTCTGATTGATGATCCGCATCTCACTTGGAATTCTCTTCCCTCTGTGGACGACTTGAGAAAGACGAAGTGGGAACTTAGAAGATGGGACTTGATTTTCAAAAGGAGTCCAGGATGCCAGACTTTGTCAAACGCCTGTTTGACATCCAGCATAGCAGCGCAGCAGTACTCCTTCTTCTCGAAGGCCTCAAGTATGCTCTCAACAATTCGGTGGCATTGCTCAGGTATTCCATGAAGGCATCTGAAGCCAAACTGATGATCAGGGATCAGTCCGGCCTCGTCCAATACTGGCAGTACTCTACGCAAAAATACTCTTTCAAGTATTTTGGAGAGGATTGCCAGCAAACTAATCGGACGATACGAGGCTAGATTGGCTTCAGGTTTTCCAGGCTTGAGGAGGACAATTACTTCCGCACGCTTCCACTCTTTAGTTAAGTACCCTAGACGGAGGCAGCTGTTGAATATGTTGGCCAGCCTTTGGGAACAGATTAGGGGCAACATTTTCAGTGCTGTTGCATCGATTCGGTCAGGACCTGGTGACTTGCCATCTTTTAAGGAGGCGATCTCCTGCGCAATCTCCTCTGGTTTGACAGGCTGTATTGGCGGGCCTGGAGCACTTGGACTGTCTACGAACCTTATGGTTGCAGCTCTCTCTTCGCCAGTGCATCTGTCGAAAGGTGAGAATGCACTATGTAGATGGTCAGCAAAGGCTTTTGCTCTTTCGACCTCAGTCCGACACCAGGAACCGTCCACTTTGCGCACGGGTGATATCTTCTTCGCAGATCTTTTTATGTGCCTCATGACATTCCACAGGTTCTGCTGCGGGTCTCCAGGTTCCAGCTCCTCAAGGAATCTGTGAAACGGGTCCTGCCGCAGGATGGATAGCTTGTCCTTCAGTTCCTTGGTGGCACGATTAAGTGCTGTCTTATCCCTGGGGTTCCGCGAGGAAAACCAGACGCTTCTGAGGCGCCTTTTCAGCCACAAGGGCCGCGATTTCAGGAGAACATAAGTGCACGTCTCTTTCAGGTGTTTTCAGGGTAGTCGGAGGAGGTGGATTTGCAAACTCAGCAGCATTATGCATCTCTTTAGTTAGTTCTTCGATGGCCGCATCTATGTTGCTTGGTGTGGAAAAAGGGGGATCTGGGTTCAGGGAGGAAAGCATTCAGAACCTAAGCTTGGGGGCATCTTTGTGTTTCCCGGTAAGTCTTCTAGGTGGGGTTTTTCTGAGCACGGGTAGGTTTAGGAACAAGTTTACTGCGCTGCGGTCGGATAGCAGTTTATCATAGCTTGAGCATTTTATCTTAGAGTGTCCTATGCCCTTGGGTACGGCGAAGTCCAGCAGATCCGGCTGAAGGGTCGGTAGGCTAGTGTGTGGGTTCTCCAGTGGAATGGCAGTCCAGACTCTTCCGCTGCAGTTACTTATAGAGCGTTTTGCTTTGGGGTTGTTTGTGCGGGACCCCCACCAGGAGTGTTTGGCGTTAAAGTCTCCGGCTGCTTGAAAGCGAGGACCAAGGGACTCGAAGAAGTCCTGAAGGTGGGTGTCGGTTATCGAGTCTGGGTGGGAAGAAAACCGCACCAACGGTGATATCTCCCTGTGGGCTTGTAATCCTGGTCACGGCGCACTGATCCCATTCCTCCTGAAACGCGGGAAGTTCTGTGTACTGAACGGCACTCCTGATGAGCATGGCTGCTCCTCCGCGTGCTCTGCCAGATGGATGGTTGGCATGTATCAGTTCGTATTCACTGATCTTGAAGTGGGATCTGGGACAAAAATGGGATTCCGATACTAAAAAAACATCGATGTTGTCTATTTTGATGAGATGCTCTACTGCGGCTTTGCCCCTTTGCAGGCCGTTTGCGTTCCAAAAAACTATATTAAGACTTATTTGCTTTGCTTTCTGTTGAGGAGGGGAGCTGTGAACTGCATTATCTGCGAGAACATCTGCGAAAACATCTGCGAGATCAACTTTTCCATCATCCCCTCAATCGTTCCTTTCATGCAGGCAAACATCGTTTCAAGCTGGTTGGGTTGTGGGGCTTCAGGAGTAGTTTGTTGGTGATTATTTGGCCGTGTCGCTTGGTTTCCTTGAAGTGCGTACCTGTAACTCGTACCATTGATGGTAGTTGGTATCTGGATGGGAGGTGGTTTGTTGCTACTCATAAAGGGTCTGGCTTTGGGAGATTGCAGTGCCTTTGCCTTTTTGTAGGCAGGGCAACCTCTGAACGACGCAGGGTGATCAGCTTGGCAATGTAAACAGCAAGCTTTATCGTCTTCTTTGGTACATGACCTGGAGTCGTGAGGACCACCACATTTCACGCAGCGATGTTCAAGGAAGCAATAGCGGTGGGTCCTCTTAATTTTGTAGACCTCGGTGTTGTTGTTCGCTGGTTCAAGATTAACAAAAAAGATCCCCAGTGGTTGTTTGGATTTCCTGCCAATGGGATTGTGCAGATCCCTCACAGTATGACCGTATTTGTGGAGTTCTTCGTTGATTTCAGTCTGGTCCGTTGAGTGGTGAAGTCCCTATATGACCGCCCTGTACGATCTCTCGTCCTTTGGTTGGAAGGTGCGGTGCCCTTTATAATGTGCCATGAGCTGCTGGCCGATTAAGGCTAATTGAGCTTCCGAAATTAATATGGACTCATATAAGCAGTTAAAAAGTTGTATTGACTCTATTAATGAATCTATTTATATGATGCGACTCAAAGCAAATCTGACTGACGAAACAGATTGCATTTTTGCGCATATCATTTTCAAAAAATTGGTAAAGAAGCTCTTCAGCAATATGAGTGCAATATTAAAAAAACAAACGAAAGCCAGATACTGAGAGATGTCAAAGAATTTTTAAATCAACGGCTTAGTTCCGGAAAAAATCGCAGAAAAAAAGGTATTTAAAAATGACACAAACGAGTTAAGATGCCCGATGTGCAAAATGCCCGGGTATCAAATAATACATTGCTATAAATTTAAAACATTAAGTCCCCAGGAAAAAATGGAGGCTACAAAAAAAATTAATTTATGTTTTAATTTATGTTTTTTTCGCCATTCGTGTGCTGACGCGTGAAGACGTGTTTTCATCGACCTCCTATTAAATCAATTGATTCTAGTGAAGTGAATTGTTATTAATAAAAAACAAATAAATTTATCGAAAGCGAAAAAGACGCTCCGGGCGATGCACCGTCGCTCGAATACATATTCTGCGTTTGAAATAGTATAAATAATAGTTTCAAACAAATAATAGTTTCTGGCACTATGAGCCAGAACGACACTCGCGCTCAGCGACAACGAGAGCAAGACGATCGCCGGCTCTCATTACAACGAAACAAGTGTACTTTTCTTATGTCTCCGCGACACCTGCAAACGAAGACAACGAGCGGCCAATAACCCATAACCCAACGAACTTTCTTGTACCAACAAATCAAGAAAGAGCGCGCTCTTGCTCTCCCGCACTTCTAGCTCCGACACAAACTCCACTATCTGAAACAACAACAATTGGAGCAATATCGACAGCCCGCTCTACTTCGCCATTGGCTGCACTCGCTCACTCTTTTACTGAGTCAGCGAATACAAAAACAAAAGCCCAAGAACCAAACGGCACTGCTGCACAACTAGCAAAACAAAACGCAAACAAAAAAGTTGGGTCGGCCTCACAGACTGGACTGAACCGCTACATTACAGTAAAGCGGCAGTTTAGCCCTAAAACTTCCGATACAGAAAACAAGCCGAAAAATATACGCGACAATACTACCTCGATCAACAATGGCTTCATTGTTTTCTGTATCGGAAGTTTTAGGGCTAAACTGCCGCAAATAATAACAGATTCGCTTTGCTGGCAGATACCAACGAGGACGTGCCACTGAAATCCATCGATAACGAACCAAAGAAAATAAAGCCTCCCCCAATTTACATCCGCGAGAAGAGCACAAACGGTTTGGTAAATTCTTTAATTGGCCTTATTGGAAAAGATAGCTTTTATATAATACCCCTCATAGGAGGTTCTATTAATTAAATCAAACTTTAAACGAAAACAGAGGAAAACTACAGAAAAGTCACAAACCATCTTACTGCAAACAAAACATGCTTTTACACCTACCAGCTTAAAAGTAGCAAGGGTCTACAAGTAGTGCTGAAGGGCATTGAGCCTGATGTAAAGCCCGAAGAGATAGCTGAGGCGCTAAAGGAAAAGGGATTTTGCGTTAAAAGCGCACACAATATTAAAAACAGAAACAGGCAGCCGCAACCACTCTTTAAGATTGAGCTTGAGCCAGAAAACAAGCATCTAAAAAAACGAGGTTCATTTAATTTATAAACTCCAGCTCCTTCTGCACAGTAGGATTACAGTAGAAGAGCCGCATAAACGTAACGCTCCTGTACAATGAATGAACTGCCAAGAATACGGCCATACGAGATCGTATTGCACACTACGCATAGTGTGGGTATTCTTTGGAGAGATCTCCACGTCTCCACACACTGCCAAGCTAATAAAGAAAATGCGAGTGCGAAAAAGTGCGGTGACTGTGGGGGTAACCACACAGCAAACTACAGAGGCTGTCCAATCTACAAAGAGCTGAAAACCTGTCTCCACAAAAGAATCAATACGGCACGGGTACACCAAGGAACAGCTACGCTGACACCATCGGAAACAAATCCAGAAGTACTTTTTTTGAAACCAACAAGTATTGCTCCCTGGACTATACCAAGCACTAACAAGATAAGTTTTGCAAACGTTTTAAAATCAGGACGCCTCCAAACCAAACCCAAACCCAAAACTCACATGAAGAACACAAAAAATTGGACACACAACAAAACTATAGGCTATCTGAGCAGCAAGAAACGAAAACTGAAGCTATGATGCAAGCCTTACAACAGAGCATGATGGAATTCATGACATTTATGCGAACCACCATTCAAGACATGATGCGTAATCAAAACCTATTGATACAAATGCTTGTCTCCCAACAATCAAAATAAATAATGGCTACCTTACGCATAGCTACGTGGAATGCCAATGGTGTTTCACAGCGCAAACTTGAGCTAACTCCGGCATTCTAATTAGAAACCGTATGAAGCACCACTTTTACAAAGAGTTTGCTGAAGTTCATCTTCAGGCCACATCTATCAATCTTACCTCACACTAGCGGCCGTATACTGCCTATTCCTGGATTTCTTCCATGAACCCACCCATGGACCACACTTCATTGCGGCAGGCGATTACAATGCTAAACATACTCACTGGGGACCGTGGCTTGTGAATCCAAAAGGAAAACAGCTTTAATTAAAGCCACTAATAAACTTGATCATGTTTCCCCTAGGAGTCCCACATACTAGCCATCAGACCTCAATAAGCTGCCTGACTTGATTGACTTCGCAGTCACGAAAAAAAATTCTCGCAGTTTGGTTAGAGCTGAATGTCTACCAGATCTGTCATCTGATCACTCGCCTATATTAATTCATCTCAGCCGGTACGCAGAAAACGTAAAACCACCTTACAGACTGACTTCGCACAAAACGAACTGGCTAAGGTATAAAAAATATATAAGTTCACACATTGAGCTACACCCAAAACTCAATACTGAACCTGATATAGAGAGCTGCACAGGTACACTGGAATCCATTCTTACGGAAGCAGCTCGTAATGCAACACCTAAAATCACCAACGTTACAATTAATCCGAATAAGACTAACGCACAAATCGAGCAACTCGTCCACGCAAAACGACGCTCACGTAGAGAATGAAAATCTTCCAGATCACCATCTGCAAAACAAAAGCTAAAAATGGCCACACGCAAGCTGACCAACGCTCTGAAACAAGAGGAAGAATTCGCTCAGAGCCTATATATAGAACAACTTTCACCAACAAGTATTAAACATAAGTCACTGTGGAGAGCCCAACCAACCCCTCGCCCACCGACTGAAACCGTTTTGCCCATAAGGAATTCCTCAGGCGGCTGGGCACGTAGTGATGCAGACAGAGCCACCACATTTGCCGCTCACCTACAAAATGTATTTACGCCAAACGAGGCTACTAGCACATTTGCGCTACCGACTTCAAACGCAATCTGCACCCAGGAACACACCCCAATTGTGTTTCGTCCAAAAGAAATATCAAACATAATTAAAGAAAATATCAGCCCAAAAAAATCCGCCGGCTACGACCTGATTACCCCGGAAATGATCATCGAGCTGCCACATTCTGCAGTTGGCTACCTAACGCAGCTCTTTAATGCCATCACAAAACTTGGCTACTTTCCACAACGATGGAAGAGATCGATAATCATAATGATTCCGAAGCCTGGTAAGGACCACACAGTTCCCTCATCCTACAGACCAATAAGCCTACTCTCATGTATATCGAAACTATTCGAAAAATGCCTGCTAATCCGACTGAATCCACACCTGAGAGCCCACAATATAATCCCAGCCCACCAATTTGGCTTTCGCAAAAGCCACGGAACCATTGAACAGGTGAATCGAATAACAGCGGAGACAGTAATCGAGAATACTGTACAGGCGTATTTCTAGACGTATCCCAAGTATTCGACAGAGCCTGGCTAGACGGCCTAATGTTTAAAGTTAAAACTGCTTTACCCGAAAGCACACACAAACTTCTAAAGTCATATCTATATGACAGAAAGTTTGCAGTGCGGTGCAACACTGCCACTTCCACTGACCACGAAATAAAGGCTGGAGTCCCCCAAGGCAGCGTTCTTTGGCCTACTTTATACCTCATCTATACTGCTGACATTCCTACAAATAGTCGCCTAACAGTGTCCACGTTTGCCGACGATACAGCTATACTTAGCCGTTCAAGATCCCCAATCCAAACTACAGCACAGCTGGCATTGCACCTCATAGACACTGATAAGTGGCTCTCTGACTGGCGAATAAAAGTAAACGAGGAAAAATGCAAGCACGTGACATTTACGCTGAACAGACAAGATTGCCCACCACTTTTGTTGAACAACATACCACTCCCGAAAGCAGATGAGGTAACGTACCTAGGAGTACACCTCGACAGAAGACTTACATGGCGCAGGCACATTGAAGCGAAAAAAACCCATCTTAAGCTCAAAGCCAACAACTTACACTGGCTCATCAACGCTGGCTCTCCGCTCAGCCTGGACCACAGGGTCTTACTCTATAATGCAGTATTGAAACCTATCTGGACCTATGGCGCACAGCTATGGGACCTACCAACCCAGCGAAGAAATTTTAAGGGACGCTTAATCTCGGAACAGTTGGAAAAATAAAACAACTGTTTAGAAAAAATTTGTAATAGTTAAGATTTTTAAACTTATTGTTAGTTCTTATTTAAGAGGATTCAATAAATAAAAGCAAAGTTAATATAAAAAAAAAAAAAAATGTTCTAAATGTTTGGATACGCAGCGACGAAGATAGAGCCAATGCGTTCGCCGATCACCTGCAGAAGGTATTCCAACCCAATCTTGCTAGCAACTCATTTGTCCTACGTGCAGTCACTAAAAACTTACCACCTGTAAATTCAATTACATTCAGCCAAAGTGAGATAGCAGCCACGATGAAATATCTTAAGCCCAAAAAATCACCTTGGTGACACCAAAAATTATTTTAGAACTCCAACCATGTGCGGTTCTGACCTTATGTCATCTCTTCAAAGCTATTACGAAGCTTGGATACTATCCCAAAAGGTAAAAAAAGGCGGTCATTGTAATGATTCCAAAGCCAGGAAAAGACAAAGCCAAACCCTCATCCTACAGACCAAGTAGTCTTCTAACGTGTCTCTCAAAACGGTTTGAAAAGGCATTTTTAAAGCAACTAACTCTCTACCTAAAAAGACAGAACACAATACCATCGCACCAATTTGGCTTTCGCAAAAATCATTTGACCGAGTCTGACTGGAAGCACTATTGCACAAGATAATGAAACTGCTTTCCCAGAACACACACAAAATTCTCGAGTCATATCTTTTCAAAAGAATGTTCACAACCAAGTGTAACAATTCGACTTCACATGACCGCGTTATAAATGCTGGAGTCCCCCAAGGTAGTGTGCTGGGCCCCGTTCTGTACACACTATACATAGCACACATGCATACAAACCATCAGCTTACAACCTCTACATTTGCTGACGACAACGCAATACCATCTTAAAATAGTGGAAAGATAGTTTGCGGACTGGCGCATCAAAATAAACGAGACCCAAAGCAGACATGTAACCTTTACATTAAACAGACAAACCTGCCCACACTGTACCCTGAACTGTACGTTAATCCCATAAGCAGACGTAGTAACGTATCTTGGCGTTCACCTAGATAGACGCCTCACCTGGCGGTGACATATAGAATCTAAGAGGACTCATATGAAGCTTAAAGCACCCACCCCTGAAGCACAAAGATTCTCCAGCCCAGCCAAGAAATCCTAGTACCGTCTATAACTAATACAATTACTCTACATTGTTAATAATTAAAGTTATATAATACGATTTGAATAATTAATGTTAGTCTCACAATAAGAGAAGATCCAATAGATAACACAAAAAGTATGAAATAAGAAAAATGTTAGAAGTCGCATTATAATAAAAAATTTACCATAAGCTTTCATGTTGCTATTGTCATAAAAATCACTATAGCACGATACACTTTAAAAAAAAGGATAAATACATTTAAGATGCAAGATATGAAAAGAGTTGCCAGCCCTGGCACTTAAGAAGAGTTGCCAGCCCTGCCACTTCAGGGTCGTCAGTAGTCACCAGTCGAGAGCAGTCCAGTTGCGGTCGTTAAATTAGTCGTATTGTATAATCATATAATTAACCGTAGAACCTACATTTAATACAAATAAACATCATTATAATAATCAAAAAGAAAAGGCATTACTAGCTACGGCTTATGTTCAAATAAAAAGTCAAAATGGAGACTGAAAATTTTAGAGACTGGATTGACAAATTATCTCAAATTACCCTTATTTCAGAAGAAGAGGCACAAAAATTAAAATTGCGGAAAGTTTAGTCGCACACTGAAATTAGTGAATTATCCTTTACAGGTAGATGTACATTAAAGCAAGAATTGGATATAACGATTAGAAACAATAACTCGAAAAATATGAGTGAAGGAAAAAATGTTGCCGAAATTAATGAAACCTCTTCCCTCAAATGAAATAGCCATTAATAATTGATCCAGATTTTAACAAACCAGGTCGTATTGATTTAAAAATAGGAGCTGATGTTATACGCACAAATCGTAGTGCCGGGAATAGGGAAAAATGATTACATCTCGGGCAAAAAACGATCTTTGAATGGATCGTGTCAGGACAAACAAATTCCAAAATAAAAATTGTAGTAGTGCAACCACCTTTGTAAACTTGCAAAGGAGGGGAAAATATAAAATCTCCTTTAGCTCAAATAAATGATCTAGATGACAAAAATACACGTCAAAGTAGATTCAACAATTCCAGAGATAAAGGTAACGCCCAAATATCTAAACTGGGAAAGAAAATGGCCTTGGTAATGCTTGCCTTGTGCTATCAGCTATCAAATGCATCTCCAACGGTCACAGATCCAAAATATGCTGTAGAAGAAATTTCAAAGTCCTCATCAATATATTTGGATCCTATGGGAGACATAGAAGTTGTCGCATCCTCTTGGAACTTAGTGATTTATTATGATATAGAAGATAATTTTGAAATGATTTACAAAGGGAAGAATATAATTACAAAAATGAGACTAGTAAGTGAAAAACTTCATGGGTTTGAAGATAAATTCTACCATATTTTAGGCAACACGCTCAAGCTAATAAAGTTGGAACAAAATTATAAAATTTTTATGTATCATAGTCAGCCAAAAAGAAGAAGGCGGGCACCTTTCGAATTCATAGGTTCTTTATAGTATATCACATCCTATTCGGCGTAATGGATGAAGATAATAGAGTTAAAATGGAAAAAATATGAAAACACTATTGAGTTAAAAGGGGAAACCCTGATGTGCGAGGAACTACACGTCATTCATACCTTACGCGGAAAAATATTAAATTCGACGCACCAATCTCAACTGTGAATAGTGATTTAGATCCACTATTAGTTATAAAAACACTCAAGCACAGTGATATAAGCTTGCTGCAAACAATCTAAATAGTGGCCCCGCTGAACAGCGGCCACAACAACAAATCATTTGTTCAAAGCAGCTTTTGGAAATTTTATATATGTAACAAAATGCAAAAACTCCTACTCCTACCGAGCGCTCGCTCAGCCTTGGCGAGCTCTGCAACATTACAGTGAACCAAGAATCCGTGCCGATACGGACATCCAAAGTCGCCGACACTATCAAGCCACCGCCTCAGCGGATGCAAGTCATTAAGCGGAAGGCATGTGAATCTACACTGAATGCCAAGAAAAAGGCAAATCTTGGTACCAAGATTCTTCTTCCCACCTACAGCAGCAGCTCAAACCGCTTTGGGTTGCTTGAGCAAACCGAGGAACTAAGTGAGCAGCCCAGTAACAGCCATCAAGCAACTATTGCTGCGGCCAAACGTGATGCAGCCTCATCTGGCATTATCAGCGCACCTGCCAAGGCGCAACTTAAGCCCCCTCCAATAGTTTTGGAAGGTGTTGAAAGCGCACCCCTGCTGATGGACAACATTTCAAAAATCGCTGATCTGAACAAGGTCTCTGCCAAGGCATCGATGGGCGGAGCTCTGAGGCTCTACGTAGCAGACGCTAGCACCTTCCGCAGCATAGTCAGCTGGCTCGAGACGGAAAAGCTTCAGTTTCAGTGCTACCAGCTCAAGGAGGACAAACCGAGTCTGCGTTAAAGGACTGCACCACAGTACGCTCCATCATCAAATCATTGAAGAACTGGAAAGTCTCGGTCACAAGGTGCTAGACGTTCATACACCGAAGAGGCGAAATGAGCCAATCCATAAAAATATTCTTTCTGAACATCGCTGATGCGACGAACAAAAAGGAGATCCTAGCTCTTAAGGCTCTATGCCACATGAGAGTTGTCATCGAGCCCCTTCGCAAGCGAAATACGACAATATAATGCCATCGATGCCAGCAATTTGGTCACATGGCCAAATACTGCCGTAAGGCGCATGTCTGACTTAAATGCGCCGGCGAACATCCAGCCAAAGAGTGTACGCGTTCACAAAGCGAGCCATGCACTTGCTGCAACTGTGGTGAACACCACCCAGCGAACTATTCAGGATGCTCCAAACTCCAGGCATTTCTTCCGCGCTCTAGGCCAAGAAGAGATATGGGCTAAAGAAGCAATCAACAATCAACCTATCTCCCATGCTCCTACTGAAGGTATACCGACTGCACCTCTCCGAAGCGCAGATTCAGCTCAAGCCAGGATGGGCCCAAAGGATCAGTAACAGAAGCCACAGCCCAACTAGAAGCAACTCGAGACCAGAAACCACAGAAACAACAGCCGGCAAAGGAGTCGGTCTAGGGCGGACATCAGCCCACTTTGGACAATACCACTTTTAGCCTCCTTCAGACTCTAAACGAAAGCATGAACGCTGTGCGCTCTCTTCAGGAAAAGCAGATGGAACAGATGAGGATAATGCTACTACGGCAGGGGCAGTTGCTTCATCTGCTCAAGGCAATATATGCAGACAGGGCTAAAAAGAAGCCGCTGCGCATCTTAGTATGGAACGCACACTGCGTCTCCGTGAAGCTGCCCGAAGTTGAATGCTTTGTGCGGTGTTACGATATTGATGTCTTGCTAATCAGCGAAACACATTGCAAAGATGCAGTCAAGCCCAAGCTGTATGGATACGAGGCCTACTGCAAACGACCCGAGTGAGGGTAACGCCAAAGGTGGATCAGCGATTATGATCAAATCAAGTTTGGTTCATTTTCCTCTTTCTTCAGTAGCCACTGATAGGGTGCAACTTGCGACTGCAACTATCGAGACTGGACACGGTCCTATAAACTTCGGCGAGGTCTACTGCCCACCAAGGTTTGTATGGACCACAGACGACTTCAAATCCATCTTGGATCAACATCAGCATAAATTCATCGTAGCAGGCGACTGGAATGCATCCCACTGGCTTTGGGGAGCAGGGAGGTGCATCCAAAGAGGTCATGCCGTGGCAAATCTACTCTTCAACTCAGACGTAAGCTCGCTAGCAACAGGTGGCCCTACAAGGTTTCCTTATGGCAGTAGAGGGTCTCCAGGCTACATCGATTTTGCTCTGACAAGCGGTATCGTGGGATTACACTCAGATATCCGGTCGTTTGCCGAGCTCAGCTCTGACCACTTACCTCTCATCATCACTCTGGACACAACACCCACAGCCTATCCCAAGGTCGAGCGGCTGATCAGCAGGCGCACCAATATGGAACGTTTTCAATAGCACCTCGAGTCGTCACTGAAACTTGATATGGCGCTGAACTCCGAGCGGGACATTGAAGTTGCAATCGACTCTCTCACCCACAAAATCCAGATATCAGCTAGATTGGCCACTCACACCCCAGGACTGAGACCCGCAGCAGCCAGAATATTGGTCCTCAGAGAGATTCTGCTGCTCATTGCAGAGAAGAGACGCTTACGCTCCAAATGGATGAGGTCCCGCCATCCGCTGGACAAAGCTGATTTCTACAGGGCGAAAGCTTTCCCCATCGTGCATTGGTGGAACACAAAGCAGCATGGTTCGACGACAGGTTTGCCAATACGGGAACGGAAGCCGACGCGACGCAAGGCCACACGTGCGATCAAAAGACGTTGCCTAAGAAAAGCACCATTGGTGAACAGCAACGGGGCATGGTGCCGAACTAATTTGGAGCAAGCGGAAGCGTTTGCCGCGCACCTGGCTTAGGGGTTCCAACCTTTTAACCTCGCCAGTCCGCAGCATGTCGAAGAGACTCACGATCAACTGCCTCAAACTCTCCAAATGGACATGCCGATCCAACCGTTCGATCCTGGTGAGATAGCCGATGTTATTGCCCAGCAAAACTCAAAAAGAGCACCAGGCCATGATGCTATATGCACGCTATATGTACGCCACTCTACAGGCCCTACCGAGCAGAGCGATCTAGCAAGCCTGAAAAGCACCCTGGATCCTACCGGCCGATCAGTCTCCTCCAATCTATTTGAAAGAAGTTTGAGAACTGATTGCCGCCCGGATGGTCAGGATTATGGGTGCCCAGGGAATAATGCCTGATCACCAGTTCGGATTCCGTGCTGGTCACTGCACGGTCGAGAAAATTTTAACAGCGACGAATACTGCAACGCTCTATTCCTCGATATCCGGGAGGCGTGTGTGGCATCCTGGCCTGCTCCTGAAAATCAAGAATACCCTGCCTGCGCCTTACTTCTGTCTCCTGGCGTCGTACCTTGGGAATAGTCGATTTGCGGTTCGGTTTCACTCTGAGCTCTCAACCGAGTATAATGCGGCAGCCGGCGTACCCCAAGGAAGCGTCCTAGGCCCGCTACTATACTGCCTGTATAGCCACGACATGCCGCGCCCGGCTGAAAGTCCCGGAACGCCAATGCTGGCCATATTTGCCGACGACGTGTGCATAACGTACAGGTCGAGGTGCGAGGCGAAGGCCACCAACGGTATCCAGATCTACGCAACCAGATTTACCGACTGGGCTAGGAGGTGGAATATTGGAATAAAATGGTAACAAGTCCACGAATGTTTGCTACACCCTCAAATGGAAAACGCCACCAGAAGTGCTCATTGATGACACCCGAGTAGAACAGCTTGACTTAGCCAAATATAGTACCTGGGAGTCTTACATGACCGTCGGCTCACTTTCTCTAAGCAAGTGAGTGCAATGAGAATACGCATACGGGCCGCGGCGTCAAAGCACGACTGGCTCATAGGGCCGCGTAGCAAACTGTCGCTGACAAACAAGATCACAATATACAACCAAATCATAGCTCCTATTTGGAAGTATGCGTGCCAAATTTGGGGCCTGGATGCGACAGCCAAATCCGTAAAATCCAGACCATTCAAAATATTATGGCGAGGACGATCACTGGCTGCGAGTGCGAGTATGTGAAGAACACCACCCTCCACAGTGATCTAAAGCTGCTCACGGTCTTCGAGACTATTAATTAGAGCGTCATCGAAACCGACTCGCTAAGAGTCTTACCAGATCTCGCCAACAAAGGAGGCTCAACAGGCGACTTTCCAGGGACCTAATCCACCGGCTGCCAAGAAGACGCACAGCGAGATGATGATGAGCCAAACGATGTTCTCCCCATCGTCTCTTCTTTTATATTTTTATTAGTTTTTAATTATTGTTAATTATTGTTTTTTTGTTAATTTAGTATAAATTTAGTTAATTATTATTACCGCCAAAGGCCACTTAGCCGGCGAGACCTTCGGGCAGTATAAATAGAAACTAAGGACATCAAGGAGTTCCTAGATATCCTGTATTCCTTATTCCTTAAGTTTAAAGAAAAAAAACTAATTGTTGATTCGGTCATTAGGTTTTTTTTTTTTACTTTGCTGTACTTATTGGATCTTCTCAGGAATTATGAGCCTAAAAATAAGTTTTCAAATCTTAGTTTTAAGCAATTTTTAACAGTCTTTTTAACTGTGGTCTGGAAAAAAAAGACCTAGTGATCAGCGCTGGGTCGGAAGGTCGTTGCGGCGAAGTCGGGATCGGTCGCAAACCCGTGTTAAGCTTCTCGCAAGATGGTTAGGGTGTGACGTTAATTTGCTCATGTACTTTTGTTTTTGATGGTTTATTTCATCTTTGACGGATCTGATATTAAGGTCTCTTTGCATATTTTCGTTTCAGATAATACCAGGGTGCACCAGTGATTGTTCTCAGAATCTTTGATTGGGCCCATTACATGATCTCGATTTTACTACTGCTGGCACTTCCCCAAAGTTGGGAGCCATATGTCCAAATTGGTTTTAGTACGGAGTTGCAGAACAGACAGAGGGGTGACCGGGAGTTGATAAGCCAGTGGAGACTACTGGCCTTAAGCTTAAGGTGTGTTCTTTTTGCTTCGATGTGCCTGCGCTAGGTGAGACGTTGGTCGAGGTGCACTCCGAGATACGTCACTTCATTTGCTTTCGGTATTACGGCGTTGTTTCAAGTGATTGAAGTACAGTCTTGCCGATTGAGTGTAAATGTTACATGCTTACATTTTTGTTCGTTTATTTTGATTTGCCAGTCAGATAGCGACTGCACCACGGCCACTAGGTAAGAAGAGAGTTGAGTTTTTGCTTTTATCGGGAATTTGTATCGACTTAAAATTGCTGTGTCATCGGCAAACGTAGAAGTTGTTAGTAGTCTGCTTGTGGGTATGTCTGCTGTACAAAGAACGTATAGCGTTGGTCCAAGTACGCTACCTTGGGGAACTCCAGCGTTTATAGCGTGGTCGTCGGAAATGTCAGAGTTGCAGCTCACAGCAAAGATTCTGTTGTAAAGATACAACTTCAGGAGTCTGTGGGTGTTTTGCGAAAGCATTGTTTTTGAACATTAATCTACTTAGCCAGATCTTGTCAAAAGTCTGAGAGACATCCAAAAATATTGCAGTGCAATATTCCCGTTTTTCGAAAGCAGATCGTATTTCTGATGTTATTCGATTGGCTTTTATAATGGTTCCATGTTTCTGTCGAAAACCGAACTCATGCGCTGGAATAAGATTGCCAGTTCTCAGGTTGGGGGTTATTCGGGTCATCAGACAAAGTTTCGAGAAACAAGACAATAGGCTTATAGGCCTGTACGATGAGGAAACTGCATGGTTCTTGCCTGTATGCCTGCCTGTGCATATACTATAGAAGCTCAATAATCACCTTTGGAGTTATTAGATCACATCTTGGGGACTTTTTTGGATTTAGTTTATCCCTTAGGATTTTAGATATTTCACTCTCTTGAAATTCGATTGGCGCTTGTGGTGATTCTAGCAAGGTTCGGCTGGAACACACGCCACGCAAGTAGTGGTGTTTGATGCGGTTCCAAATTAGGATACCGGTTCCGCCATGTGCTTTTCTGTAAGTCCCGATTTTAGGAAGTTTGCAAAGGAAGGTGGTCGCAGGACCAAATGATAACCCTTTGCCGTTGCGAAAAAGACTTCTGGGAATGTTTTCGATGGTATATGCCGTATTCTGTACGTTATAGAGGCGTGCCGACGTCACTCGGTGATTAATCCGGCTTTTTTGGTCTTTGTATATTGGACAGTTTCTATAGTTTGCTGTGCGTTTAACCCCATAATTTCCGCACTTTTTGATGCTGGGATCTCTTTTGTTGGTCGTGCAATGAGCCGAGTCATGAAGCTCTCCACAAACGACACAAACTGAACGCAATGTGCAGTGTGCTCTTGTATGGCCATATTCTTGGGAATTAGTTTATTGGGCGGGGCCTTTGCGCTTGTGTGGTTCTTTTACAGTAATTCTACGATGCAGAAAAAACTGTAGCTTGTAAATAAGATGCACTTCATTTTTCCTGATAGCCTTAGTGTCTGGTTCTAGCTCGACTTAAAAAAGTGGATGCGGTTCCCTGTTTTTGCTTAGGATGTTAAAGACAGCTGGCCCAACCACCAGTGATATTCCGTAGTGGTGATATAGTTTCTGCCGGTGTGGTTAAACTGGGATGGGTTTTTCATAGTGAATTTTTGCTGCCTAAAATTGATAGTTTCTCTATATAGCAAAGTTGGATGTTTTTAGCTTCTTCCTTCAGCGCATTGGAGAGGTTTCGTGAGGCATTTTTGAATCTTTGCTTTGGGATTGGTGATTTATGAGCTTGCCGCTCCCGTCGCATACGTCGTTTTTCAAGAACGAGTCGCGCGATGTCTGTGTTTGTCATCCTGGGTCTGAGATTCTATCTCGGCATCAAAGTTTAGCCTTGGGTTCAGCTCAATGTGTGAACTTATGTATTTTCTATATTTGACCCAGTTTGTTCTCTTTGATGTTAATCTGTTAGCGTGCATTGTAGTCTCAGGGCGTTGGAGAAGGTTGAGATTTAAGAGGACAGGCGAGTGGTCAGATGATAGATCCGGTAGAGATTCGGCACTGATGAAGTTTCAAGGGATATTTTTAGTTATAGCGAAGTCAATCAAGTTAGGAATTTTGTTCGGGTCGGTAGGCCAGTATGATGGTCTGCCTGAAGAGACGTCGTCAAGCTTTCTGTTTGCCTTTATGATGGCGTTATACAACTGTTTCGCTTCAGGGGTAAAGAGGCGTGATCCCCAGTGAGTGTGTTTGGCGTTGGAGTCACCTGCAGCAATGAAGTAGTCCCCTAGGGTGTTGAAGAAGTTCAGAAATTGTTGTTCGGAAACATTAAAGCGGGTGGGACAATATACCGCTGCAAGGGTAAGTGGCCTGCAAGTAGTTTTTTCCAAACTCGCTATGGTAGTAGTGTGTGATACGGTTCCTAATCAGGATACCGGTTCCGCCATGTGCTTTTCCATCTGGATGATTTGTTCCGTAGAAAAAAAAGCCACTTATTTGAAAGTTGTCCTTAGCAGTGAGATGTGTTTCTGACAGTAGCAGGACGTCAATATGATTGTCATGCAGGAATTGAGTTATCTCAAGTTTATGCCGTGAAACGCCATCGGCGTTCCACAACGATATTCATAGAGCAGCCATTGATTATTTGGAGTTCTGAGATACAAGCATCTCCTTGACGATATTTTGGTTCCGTATAAGGTTCGATCATCTCATGTTGCAGAGTATGGATCAAAGTATCAATTCTACTTTTTGCCGCGTCGAATCAGTTTGGGTAGCATGCAGAGTTGTTGTCGTAAAGCTTGGTGCTGTTAGTCCCAATTTTAGGACGTTTGCGAAGGTCAAATTCTGGAAGTGGTCGCAGGACCAAATGAGGACCTCTTTTGCCGTTGCGAAAAAGACTTCTGGGGATATTATCGATTGTATAGAGGTATTCTGTGCGTTATGGAGGCGGGCATATGTTGTAAATATGTCTAAATATGTTGTTCGTGCTTTTCTCTCGGATGAAATATTCTGCACAGGATTCATTTCGTCTTCGTTTTCAGACATTTCTATTACTTCCGACACTTCTGGATCTCAAATCGCTACTCATTTCTGATGAACTAGAGGCAGTTTCGTCTGGAGAATACTCTGGAGAATAGCAATACGAACACTCACTACTTGTGTCGCTTTCAAAAACATTTATACCTTAAAATTTTCCTTCGTCTTTCTTCGCTTTTATACAATTTCCCGGTAAAGCGATAACACTGTTATACGACGACGACGATGAAGACAGGCAGGCAGCGCAGCAGCAGAGGATCGATCATGATCAAAATCATGGCCGCCGGCGCGAAGCGCCCCTTCGTCAAAGCTGCGGGGCAGATCCTTATCAATATCTGCCAGTATACCAAATCTGTTGGACTCTTGGATCTCAGTTCGTTGACTTAGATGTCATTGATTGATTTGTATTTTATTTCCTGCCGCAGAATTTTTTTGTGGGCTCAACTTTCTTTTAATTTGGATGTAGCGATCCAACCCAGTTTTCATTATTTTTGGCATTGTTACTTATTCAGCAGAAGCGAGCGTTGCAGTACCGTGCGTACGGTTGATACCGTTGCAGTATTTGTTGTTGTTGCGAGTGCAGTGGATAATGAGGTCGAAGTTTCGGTTGCCGTGGGGGAGGTCAGTTAGCTTTGGCACATCGTTGGAATCGCCGGTGAGCAAGAACGAGCTCTCTCCTTCGTTGTTGGCTTAAGTTCATGTGTCGGGTTGGGGGTGATTAACCGTGGCCGATCGACGTTCGCATTAATTTCGTGCACCTTCACGGGTTGCGAAGACACATATAAGAAATACGCGTTGTTTCGTATCGATGAGAAACGACGTTTGTCTTGCTCTTGTTGACGTTGAGCGCGAATGTCGTTTTGACTCATTGTAAGAGTTCATGGCTTGGTTTTTTTGTTAATTTTCTATGAAATATAATAGTTGGTAAAAAGACGGGAGTTTCTTTTCGCTAAATTTTTGTGGTAAGTTGTTGTTAGTTATTCACTTTTCACTTGGAATATTTTGTACATTTTCGGAGCACACAAAATAAACACGTCCGCACTGTTCGAGTATCGAATGCGAAGCGTTGTTGTTGTTGGTTTTTTTTTCTTTTTTTCTTTGATTAGTTAGCGTCTTTTCGGACGAGATTTAAATTTAAGTTCAAATTTGAATTTAAACGATTTGCGCCAAACGGACGAAGTCTGACATCACCGTTGGTCTGGCAACGCCACTCGATTTGTTCGAGCGGTTTGCAGCACTATCGGTTGGGCCACCCCCGCGTTCACCGCGATCGGTTGGCAGTGCTATCAGCAGTTTAGTCAGCCGAGCCTCCCGCAGCAATTGTTTATATATAATACTTGATCGAAAAAGGTGTGGAATCCACGTTACCCCACCTGTGATCGTGCAGCAAACACGGGGTGCAACTTCGGTGCGATTTTGCACACTCCTCGACTATTTCTGACAGCGACGTCGTTACAAATAGATTAATTTCGCGCAGCGTTTAAAATCACGTCCTGTTTAAGCGGGAACTTGATATCCATGTCATTAGCTCATTAGGTGGTATGAATCTATTTTAAAATTATAGAATAAATATTCTTGTGTTATGATTGTACGATTTCCTGTTTTAAATGGAACTGGAATTACCCTATACAACTTAGAGGTGTGCCTTCCAAATAGTGGAATTGTCGCATTTGTAATAAGTTTTTTGTCTACGAATAATCCTCTTGCGGTTAATAACGTATATACGTCTTTCAATTCTGTGTCTGTTCTTTTCACAGGAAGGATTAAACTTTCTGAGAACGTGTCTTAAATTTTCGAAATTTCACTTTTTAGTTGACTTGGTCGAAGAATTTTGGTATTAAGTCTACCATGATTAATATCAATTAGAAGGCTTATGATACCTGTCTGTATTTTTTCACATTCATCAACCAAGGTACTAACTTCTTTCGTTATCATAAAGAACTTAATTCCTTACATACAAAATATGATTCCTGTAGTACTGCAGTCATATTTTCTATTCTTTTGTTCATATTTTTAAAGTTTGTATTGACGTCGTCCGTAGTTTTCTTCAAAATGTTTGTCGTTGAATCAACTAAAGACGTTTGTTGTTTACATAGTTCTTTTATGTTTTTTTGATAACTCAATTTTTTTTTTTTTTTTTTTTTGTTTATATAAACTATAGATTAAGGCATACAGGGTATCTTGGAACTCCTTGGTGTCCTTGGTATCTATTAGTACTGCCCGAAGGGCTCGCCGGCTAAGTGGTCTTTGCATTAACCATAATTACTAAATTTAAACTAAATTACCAAACTAACAATAATTAACAATACTTAAAAACTAAGAAATATAAAAGAAAGGCGATGGGGAGAACATCGTTTGGTTCATCTTCTTCTTGGTGTGCGTCTTGTTGGCAGCCGGTGGATTAGGTCCCTAGGAAGTCACCTGTTAAGCCTCATTTGTGGGCGAAATCTGGTAAGACCCTTAGCGAGTCGATTGCGATGGCGCTCCAGTCGGTCGTTATAGCGGTGGAGTGGAAGAAGACCGTGAGCAGCTTTATATCACTGTGGAGGGTGGTGTTCTTCACATACCACTCGCAGCCAGTGATCGTCCTCGCCATCTTATTTTGGATGCTCTGGATTTGGGTGTTGCAGGCCAGGCCCCAAATTTGGCACGCATACCTCCAAATAGGAGCTATGATTTGGTTGTACAATGTATTGTGATCTTGTTTGTCAGCGACCGTTTGATACGCGGGCCTATGAGCCAGTAGTGCTTTGACGCCGCGGCCCGTATGCGTATTCTCATTGTACTCACTTGCTTAGAGAAAGTGAGCCGACGGTCGAGTATGACTCCCATGTATTTGGCTGAGTCAAGCTGTTCTACTCGGGTGTCATCAATGAGCACTTCTGGTGGCGTTTTCCATTTGAGGGTGTAGCAAACATTCGTGGACTTGTTACCATTTTATTCCAATATTCCACCTCCTAGCCCAGTCGGTAAATCTGGTTGCGTAGATCTGGATACCGTTGGTGGCCTTCGCCTCGCACCTCGACCTGTACGTTATGCACACGTCGTCGGCAAATATGGCCAGCATTGACGTTCCGGGACTTTCAGCCGGGCGCGGCATGTCGTGGCTATACAGGCAGTATAGTAGCGGGCCTAGGACGCTTCCTTGGGGTACGCCGGCTGCCGCATTATACTCGGTTGAGAGCGCAGAGTGAAACCGAACCGCAAATCGCCTATTCCCAAGGTACGACGCCAGGAGACAGAAGTAAGGCGCAAGCAGGGTATTCTTGATTTTCAGGAGCAGGCCAGGATGCCACACACGGTCGAACGCGCCATTAAAATTTGCTTGACCACTCGATGCAGCTGCTCCACCGTGCAGAGACCAGCACGGAATCCGAACTGCTGATCTGGCATTATTCCAGGGAGGGCATCCATAAACCTGACCATCCGGGCGGCAATCAGTCTCTTAAACACCTTTGAGATCGATCGATCGGCGGGACCTTATCCATCTGGAGCGTAAGCGCCTCTTCTCTGCAATGAGCAGCAGAATCTCTCTGGGGACCTGTATTCTGGCTGCTGCGGGTCTCAGTCCTGTGGTATGAGTGGCCAATCTAGCTGATATCTGGATTTTGTGGGTGAGAGAGTCGATTGCAACTTCAATGTCCCGCTCGGAGTTCAGCGCCATGTCAAGGTTAGTGACGACTCGAGGTGCTCTTGAAAACGTTCCATATTGGTGCGCCTGCTGATCAGCCGCTCGACCTTGGGATAGGCTGTGGGTGTTGTGTCCAGAGTGATGATGAGAGGTAAGTGGTCAGAGCTGAGTTCGGCAAACGACCGGATATCTGAGTGTAATCCCAGGATACCTCTTGTCAGCGCAAAATCGATGTAGCCTGGAGACTCTCTACTGCCATAAGGGAACCTTGTAGGGCCACCTGTTCCTAGCGAGTTTGCGTCTGAGTTGAAGACTAGATTTGCCAGGGCATGACCTCTTTGGATGCACCTCCCTGGTCCCCAAAGCCAGTCAGACGCATTTCAGTCGCCTGCTACGATGAATTTAGACTGATGTTGATCCAAGATAGATTTGAAGTTGTCTGTGGCTTCGCTGCTTTTGCTGGCAGCAGATCGACGTCGTCTTCACTGCTAATAAAGTGCTGCAAGTCTTAGCAGACTATAAGTTCGCTTTTGCTCTTTTGCTGGCAGCAGATCGACGTCGTCTTCGCTGCTTACAAAGTGCTGCATGTCTTAGCAGACCATAAGTTGGCTTCGCTGCTTTTGATGGCAGCGGATCGATGTCGTCTTCGTTGCTTTCAATTGGTGGCTTATTGGCCACGACATGGTTTGATGCTGTGCCAATTATTGATTGGTGCAGTTGGCGATCTTCTTAGAATTGCATGCACTGGTGGTAACGTAAGCACTTGCGACACAGGTTTAAAGAGTTTATGTTGGTAGCTCGGTTCGTGCAGGAAATTAAGCAGACGCTGGGCTTGCATATTGGAGTGCTTTGCATTGGGGCTTGTTATTATTTGATTTTATTTATTGTGCTGATGCTGTTAACCGTTAAGTGTGCTTTTGCATGTCTCTGTTTTTCTGTGTTATTAATATGCAAAGCTTCAAGTGCATCGAGTGATAGAACCTTTAGTCGGTCTTTTTTTCCTGCAGTGAACTACGCAAAAGCGCTCCAGGCGTCTAGACTGTTGGTTCCAGATTTCTAAGCCGCTTATTGTCGATTATCATCATTATAGTCATCTGATAGCTGGATCAAGTAGATGCCTCTCCAAGCTACGTTGTCTTTATAGTTGTTTAGCAGTGGTATTATTTTAAAATTTTGGGGAATGCCATAGATGAATTTTTTTAAATACAAATACTTCTTGTGAATTTAGGTGTACAATTTAATTATTCTTAACTATGGGTTTTATAATTATGTCTTGGTATTCTGTTTCTTCTACATTTGGAACTTTTGCAATATATTGAAGTGTTGTTTTATGATGCAAAATTGATGCTTCGGAAAACTTCCTCTTCCCTCGAGAGGAATAGCATATTGTTTTTTTTATTTTTTTTTTTGAAAATTTTTCTTGTTTTCAATTATTTTTTTTTCATTTTGTCACGCCCACTGTATGAACGCTTAATTTATGAAAGCTAAGTAATGACCGCCTCGATGCTGACGGAAGTGCTTTTTTAAGAAAATAATAGAATTTTCAAGGGAGTTGTATTTTTAAGTAATTTTATTTATTTTTTCCTTTAGCTGTTTGTTGATTATGACTTTTTGGTTATTATTGTCTATTAGGTTTTCAGATTGTGCTTTAATATTACCAGGTCGTCGTGATCCAGGCTTCTGGCAATTGACCAATTTAAGATCTAGTCATTCGTGACCTAGGGAGTGCCGTAATTGCTTGAGATGTGTGAATGGTAGTGTTTATCTCGTGGTGAATGGTAGCGTATAATAAGCTATGTTTAAGACTATTTTCGGTATGGTCATGTATGATGTCCAATGAATTTCGGATTTGATCGATGTCGATAAGTTGTATTAATAAAGTTGTTTATATTTGTAACTATCCGATGCCTCTGGTTTGGTACCCCTATTTTTCCAGATTCCGTGATTATGGTAGTGTTTCTAGTGTTAACTTTTATGAAAATTTTTCTGTCCGGTTTGGTAGTTACACGTGTAGGTGTTCCTTGTTATGGCTTGAAAGTTCTGACTTTAGTTCATTTTTAAATTTTTTCTATGTTTTCAGTCTAGCTCTTCCGTATTAGTCTGGGTTTATCGTTACTCTCCTGCAAAAGAATACTTATAATGGTCGCTTCTTCGTGGTTGAATGAAAACTGTAATTGTATTCGTAAACTGCTCTATCTAAAAGTTCTTTAAAATTTGTTACTGTGTCTTCTTTCTTTAGACATCTCATTATTTTTGAAAGTCTGAAATGGACAGATAGAATCCGTTAACTGTGGCTTGCATGGTAGGGCAGTATAGACTTCTATCTGTAGCTCCTCTAACATGAAATTGATCGATGGAGAATTAATGGCTTTTTCGTTGTCCATAAAGATGTGCTCAGGAACTCCGAAGTAAAAAATAAGGTCACGTAAAGGGGTTCTAATATCTTCTGTGGCTTTTGAATTTGCAGTGAGTACCTACTTTTGTTCAGTAGAGTACAGGTCAATGTGTAACACACATATGGGGTATTCTGGGATTGGAGTTTCTTTAAGCTCCTGATTAGGGGGGTGTATGTCATATTTGAATTCTTGCAAACGTAAAAACTGCTTGTCAAGATAAAAAATTGTTTTTCACTGTTGGGAAGAAGTTTATTTTCGAAATTTTTTTTTTGAATTCTAAAGTATTTCTATTTTATCATATTCTATTATATCTGTTCTATTTGTTCCTGTTCGGTTTCGGTTGTTAGGTCTTCTACCCTCGGCTGGGTGAATCACGTTTTAATTCCCTTAAAATAGCTTCGGCAGATTATTTGAATTTTTTCCATTATACCTTCGGTCGTGAAAATTCCGTTTATTACTGAGGGGTTCCAATGTCGGTCGCGAAAATTCCGTTTATTTCTGATGGGTTTGATTATTTAGCATAAGTCTGTATAAATCTTTGGTTGACGGAAAGTGCGAGGAAGGATTCGAGATCCCTCAAAGCTTTTGGAAAGGGATAACTTGCTATCGCCGCCACTTTACTCGGGCTTGTTGCCAAATCTGAGAAATTCGACTTTATTCTTGACAAATTCGCATTTGTCCAACCATTTCATGTTGGCAGACTGAAGGGTATGAAAAATGTTGGCCAAGTTTTCCATGCGCCCATCATTATCTTTACTTAATATGATGATATTATCTATGTAAATAAAACATATTTTACCAATATGTTCGCAAAGTATGTCATCCAATGCACTTCGGAAAATTGATGGCACATTCTTTAGACCGAGTCATGTAAACTCATATTTTCCGTTGTTTTCGGAGAAAATGGTCTTTCCTATGTCATCATCATTGAAAGGGATTTGATTGAAACCACTTTTCAAGTCTAAGACTGAGAACACTTTATTGTTTCGTAATTGTGTAACTTTTTTATCTCGGGAATAAAGTATTTCTAACTGGTATTTCTTATCTGATATGGGTATTTTATTAAGTTTACGGTAGTGGATAACCATGCGATATTTCCCTTCGCCTGAAGCATCTGCCTTTTAAGTACAATCCAATCTGGTGAATTGTACTGGGACCTGAAAGGTTGAATGATTTTGTCTTCTAAAAGTTCTTTTATTTGTTTGTTTACTTCATCTTTCAATATCAAAGGATACTGATAGAATTTCGAGTAAACCGGAGTGTCGGACTAGGTTCGGATTGTTGCTGTTACGTTAGTTGTGTAGGTCAGTTTTTTATTTGTGTCTGCAAACAAGTGTGGAAATGACTTGAGTATTTTCTTGTGCTTGAATTTTTGTGTGTCGGACAAATAGGATGTTCTAGAAGTAATTGTCTTTACTTCTTCGAATTTTTTGTCTTTTATATGAATTCTGATACCATTTTTAGGATTCATAATTTTTGTACGAGGGCGGGTCAATAAGTCCGTTACTTTTTGAATTTCCCGCCTCTTAATTGAAATGGTAACACTGCTCCCGTCAACAGTCATCTGTCAGTTGACTCTTGTCAAAAATTGAACAAGCTGCGACATTTAGTTTGTTTTTGACAGCCGTTAATATCAGACTACCGCGTTGACTGAGAAGAAAATGGAAAAAAGTGAATTTCGTGTGCTCTTTAAGCATTATTTTTTGAGGAAAAAATCCATTACGCAAACCAAGGCCAAGCTTGATAAATATTATGGAGACTCTGCACCATCCATTTCCATGGTAAAAAAGTGGTTTACTGAATTCTGATGTGGCCGTACAAGCACGGAAGATGCCGAACGTTCTGGACGCCCAGTTGAGGTTTCCACATCCGAAACAATTGAAAAAATCCACGATATGGTTTTAGCCGATCGGCGATTAAAAGTGAGAGAGATTGTGGAAGCCGTAGGCATTTCACATGGCTCAGTGGTTTCAATTTTGAATGATCATTTGGGTATGAGAAAGCTTTCCGCAAGATGGGTGCCGCGTTTGCTCACAATCGACCACAAATGCAACCGTGTGACAATTTCGCAGGAATGTTTAGCGTTGTTCAATCGCAATACGAACGAGTTTTTGCGCCGTTTCGTAACCGTGGACGAAACGTTGATCCACCACAGCACTCCGGAGACCAAACAGCAGTCAAAACAGTGGGTTTCTCGGGGTGAATGGGCGCCAAAGAAGGCAAAGGTGGGTTTGTCAGCCAATAAAGTCATGGCGACTGTTTTTTGGGATGCACGCGGTATTATCCACATTGACTACCTTCAAAAGAGAAAAACAATCAATGGTGAATATTACAGCAACTTATTGGGTCGATTCGATGAGGCATTGAAAAAAAAGCGACCGCACTTGGCCAAGAAAAAAGTTCTTTTCCACCAGGACAACGCACGGGTGCACACATGTGCAGTTTCCATGGCAAAATTCCATGAAATGGGCTACGAATTGCTCCCTCATCCGGCCTATTCACCCGATCTAGCCCCGTGTGACTATTTCTTGTTCCCAAACTAGAAGAAATGGCTCGGCGGAAAGAGATTTGCCTCCAATGACGAAGTCATCTCAGAAACAAATGCCTATTTTGAAGACCTCGACAAATCATATTTTTTGGAAGGGATAAAAAAATTGGAGAAACGTTGGGCTAAGTGTATAGAGCTCAAAGGAGACTACGTTGAAAAATAAAATAACTTTTTATATAAAAACCTATGTTTCATTCAAATAGTCACGGACTTATTGACCCGCCCTCGTAACTAGTTTTGATTTCAGCATTTAGTTCCTTTAAACTATCGTGCCCAATAAGCCATCATAAGATTTTAATGTAAGTAGAAGATAAAATTTTATTTTAAAGTCTGAAATATTAAAAAGGTTTGCTAATGTGTGGTGGGTTATTAAATTACTGCCGTCTACTAAGGCAATATAGAAAGGTGATTTCATTTGAATTGGGTTGTCTACAAATTTAGGGGAATGTAGTTTATATTTGAACTTGTATCTAAAAGTATTAAAATACTATTCAATTTTCCATTCCTCATCTTGCATAGAAAGTTTGGATGAGAGTTTTTTATCCAAAAAAATTTTACGATACATCGTCGATTTCATCTATCTGTTTCACTTCCTGTTTCCCATTGTCTAGGTAAACAAAAATTGTTTTTTGCAAGTGGAGCGCGCCACGCTCTAGGGTTACCCTAGGTCGGGAAACCAATTCGATAGTTCGATTCCATCGGTGTAGATAATCACAGCCAATTTTGCCACACAATACCTTTTCAAGCAAAGCTTTCGAAGCTAAAAGGTGGCAAACATAAAAGGGTCACATGCGGTAGCGTCGGACCTTTTTTAAAAAAAGATTCGCCCTGAGGACATAGAACTCAGGAAATTCTTTAGGATTTAGTCATTGATGGGTGTGCCTTCAGAAACGCGATCTTCTGGACTTACGCTGAGAGCTGTCGCTCCCCGTAAATCCATTTCAGTGTCGCGTCTTATGCCTGATGACACTGCAGATGACGTTAGGTGTCACCTTTCAAATATTCTTAATATAGCTCCCTCAGAACTTTTTGTGATCAAATTTAATTTTAAACATAAACGTAGCATATCTTCATTTAAAATAACTTTACCAGATGATTGCCTTGAAAAAGCTTTAGACCCTGCAACCTGGCCGGAGCAAGTATTGTTCATAAATTCAAACAGAGATTCTCAAGGTTCCAGTCCTGTAGCTATTTCAAAAAACTAAGCAAAAATATTTTTTCTTGTTGCCGTATTCTTGGAAAACTAAACCTATTCTTTATCAACAGTGCTTCCTTTCACTTTGATGCTATTGTGCTAACAGAAACCTAGCTAAGCTCCTCTGTTATAGACAATGAAATTTTTGTATCGAAGTACACTGTCTTTCGGGAAGATCTCCCAACCTTTGGTGGTTCCGTTGTCATTGCCGTAAACAACATTTACTCAGTGGAACGTATCACTATCATTAATTTTCACGGAATTCAATTTTAAGCCATTAAAATTCATTCTGAGTTCTTTAACCTTTTCGTTTTTTGTTCCTACATTCCTCCCCTGTGTGATGCAATCATTTATATGCACCACCTAAATGCCATTAAATCCGTCTTGTCTCTGCTAAATGATTCTGATCTTATACTAGTTATGGGTGATTTCAATTTGCCCCTCATTTCATGGATCAACTCTGACGATGATAACTCGCTGTTACCCACTAGCCAAAATGACTTCCTTGATGGCTTAGCCGACTCTGCCGTTTTCCAACTTAACCCTATTAGGAACTCCGTGGCAGGTCGCTTAACCTTATTTTGTCAAATATTACCTCCTCTGCCACAATGGTAAAGTCTCCTATCTTATCTAATTCTGAGGACACACACCATCCAACACTACTGGTTTCGCTGATTATCGACTCTCCTGAAGTCCCTACCAGTAATAGCGCACAGTCTCGCCAAAAGTATTTTCAAAAAAACCGCCTATTGTGACATAAATCACTTGGCCAATACACTTGGCTTTTTCCCCCTTCCCTCTTTTATAATAATAGTCTCGACTTTTCACATCTCGGTGTTGCTAATCTTTTTACGTAATTTTTTCAATCAACCTACTCATCTGGTTTATTTGATCCCTCCTCTAATTATCCATATCGCTTACCCTATATAAATAACACATATCTTTTTAAATTCAATTGTCGCGATGTGTTTACGGCTGTTTCATCAATAAATATCTAATTTTTACCAGGCACAGACAATGTACCTAGCTGCACCCTCAAAAGGAGCTCCGATCTTCTTAGCTTTACTATCACTATACTATTTAACATATCCTTGGAGCTAACATCCCTACCTAAGTTATGGATAGAATCATACCTAATTCATACCTATTCATAAAAAGAGCTCTAAGGCTTCCATTGGGAACTACCACGGCCATGCTAAGCTATCTGTGATTCCCAAGCTTCTTGAGAAACTCATTACATCGCAGCTGCAACATACATGCAAGAGCCTTATCTCACCATTACAACATGGTTTTGTCAAGCTTTGCTGACTGCTCAAAATGCAAACTAATGACATTTCATCGCCGTGAACCGCTAATTGTCTCTTTTCCACTCGGAAATCACGTCCTTGATCGTGTTTCCATAATCAATTATTTTCCAAGCTCTTTTTGATCATAAACCTAGGTTTAATGATCACATTTCTGGGACAGTGAATAAAGCCAGAGGAATTTTAGCGTTTATTAAGCGATGGTCTAAAGAATTTAACTATCCTTTCACCAAAAGATCCCTATACATCACCCTAGTTCGTCCTATCCTTAAATACTGCTCGTGCGTTTGGAGTCCACAATAATCCTCTCATCAAAATAGCATTGAGTCTGTGCAAAAGCAGTTCCTGTTATTTGCACTTAAAAACTGAAACTGGGATCCTGACAATCGCCTTCCGCCGTACCGTTGCAGGCTTACATTGTTGAATTTACCTCCCTTGAAGGAGCGCAGAACCTGTGCTGGGGTCATGTTTCTACATATGCTTATCCATGATATGGTTGATTCCAAACACCTTTTAAACCAACTACTAACTTGTTGCATTCCTAATAGAAAAAGTTGGTCCTTCCGACCCCTATGGTTATCTATTTGCAGATCCAACTACGGTGAACACGATCCCTTTCCCACTATTTGTAAAAACTATAACCTCTTATCTCATACTTTATCTCCTGAACTCTCCCTTAATATTAATAAATATAAAATCTTAGAATCCCTCTTTGAATAGTTATATTGTATTTATATTTATATATAGAAGATCATTGTTAAATTGTTAAATAAATTAAATTAAACTAAAATTATTTTCATATTTGTCGGCTATGAGTTAAATACTATTTTCAAACGGAATTAAAAAAAACAAGTGAGAAAAGTTATCTTCGGCTTGCCGAAGATGGTATACCCTTGAAAACAAAAAATTTTTGCATACAAAGCCTTGTTTTCATATCGGTCGTTTGTATGGCAGCTATATGATATAGAGGTCCGATCCGAACCAAACTGTCACAAATCATGTATGGCTATGTCAAATGAATAAATGTTGAATTCAGTTGCAATAGCTTGGAAAACAAAAAAAATTCCCATACAAAGACTTGTTTTCATATCGGTCGTTTGTATGGCAGCTATATGATATAGTGGTCTGATCCGACCGATTCTTAAACTTGATCTGCGTGCAACAAAAATAATGATCTGGTAAAAATTTCAAAACGCTAGCTTTAAAACTACTGTCTATTTTTTGCATAGAAACAGACGGACAGACGGACAGACGGATAGACGGACAGACGGACAGACGGACAGACGGACAGACGGACATGGCTGTATCGACTCGGCTGTTGATGCTGATCAAGAATATATATACTTTGTGGGGTCGGAGATGCTTCCTTTAATGCGTTACACATTTCTGGACAAAATTATAATACCCTTTTTCAAGGGTATAAAAATTCAAATTGTATAGAGGTGGTTAGAAAAGGCTGAAAAAACTTACTCCACGTCGATGTGTTAAGGTCAAGAGAATTCCGTTCGCTAGCCTTCTAAAACTGAATGTCTGAGTAGGAGAAGTCCATATATCTGAGTTGAATACTTTGCTACTCTAGAGCTTCGTCTATTACACGAGAAACAGGTGAAGGCGGTATTTGTCTTACAGGGTGCGTTATGAAAGTAATGCGCATTTTCTAAGAAAAATATATTTGTTGATCCAATCAGTACAAATTATTAAAATTCTTCAAAATAGTCCCCTCCTGCGTCAATACACTTGCGGAGACGTGTATGCCACGCCTGGAAGGCACCCTGAAACTTCTCGACAGAAATGCCTTTCAGGAATCTTGTTACGCGAGCTTGGATGTTCTCCACCGACTCCCAGTGTTTTCCTTTAGCTCCCTCTTCAGTAGGAGGAACAAAAAAAAGTCGCACGGAGCTAAGTCAGGGCTGTAAGGAGGCTTAACCGACGGTCCGAACTCAAAGTTTCTCGCACACGGCGAACGTTTTCATCAATTCGTGCTGTTGTTAGACGTCTGGAACGTGGATCGTCGGTGACCTCCTCTCGACCCTCCTTGAAGGCCTTGTGCCACCTTCCACACTGAGATCTCGAAATGCACTCCTCCTTAAAGGCCTCTCGAAGCATTTGATAAGTTTCCGATGCATTTTTGCCAAGTCGCACACAAAACTTTATGGCGTACCGCTGTTCCAGCGAACGCTCCATCGCACCGTGACACAACAGAAAAAATGACTTCGCTCTACGACACGTCCTACCACTTCTATTGCTCAGAGCGAACTGAGACCGAGCGCGTTGGAAAGGAGAGACTCCGCCCCAAATTTTCAGACAGGTCCGAGCGTGCTACGACAGGTAGTTACGTGACAATGAAACCATGCGCATTACTTTCATAACGCACCCTGTATGTTTGTTGCGTGCTTTGCTTTAAAGCTTTGGGTTTTTAGCTTTAAGGAAAGGTGTTATGCTGAGAGTGAGCCTTTGGTGCCTTGATTCCCAATAGACGAGGTAGGTCTCCTTGCAACCCTCGTTCAAAAGTATTCAGAGCCTTGTCTCTTCACATTTTTGTCATTAATAATTCCTTCCTTCCTTAATAATTTCCTCTCTTCCTAATCCCATACAACAGGTGTTTATAAACCGTTTTGGGGAAATGTTTCCATTAAATAGTTAGAAGCTTGTACTAACATTTTTATTTGGTGTTTATGTCTCGTTTGACCACAAAATGAAGAGTAAAATATTTAGAAATGTTGACTTTGATTAGTAACATTATTGTTGGTTACTTATATACTACCGTTCTCGTCGAAGAAATTAAATCGAATAATAATACCCCAATGCAATGCACTCCAGAGCAAGCTCAGAGTCTCCGTAATTTCCTGCACGCGCCAAGCTATTATCACAAACTCTTTGAATCTGTGTCTACACCAATCGCCAATTTAAAGTAAAGACGTCGTCGATCTACTTCCAACAGCGAAGCGAACTTATGGTCGGCAAAGACTTGCAGCACTTTGTGGCCAGAATAGGGAACTAGTTGCAAATTGGATATAAACGAAAAAAGAAAATTTCTAAAATTAATTATCCAAAATCTTTAATTTTGTATCTTCAAAGGATAATTTAATCGGCGCCAAAGCAGGTAACGGTACGCGTAAACGATACAGAAAAACCTCTTATAAGTTCGCGGATTGCAAACAAATTTGCAGCAACCGGCCTATCGCGGTGATAAGAACGTGCAACTCCGGAAAAATTAAACAATTTCCGTTTATTTAATCAACTCCGGAAAATCGAACTTCGCTTGTTCTTTTTTCCCATCGGTGGACTCCAAAGACTGTTGGGAGGGCCGTTTAAAAAGATTTTTACTAACTAAATAAACTTAATACACCAAAGATATTTATGTAGAGTTTTTCACAAGCTATCACAAGCTAATCTCCATATTTGGCACCTATACCTCCAGGTCGGCGCGATACTTTGCTTCTAGATGGTCACCTTGTTAGTCATTGACAGTTTGCTCCTTGAACTCAACAGCAAAAAATGTTTGTTCACTGCATTTCGTATGTGGGTTCTATTGGCGGTGATGTGCTTGGCGCAGGTCAGTCTGCGATCCACTGTACGACCAAGGTATTTAGTTCAATTGCTCTGTATGACAGGCTTTATTTTTAAGTCGATAGCAGGCGGGGTTTTCCTTAATAAGGAAAAATAAACATTGGTAGATTTTTCGCTATTTCTGTCGATGTGCCAACGCTTCGCCCACGCGAACGTTGTGGCAAACTGCTGGATTTCATCAGCCGCAGAGGCTTCACAGCTTGATCTGTGGGTGATAAAGACGTCGTCAGCAAATGTTCCCAGCATGGTTGGCGGATTGTCTGGTTGCGGCATATCACTACTGTAGAGGCAGTACAGGAGCGGCCCCAGGACTACCCTGTGGGACCCCAGCTTTCGCTTCGTATTTGGCAGAGACGGCCGAATGGAACCAAACCGCGAGCTGACTTCCATCAAGGTATGACCTCAATAGGCGGAAATATGGGGCAGGTAGTCTCTCCTTTATTTTAACCAGTAAACCTATGTGCCATACACGGTCGAACGCTTCCTTGATGTGTGAGAAGAGGGCTTTGCAGAATTGTTTCCGGTCAAATGCCGTCAGAACTTGCTCAACAAGCCGATGAAGTTGCTCCACCGTACAATGGCTAGCTCGGAACCCGAACTGGTGCTCAGAAGTAATCCCCTGAGTGTCTATAATTCTAACAATCCGGGCAGCAATCAGTCTCTCAAACACTTTTGAGATCGAAGAGAGGAGACGGATCGGCCGATAGGACGCGGGGCAATTGCCGTCTTGCCGGTTTGTGTATCATAGTTAATAATGTGCAGGGAAGCATTATAATCTCACTATGGCGTTGAACAACAACGCTATGTAGAGAATTGCGTGACTTGGCAATGCCTTTAATGTGGCGTTGCATATAGTATCGTGGCCAGGTGCTCTGTTGATATTTAGGCGACCAATAAGTTCGGTAATATCTCACTGGGGGCAAAAGGCCTAATAGGCAGGTCCATATGGAGCGCTTGCGACAGCCTAGCATGCGTCTCGCTGACTCATTAGCTCAAATGGCTGAAAACGTTTAGCCAGGTGCCCAGCAAAAACTTCGGTTTGCTGCAAGTCTGTCCGACACCGTTGCTGTCGAGAAGCGGCGCGTTTTGGTGCACCTCCTTTTGATGGCGCGTGTGGCCTTTAAAAGTGATTACGTCGCGTCATTATCAGTACCAGTGTTCGCCAGTCTCGCATTGAACCATTCATCTTTGTAATCTGCCCGTGCCCGTTAAAGTTCGCTCTGTACTCTATTCCACGCTGTTTTGTCCAGGGGGTTTTGCGACTTCGTCCACCTTGTGCGTAGGCGTCTCTTTTGACGGATTAGAAGCTGGATCGCGTTGGTGATCGTGATACCTGATGCTGCGGGCTTCCGGGGCGGAGTGTGTGCTGCCATTTTTGCTGCTGTCTTGACTTTGCTGGTGAACAATTCAACGGCGTCTTCCCAGAGTTTATCACAATATGGAGGTGCAGAGATCCCTCAAGTTGTCCTTTGATGAGTTTAAGGTTGCTTCGCTTGGTTATCAGCCTCTCCGACGTCGGGTATGCCATAGCGGCTGCGTCCAGCGTGATTATTAGCGGTAGGTGGTCGGAGCTGAGCTTAACGACAGACCGTATATCAACGTGGATACCCAGGATGCCCCTTGTCAGGGCAAAATTGATGAAGCCAGGAGAGCCTCGTCTGCCAGGCGGGTACCATGTGGGGCCACCTATGGCAAGACAGTTCACCTCGGTGCTCAGGGCAAGATTCGTTAACGCACGACCTCGTTGGTTACACCTTTCTGCACCCCAGAGCCAGTGGGACGCGTTCCAGTCACCCGCCACAATATACCTCGGGCAGTTATGGTCCAGGATATCGGTAAACTCCTCCGTAGTTCATGCAAATCTCGGTGGGCAGTAGACTGCTCCAAAGTTAACGGCGCCGCGTACTGTTTGTATGGCTACAGACGCAAGTTGCACCTTGTCGGTAGTAATTGGGGCTAGCGGGAAGTGGATTAGGCTGGACTTAACCACGATAGCTGCTCCACCTTTTGCGTTGCCATCCCTTGGGTTGTTTGCGGGATAGGCATCGAAGCCGTACAGCTTAGGCGCGCCTGTTCCTCGGCAGTGAGTCTCGCTAAGCAGCAGTATGTCTTATGTCTTGTAGTATGCAGTATGTCTTGCCGCACTAGACAATTAAGTTCGGTCAGCTTCGTGGACACACCATTGGCGTTCACCCTAAAATGCACAGCGGCATTATTTTGGCTTGCTGCCCTTGACGAGCAGAGAGCAAGTTGAGAATTTGCCCCTGCTGCTGTGTCTGTTCCTGCTGCTGCTTCAGCAACATCAACAATAGGTTCATCTGTTTTTTTTTTTTTTCGCGCGGCTCCTACTGCATAACGTACAGCCCACCTCCCGCCCAACCGACCGAGGGGCGCTGCCGTTTATCGTACGGCTCGGATCGCGGGGATAGACCCGAGAGAATAAAGTTTAGAAAAGATTACGAGGAAAAAGTAGAGTTCGTTTCTTGCTCTGAAAGGTAGGTGAGAATTGAGGATTTGATAGAAGTGGACGTGCAGAGTGAAGTAATAGAGTATAAGTCATTGTAGTCAGAACATAAAACCCTGAAAGGCTCATGCTTGGTATATGTTGATCTACAACAACTTAGGAATAGGGGACTAAAATTTCAAGTACGTCTATTTGGAATGTTAAATGTTAGTCGTGTTAGTAGATGCTGGCTGTCTACATTACCATTAATAAGATTATAAAGGAAAACGACCCCCAGCATCTTTCTACGATTGGTTATAGAAGGTAAATTAATTAGAAGGAGTCTGTTAGAGTAAGATTGGAGGTGAAGATTTGCATCCCAGTTGAGTCCCCTAAGAGCAAACATCAAGAAATTCTTTTGAACGGATTCAATGCGATCTTGATGAACCCCATACTGAGGGCTCCAGACGCATGACCCGTACTCCAGAATTGGACGTACTAAAGACACGTATAAAGTTTAAGTAATATAAAATGTCATTGAATTCCTTAGACCATCTTTTAATGAAGCCAAGCACAACCTTGGCTTTATTAACCATCGTAGAAATGTGGTCGGAAAATTTAAGTTTAGTATCTAATAGGACACCAAGATCGTTAACCTGGGTTAATCTATCTAAGGGGATCCCATAGAGAAAGTATGTCGCCTGGTTAGGGCACGAGCGATAGAAAGACATAAGTTTACATTTTGACCCATTAAGTTTTAAGAGATTGGTGGAACACCACTTTTGAAAATTATCGAAATATGACTGAAGTTTATATTGGGCAGAAGGGGATTTGTATTGAAGACAAAGCTTAACGTCGCCTGCATACATAAGAACCAGAGAGTTCGTTATGGCAGGGGGTAGGTCGTTAATAAAGATAGTGAAAGGTAGTGGCCCAAGATGGCTTCCTTGGGGGACTCCCGATGTAGCACTGACAAGACGAGAGTGTACATCCTTAAAAAGAACACGTTGGGTTCTCCCAGCTAAGTAGCTGGAAATCCACGTGAGAAGGTCTGAGGGAAATCCTAGGATACTTAGTTTACTCAGAAGGAGTGAGTGGTTGACAGAGTCAAATGCTTTACTAAAGTCAGTGTAGATGACATCTGTTTGAAGGCCTTTACGGAAGCCATCTATAATAAAGGAGGTCAGCTCCAAGAGGTTTGTGGTGGTGGAGCGACGCTTTATAAAACCATGCTGACATGGAGAAATAATTGAACTGCAGAGATGTTGAAGACGTGGTGTTACCAATTTTTCAAAAAGCTTTGGAATTGCTGACAATTTAGAAATTCCTCTATAGTTTGTAGCATCCGATTTTTTTCCTTTTTTGTGTAAGGGAATTATGAACGATTCCTTCCACATTTGGGGAAAAATCGAAGTTTCCAGAGACAAAGAGAAAAGTTTAAGAAGGGGTCTGCACAATGGCTTAGTGCAGTTTCTCAGTACACAGCCAGGAACACCATCAGGACCTGGCGAATAGACTGGTTTCACTTCAGAAGATCCGATAACACAGTGCTTTCGGAGAAAGTTGGTCTGAAAATAAGATTAGCTGTTTGAATGTTATATGAATAAGGCTGATCCATAATTGTAGGAAATGAGTACGTTGTTTGAAAGAAAGTTGCGAATAGATCGGCAATACCCTGATCAGTAGTCGCAGATACATTTTCAAACGAAATTAAAGGGGAAAAGATACCTGCTTACGCTTAGTGTTAACAAAATTATAAAACTGCTTCGGATCCTGAGTAAACTGGATCCGACAGCGGTATATATATTTCTTATAACACTCAGCGTTATGCACGGTGAAATTTGACCGAGCTACTAAGTATCTTGAGAAAGTTACATTACAGCCAGTTTTTTTATGTCTCTTAAGGAGTCTATTTTTAATGTATTTTAAGTTTTTAAGGCTCCTTGTAAACCAAGGAGGGTCGGTCGAGGCGGATGGATACTTTCATGGCACGCAAGAGTCGAAGAAAGCGTTAAGCGTTTTGTAGAATGTTTCTAAAACGATATTAATATCGGTGCATTCCCAGAGATCGGACCAATCAAATAAAGAAATTAAATTGCTTAGTCTCTGAAAATCAGCCTTACGAAAGCAGCGAGTTTTATGAACTCCATGGCGAGACTGAAGGTTGCTAGCAGTAAGGGTTTCAATCGAAACCTCAAGCGTTGGGTGGTAAGGATCTTCTGGGAGCGAAAGTGGCATGGCTCTGGAAACGGTTATTCCATCTGGGTCAGAAACGAAACATAGATCTAGAAGCCGACCTAAAGAATTCCTTACGTGGTTTATTTGACCAAGGGATATGTCGAAAATACCCTCAGTAAAATCGTGATGTGTTGAGAGTGTTAAAGATGGTGAATTCTCGATGTTTGACCAGATAAGTTCAGGTAAATTGAAATCTCCTAGAGTCACTAAAAGGTCACTGTCAGACATGCGGTTCGAAACCAGCTGAATGGCAGATAAGCGGTGCCAGTATGGAGGCGGTTCAGAAGAAGGTGGTAAGTATGAGCATGTTATGAATATTGATTGAAGCGACATAGTGATTTTGACACATCTTGGATAGAGCGAAGAGCATTGATGCTATCGTTGTGTTGCCGCTTGCCATTAGATGCAGAGCTGGATCGCGGTGACTTCTAAATTGAGTGCGGCTTCTTTCATTACGCTGTCGTGCCTGATACTGGTTATGCTCCGTGGTTCTGCCTCTTGTTATGTCCGCGTGAGACACTACCCCTAGTGATGGCCTGGCCGCTGGGGGCAAGTTGGGGCACCGGACGCTCGTTGACTGATCGTCTAGCACCCATGCCGCTCTAGGGCCTGGAGCATTGTAGGAATGCCTGGAACTTGGCACATCCTGAGTAGTTTACAGGGTGCTGCTCTCCACAATGCAGCTAATCGCGGGGTGTTCTCCTGCACATTTTACGCAGACGTGGGCTTTTCGGCAGTATTTGGCCGAGTGGCCAAATTGCTGGCATCGGTAACAATGCACAACAGAAAAAGTGTACTTTTGATATTTATCAACGTGCCTGCTAAGCATTAGTATACGGTAGTAAGGAAGTATCATCACCAGAACGAATGAAGAGGAGGTACGAGTATGAAAGAAAAGCTAGCGAGTGCAAGACTTTGGAAGAGCAGAATATTGGGATCGTGAAGTCAAGTTGTCAAGTAGTAAAAGAAGTCGTCGAGGGATCAAGTCCGAGCATATATTTCCATTTCTGTTCCATTTATTTGTAATTCCGCAATTCATAACTATACTAATAAACTGGCTATAATGCCTGGCATTTATACAGAAAATAGTAAAATATAAAACACACAAAAAGTTTACAACAGTCATATAAACAATTACAACTTTTCGATTCCCAAGGGACCCTCTAAAGTAGAAGGAAAAAACCAGACACTCGCTTAAAACAAAAAGAGAAAAACACATATCTACACATATTCAATTAATAATCATTTAATTTCTTATAAAAACTAACACCCTTATTAAATATTTAAGACTAATTAATTTAAAAAAAATTAATTCATTTCAAATATTTAAAAGGAAAGAAAAAAAAGAATTCCATTATTTTTGCATTAATACCTTTCACTTAAAGGTCATTTATGGCCAACGCGAACAACCAAATTAAGCCCAGAAATTGTTGGACATCGCAGACGCCAAGTAGAACAGTAACTTAGCAGAAATATGGTCGAAAATGCAGACAGATACTGATCTTTTAGCTCCTATTAGAGAAATCCTTGCCCAGCAATTATCAGGGCTATTAAGAGGACATAACTTGGCAGAAGAGTTCGTCAATGTGACAGATCACGCTACTGCCCCGAAAAATGCAGATAAGTTAGGCGCCTTGGAGAGGGAACCGTATATAGTCAAAACCATTCGCATTTAGCTCATGGAAAAACGGAGTAGACCGTAATTTAGATGCTTACAGTGCCTTCAAGGATACGTCAAAATACTACTATGTTACACTTCATACACATCATGCCGACATGGTTTTACAGTGACAAACAAGACACTTTAGGAACCAAGCCTTCACCTGCTCCTCGCAACGTCCCATTCATGAACAGACAACCACCAATGCTACCCCCAAGACTTAATTATTATCAATACGGATAGCAACCGATCGCTTTACCAAGACAAAATTATAATAACTTCGATAACCTCCTCAAAATAGGCCATTCCAACCACAACAATTTGCGCCACCACGGCCACAGGCCCCAAAACCACTGCGTCGTCCAGAACCTATGGATGTGGATCACAGTATCCAGACAAGAATGGTTAATTATATTAACAGACCTCGTTTCGAACCTGGCAAAAGACCGCCTGGTCCAATGCCAGACGGCGTAAAACCGAAAAGAATCTTAAACATACAAACTACGCCTGAAAAAAATGAGACTAAATAATATTGGGAACGACTTAGACAAATACGTGGAACAGGTAAATAAAGTTGACGCTGACAACAACGACGAATACGACTATTATGACGACGCATTGTTACATATTTTATAATAAAAAACTCCTCTCTTTCATATTTCATATGCATAATGAGGAATGGAAAATTCATTAGGATACTAATACAGACTCAAAAAGAAATTACATTCAACAAAAATTTGTAGACAACCCAATTTGAAACGAATTACATTTTTATATTTTAGACGTTAAAGTAAAATTTTGTCTGCTACCCACATTACAATGTTTCGATGCCATATTGGGCAATGTAAATACAATTACTCATAGAATATCCCACTTTTTTGACATACAAAAAGTTAGGCTCAACAAAATACTGAAATCGTTTCCATACTTGCGTGCAGACCCAAGTCAAAAACTGACCTACACAACCTAAAGACAACGATCCGAACCTCTTCCGACACTCCGGTATACTCAAAATCCTATAATATTGAAATATGAAGTAAACAAACAAATAAAAGAACTTTTTGGAGACAAAATCATCCGACCTTTCAGGTCCCAAAATAATTCACCAAATTGGATTTTACCTAAAAGACAGATGCTTCATATTAGCTAAGATGATGACACGCACTTGGAAAACTTGGCCAAAAATTTGCCAAGCTCTACAGGCCAACATGAAATTTCAGTTGGACAAATGTGAATTTATGAAGAATAAAGTCTAATTTCTCGGATTTGTTGTCCCCGATAAAAGCATAGAAACAAACCCGAGTAAAGGGCGATAGAAAATTATGCCTACCCGATGCTATTGCTTCAAATTTATAGATTGGAGCAGTCTTATCGCAAAATAATCACCCAATATCATTCCTCATCTAAAAGGAGATGTTAGCCATAATTTTGGCACCCAAGGCCCTCAAAAACTAATTGTACGGTAAGGCAAAGGCTAAGATTTTTACAGATCACCAAATTTCAACACATTCTCTGAGTAGTTGGAAAGAAAAAAGCTAGAATCAATAGATGAAAGCCTTACCTGGAGGCATATGACTATAGGATATTCTATAAACCGTGAAAAGAAAATTTTGTTGCAGACGCACTTTCCAGTATAACTCTAGAACAAATTAACACTGTTACCTCAACACAACCATGACCTTATCGTTAGCGTCGAAGACATAATACATTTTTTCAAAAATCAGATATTCTTTTATAAAGCAGACAAACCCGACTACACGTTCTCTATCCCATTTCCTATATACCATAGACATGAGATATACAGACGCAAATACCCTACAGACGACAAATTAAACGACCTAAAAAAAATTTGAACCCCTCATTTGAAACGGAATTTTCACGACCGAAAAGATAACGGAAAGAATTCAAACAATCTATGGAAGCCATTTTAAGGGTATTAAAACACGATTCATCCGGTCCAGGTTAGAAGACTTAAAAAACGAAACCGAACAGGAAGAAAGAATTCTGTTTTTATGAGGTTTTTTTCAATAGGGTTCAGCTTAGCCATATTTGACGTCACCTGACAGCTGTCGAGTGTTTTATGTTCAATTTAAATTGGCAATTCATGGTGAATAGGTTAACAGCTGAGCAGCGATACCAAGTCCTTGAATTTTATTTCGAAAGTCAGAAGTCGTTTGTGAAAGTGCACCGATTGCTTCGCCCGTTTTATGGTGCTCATAATCGAGGCTCACTTTTGTCTCGGTGGTGTGGTGAGCAAACAAAATTGCCGCATATGGGCCGACACCAATCCACAAGCATACCATGAGCAACCGATGCACCCAGAGAAATGCACAGTTAAGTGCGGCTTATAGGCTGGTGGTATCATAGGGCCGTAGTTCTTCAAAGAAAATTCTTCAAAGAATGTTACTGTCAAGGGGAACCGCTACCGAGCCATGCTCGATGAATTTTTGTTTCCAAAAGTGCGTAAGAATGGCCTAAAAGAAATTTGGTTTCAACAAGACGGCGCAACTTGCCACACAGCCCGTCAAACCATCGACTTATTGGGCGAAGTGTTTGCTAACTGCGTTATCTCCAGAAATGGTCCTGTGCCATGGCCTCCAAGATCGTGCGATATTACACCATTGGATTATTTTTTGTAAGGGTATTTGAAGTCGTTGGTCTATGCAAACAAGCCAACCACGATTCCGCCGCTAGAAGCCAACATTGAACGAGCTATTGCCGACATCCGGCACAAGATGCTTGAAAAAGTGGTTGAGAATTGGACTTTCAGGATGCAGTTCCGGAAAAACTCACGTGATGGCCATTTTCCATCGAATTATCTTTTAAATAAAAATCAGCTCTTTACCGCAACCTGTGCACTTTTTTTTTTAATTTTAAAACATAAGCCTCCTAAAAAACACCCTTTATATAGAGGAGCGCATAGAAAAGCTCTAGAGAACCAAAAACAACCTTTGGAAATATACTATTTCCCAAGAATGAAACAGAAAATTGTAAATGTGGTCAAGCAATAAAGTAAGTAAAGTAAGTAAAGTAATAAAGTAAGTAAAGTTTGCAAAAAATCCAAAAATTACACACATCTCCCTAATCCGGATCTTAAAGAGACTCCAGTTCCAGAATACCCCGGTCATGTGTTACCAATTGACATTTACTCTACTGAACTAAAGTTTGTACCCACTGGAACACATAAATTTTCTAAGCAAACAAGCGCAAGCACAAATTATAAAAATCAAAAGCCGCAGAAGATATTAGAACCCCTTTACGTGAACTTCTTTTGTACTTTGGAGTCCCTAAGCACATCGTTATGGAAAATCGAGCATATTCATGTTAGAGCAGTTCCAGATAGAAATCCATACTGCCCCACCTTAAAAAAGCAAAGTAAATGGACAGATAGAACAATGTCATTCCACACTTTCAAAAATAATGAGATGCCTAAGGAAAGTAAATACAGAAAGAAATTTTAAAGTACTTTTAGATAGAGCAGTTTACGAATACAATTACAGTTTTTATTCAACCACGAAGAAGCGACCATTATAAGTATTCTTTTGCAGGAGAGTAACGATAAACCCAGACCAATACGAAAGGGCTAGACTGAAAACATAGAAAAAATTTAAAAATGAACTAAAGTCAGAACTTTCAAGCCATAACAAGGAACAACTACACGTGTAACTACCAAACCGGATAGAAAAATTTTCATAAGAGTTAACACTAGAAACACTACCATTATCACGGAATCTGGAAAAATAGGGGTACCAAACCAGAGGCATCGGATAGTTACAAATATAAACAACTTTATTAATACAACTTATAGACATCGATCAAATCCGAAATTCATTGGACATCATACATGACCATACCGAAAATAGTCTTAAACATAGCTTATTATACGCTACCATTCACCATGAGACAAAAACTACCATTCACACATCTCAAGCAATTACGGCACTCCCTAGGTCACGAATGACTAGATCTTAAATTGGTCAATTGCCAGAAGCCTGGATCACGACGACCTGGTAATATTCAAGCACAATCTGAAAACCTAATAGACAATAAAAAAATAAATAAAATTACTTAAAAATACAACTCTCTTGAAAATTCTATTATTTTCTTAAAAAAGCAGTTCCGTCAGCATCGAGGCGGTAATTAGTTGCACAATCAGATTAAGCTTTCATACAGTGGGCGTGACAAAATGAATGAAAAAATAATTGAAAACAAGAAAAATTTTCAAAAAAAAAATAAAACAAGTGAGAAAAGTTATCTTCGGCTTGCCGAAGATGGTATACCCTTGAAAACAAAAAAGTTTTCCATACAAAGACTTGTTTTCATATCGGTCGTTTGTATGGCAGCTACATATATGATATAGTGGTCCGATCCGAACCAAAGTTTCACAAATCGTGTATGGCTATATCAAATGAATAAATGTTGAATTCGGTTGCAATAGGTTAGAAAACAAAAAAGTTTTCCATACAAAGACTTGTTTTCATATTGGTCGTTTGTATGGCAGCTATATGATATAGTGATCCGATCCGGACCAAACTTTCACAAATTATGTATGGCTATGTCAAACAAATAAATGTTGAATTCAGTTTTAATAGCTTGGAAAACAAAAAAGTTTCCCATACAAAGACTTGTTTTCATATCTGTCGTTTGTATGGCAGCTATATGATACAGTGGTCCGATCCGACCGATTCTTAAACTTGATCTGCGTGTTAAATAAATAAATGTTGAATTCAATTGCAATAGGTTGGAAAGCAAAAAAGTTTTCCATACAAAGACTTTTTTTCATATCGGTCGTTTGTATAGCAGCTATATGATATAAAGATCCGATCGGGACCAAACTTTCACAAATCATGTGTGGCTATGTCAAACAAATAAATGTTGAATTCAGTTTTAATAGCTTGGAAAACAAAAAAGTTTCCCATACAAAGACTTGTTTTCATATCTGTCGTTTGTATGGCAGCTATATGATATAGTGGTCCGATCCGACCGATTCTTAAACTTGATCTGCGTGCAACAAAAATAATGATCTGGTACAAATTTCAAAACGCTAGCTTTAAAACTACTGCTTTTTTTGCATAGAAACAGACGGACATGGCTGTATCGACTCGGCTGTTGATGCTGATCAAGAATATAAATACTTTGTGGGGTCGGAGATGCTTCCTTTAATGCGTTACACATTTCTGGACAAAATTATAATACCCTTTTCCAAAGGTATAAAAAATAACATGCTATTCCTCTCGAGGGAAGGGGAAGTTTTCCGAAGCATCAATTTTGCATCATAAAACAACACTTCAATATATTGCAAAAGTTCCAAATGTGGAAGAAACAGAATACCAAGACATAATTATAAAACCCATAGTTAAGAATAATTAAATTGTACACCCAAATTCACAAGAAGTATTTGTATTTAAAACAAGTGAGAAAAGTTATCTTCGGCTTGAAAACAAAAAAGTTTTCCATACAAAGACTTGTTATCATATCGGTCGTTTGTATGGCAGCTATATGATATAGTGGTCCGATCCGATCGATTTTTGAACTTGATCTGCGTGCAACAAAAATAATGATCTGGTAATAATTTCAAAACGCTAGCTTCAAAACTACTGTCTATTTTTTGCATAGAAACAGACGGCCAGACGCACAGACGGATAGACGGACAGACGGACATGGCTATTTCGACTCGGCTGTTGATGCTGATTAAGAATATATATACTTTGTGGGGTCAGAGATGCTTCCTTTATTGCGTTACACATTTCTGGACAAAATTAAATTCCCTTTTTCAAGGGTATAAAATCTCATCTTTGGCATTCCCCAAAAATTTTAAAATAATACTACAACTAAACAACTATAAAGACAACGTAGCTTATAACTTTATCTAGAGGGCATCTACTTGATCCATCTATCAGATGACTATAATGATGATAATCGACAATAAGCGGTTTAGAAATCTGGAACCAACAGTCTAGACGTCTGGAGCGCCTTTTGTGTAGTTCACTGCAAGGAAAAAAGACCGACTAAAGGTTCTATCACTCGATGCACTTGAAGCATTGCATATTAATAACACAGAAAAACAGAGACACGCAAAAGCACACTTAACGGTTAACAGCATCAGCACAATAAATAAAATCAAATAATAACAAGCCCCAATGCAAAGCACTCCAATATGCAAGCCCAGCGTCTGCTTAATTTCCTGCACGAAGCGAGCTACCAACATAAACTCTTTAAACCTGTGTCGCAAGTGCTTACGTTACCACCAGTGCATGCAATTCTAAGAAGATCGCCAACTGCACCAATCAATAATTGGCACAGCATCAAACCATGTCGTGGCCAATAAGCCACCAATTGAAAGCAACGAAGACGACGTCGATCCGCTGCCAGCACAAGCAGCGAAGCCAACTTATGGTCTGCTAAGACTTGCAGCACTTTGTAAGCAGCGAAGACGACGTCGATCTGCTACCAGCAAAAGAGCAAAGCGAACTTATGGTCTGCTAAGACTTGCAGCACTTTATTAGCAGTGAAGACGACGTCGATCTGCTGCCAGCAAAAGCAGCGAAGCCACAGACAACTTCAAATCTATCTTGGATCAACATCAGTCTAAATTCATCGTAGCAGGCGACTGAAATGCGTCTGACTGGCTTTGGGGACCAGGGAGGTGCATCCAAAGAGGTCATGCCCTGGCAAATCTAGTCTTCAACTCAGACGCAAACTCGCTAGGAACAGGTGGCCCTACAAGGTTCCCTTATGGCAGTAGAGAGTCTCCAGGCTACATCGATTTTGCGCTGACAAGAGGTATCCTGGGATTACACTCAGATATCCGGTCGTTTGCCGAACTCAGCTCTGACCACTTACCTCTCATCATCACTCTGGACACAACACCTACAACCTATCCCAAGGTCGAGCGGCTTATCAGTAGGTGCACCAACATTGAACGTTTTCAAGAGCACCTCGAGTCGTCACTAACCTTGACATGGCGCTAAACTCCGAGCAGGGCATTGAAGTTGCAATCGACTCTCTCACCCACAAAATCCAGATATCAGCTAGATTGGCCACTCACACCCCAAGACTGAGACCCGCAGCAGCCAGAATACAGATCCCCAGAGAGATTCTGCTGCTCATTGCAGAGAAGAGGCGCTTACGCTCCAGATGGATAAGGTCCCGCCGATCGATCGATCTCAAAGGTGTTTAAGAGACTGATTGCCGCCCGGATGGTCAGGTTTATGGATGCCCTCCCTGGAATAATGCCAGATCAGCAGTTCGGATTCCGTGCTGGTCTCTGCACGGTGGAGCAGCTGCATCGAGTGGTCAAGCAAATTTTAATGGCGCGTTCGACCGTGTGTGGCATCCTGGCATGCTCCTGAAAATCAAGAATACCCTGCTTGCGCCTTACTTCTGTCTCCTGGCGTCGTACCTTGGGAATAGGCGATTTGCGGTTCGGTTTCACTCTGCGCTCTCAACCGAGTATAATGCGGCAGCCGGCGTACCCCAAGGAAGCGTCCTAGGCCCGCTACTATACTGCCTGTATAGCCACGACATGCCGCGCCCGGCTGAAAGTCCCGGAACGCCAATGCTGGCCATATGTGCCGACGACGTGTGCATAACGTACAGGTCGAGGTGCGAGTCGGAGGCCACCCACGGTATCCAGAAAAAAAAAAAAAATAAATAAAAAACTAAAAAAAACTATTGAGTAATCAAAAAAACATATAAGAACTATGTAAACAACAAACGTCTTTAGTTGATTCAACGACAAACATTTTGAAGAAAACTACGGACGACGTCAATACAAACTTTAAAAATATGAACAAAAGAATAGAAAATATGACTGCAGTACTACAGGAATCATATTTTGTATGAAAGGAATCCATTAAGTTCTTTATGATAACGAAAGAAATTAGTACCTTGGTTGATGAATGTGAGAAAATACAGACAGGTATCATAAGCCTTCTAATTGATATTAATCATGGTAGACTTAATACCAAAATTCTTCGACCAAGTCAACTAAAAAGTGAAATTTCGAAAATTTAAGACACGTTATCAGAAAGTTTAATCCTTCCTGTGAAAAGAACAGACACAGAATTGAAAGACGTATATACGTTATTAACCGCAAGGGGATTATTCTTAGACAAAAAACTTATTACAAATGCGACAATTCCACTATTTGGAAGGCACACCTCTAAGTTGTATAGGGTAATTCCAGTTCCATTTAAAACAGGAAATCGTACAATCATAACACAAGAATATTTATTCTATAATTTTAAAATAGATTCATACCACCTAATGAGCTAATGACATGGATATCAAGTTCCCGCTTAAACAGGACGTGATTTTAAACGCTGCGCGAAATTAATCTATTTGTAACGACGTCGCTGTCAGAAATAGTCGAGGAGTGTGCAAAATCGCACCGAAGTTGCACCCCGTTTTTGCTGCACGATCACAGGTGGGGTAACGTGGATTCCACACCCTTTTCGATCAAGTATTAAATATAAACAATTGCTGCGGGAGGCCCGGCTGACTAAACTGCAGATAGCACTGCCCAACCTATAGTGCTGCAAACCGCTCGAACAAACCGAGTGGCGTTGCCAGACCAACGGTGATGTCAGACTTCGTCCGTTTGGCGCAAATCGTTTAAATTCAAATTTGAACTTAAATTTAAATCTCGTCCGAAAAGACGCTAACTAATCAAAGAAAAAAAGAAAAAAAAACCAACAACAACAACGCTTCGCATTCGATACTCGAACAGTGCGGACGTGTTTATTTTGTGTGCTCCGAAAATGTACAAAATATTCCAAGTGAAAAGTGAATAACTAACAACATCTTACCACAAAAATTTAGCGAAAAGAAACTCCCGTCTTTTTACCAACTATTATATTTCATAGAAAATTAACAAAAAAAACCAAGCCATGAACTCTTGCAATGAGTCAAAACGACATTCGCGCTCAACGTCAACAAGAGCAAGACAAACGTCGTTTCTCATCGATACGAAACAACGCGTATTTCTTATATGTGTCTTCGCAACCCGTGAAGGTGCACGAAATTAATGCGAACGTCGATCGGCCACGGTTAATCACCCCCAACCCGACACATGAACTTAAGCCAACAACGAAGAAGAGAGCTCGTTCTTGCTCACCGGTGATTCCAACGATGTGCCAAATCTAACTGACCTCCCCCACGGCAACCGAAACTTCGACCTCATTATCCACTGCACTCGCAACAACAACAAATACTGCAACGGTATCAACCGTACGCACGGTACTGCAACGCTCGCTTCTGCTGAATAAGTAACAATGCCAAAAATAATGAAAACTGGGTTGGATCGCTACATCCAAATTAAAAGAAAGTTGAGCCCACAAAAAAATTCTGCGGCAGGAAATAAAATAAAAATCAATCAATGACATCTAAGTCAACGAACTGAGATCCAAGAGTCCAACAGATTTGGTATACTGGCAGATATTGATAAGGATCTGCCCCGCAGCTTTGACGAAGGGGCGCTTCGCGCCGGCGGCCATGATTTTGATCATGATCGATCCTCTGCTGCTGCGCTGCCTGCCTGTCTTCATCGTCGTCGTCGTATAACAGTGTTATCGCTTTACCGGGAAATGGTATAAAAGCGAAGAAAGACGAAGGAAAATTTTAAGGTATAAATGTTTTTGAAAGCGACAAAAGTAGTGAGTGTTCGATTGCTATTCTCCAGAGTATTCTCCAGACGAAACTGCCTCTAGTTCATCAGAAATGAGTAGCGATTTGAGATCGAGAAGTGTCGGAAGTAATAGAAATGTCCGAAAACGAAGACGAAATGAATCCTGTGCAGAATATTTCATCCGAGAGAAAAACTCGAACAACATATTTAGTTAACAACATAATTGAACTTGTTGAAACAGACAATTTCCACATACCATAATACCCCAAAAACAGGGCAGAATTCACGAAACCAAGGTCCAGGTAAAAACTGAAGAGAACTTTAGGACTCTTGCACACTACCTAAACAAAAAATAGTACACGTACCAACTAAAAAGTAGTAAGGGTCTCCAAGTCGTTCTCAAGGGTATAGAGCCTGACGTAACACCCTCATAGATCACGCAGGCATTAAACGATAAGGGTTTCAAGGCGAAAACTGTCCTTAACATCCTGAACAAAGACAGGAAACCGCAACCACTTTTTAAAGTCGAGCTAGAACCTGACACTAAAGCTATAAGGAAAAATGAAGTGCATCCTATTAACAAGCTACATTTTCTTCTGCATCGTAGAATTACTATAGAAGAACCACGAAAGTGCAAAGGCCCCGTCCAATGAACTAATTGCCCAGAATATGGCCATACAAGAGCATACATTGCGTTCAGTTTCTGTAATCTATGGAGAGCTTCATGACTCTTCTCATTGTACGATAAACAAAACCAATCCTAGCACCAAAGAGTGCGGAAATTATGGGGGAAACCACAACTATAGAGGCTGTCCGACATACCAAAACCTCAAAGGCCGGATTCATTACCGAAAATGTCTGCCCGCCTGCATAGTGCTCAGAATACCAATATACCATAAAAACATTCCCAGAAGTCTTTTTCGCAACGGCAAAGAGGTCCTCATTTGGTCCTGCGATCACCTTTTAAAAAACCATGCCCTATGACAACAACTCTATATGCTGCCCAAACTGATCCCCCATCATCGACGGAACAATAAAGCTGCATTGAATCTATGATGCATACTCTGAAGCAGCATATGATTGAATTCATGTCCTTCATAAGGACCAACGTGCAAGACCTCATGCGGAACCAAAATCTCCTCATAGAGATGCTTATATCCCAAAACTCTAAATAATCAATGGCTGCTCTTCGAATATCATTGAACGCCAACGGCGTTTCACTGCATAAACTTGAAATAACTTATTTCATGCATGAAAATCATATTGACGTCCTGCTACTGTCAAAAACACATCTCACTGCTAAGGACAACTTTCAAATAAGTTGCTTTTTGTTCGAAGCACATGGCAGAACCGGTAACCTGATTAGAAATCGCATCAAACACCACAAGGTGATTATTGAGCTTCTATAGTGTATGCACAGGCAGGCATACAGGCAAGAACCATTCAGTTTCCTTATCGCCTATAAGCCTATTGTCTTGTTTCTCGAAACTTTGTCTGATGACCCGAATAACCCCCAACCTGAGAACTGGCAATCTTATTCCAGCGCATGAGTTCGGTTTTCGATAGAAACATGGAACCATTATAAAAGCCAATCGAATAACATCAGAAATACGATCTGCTTTCGAAAAACGGGAATATTGCACTGCAATATTTTTGGATGTCTCTCAGGCTTTTTACAAGGTCTGGCTACATGGATTAATGTCAAAAATTAAAACAATACTTTCCCAAAATACCCACAAACTCCTGAAGTCGTAACTCTACAATAGAACATTTGCTGTGAGATGCAACTCTGACATTTCCGACGACCACGCTATAAACGCTGGAGTTCCCTAATGTAGCGTACTTGGACCAACGCTATACGTCCTATATACAGCAGACTACTAACAACTTCTACCTTTGCCAACGACAAAACGATCTTAAGTCGATCCAAATGCCTGATAAAAGCAAAAACTCAACTCTCTTCTTACCTAGTGGCTGTAGAGCAGTCGCTATCTGAGTCGATAACGAACAAAAATGTAAGCATGTAACATTTACACTCAATCGGCAAGACTGTCGCTCAATCACGATAAACAAAACCGTACTTCCGAAAACAAATGAAGTGATGTATCTCGGAGTGCACCTCGACCGACGGCTCACCTGGAGCAGGCACATCGAAGCCAAAAGAACATACCTTAAGCTTAAGGCTAGTAATCTTTGGTCAAAATTTGTGATTATGGCCGACTAATAAGGATATTAGAGGCAAGTCACTTTTCAACAAATGAAACCGTCGAAAAGTATAAAGGCACAATTTACAAGTATAAAATATTAAGTCATAAATATTTCTACCAGGTCTTTAAAAGATAGAGATATGTTTTATTATTTTTGTGTATTTTATTCAGAAGTGGGGCTTCGCAGAAAATGTCTGATGAATTAGTTTTATATTTATTTATTTGCAAGGAGGACCGCTCGCTTGCGATATAAAATCAGAACTGAAGATTGTACAAATTATTTTTGATTTAAAGCTAACAGAATATGATACTCGCTATCTGACTGGCGAATAGAAATAAACGAAGCATGTAAGCATTTTCTGCACTTATTTCTATTTTTGTATCGCGTCTTATGCCTTACGCCACTCCAGATAACGTTAGGTGTCATCTTCCATATAGTCTTAACATAGCTCCGTCAGAATTTTTTGTGATCAAATTTAATTTTAAACATAAACGTAGCATATCTTCATTCAAAATAACTTTACCAGATAATTGCCTTGCGTAAGCTTTAGACCCTCCAACCTGGCCCGAGCAAGTATTGTTCATGAACTCTTAGCAAGAGATTCTCAAGGTTCCAGTCCTGTAACTATTTCAAAAAACTAAGCACTCTGATTTTTTCTTGTTGCTACCAAAACGTTCACAGTAATCTTGGTTAACTGAACATATTCTTTACCACAGTGCTTCCCGTGACTTTGATGATATTTTGCTAACAGAAACCTGGCTAAACTCCTCTGTCATAGACAATGAAATTTTTGTATCGAAGTACACTATCTTTCGGGAAGATCTCCCAACCTTTGGAGGTGCCGTTGTCATTGCCGTAAACAACATTTACTCAGTGGAACGTATCACTATCATTAATTTTCTCGGGATTCAATTTTAAGCCATTAAAATTCATTCTGAGTTCTTTAACCTTTTCCTTTTTAACCTTCTTTGTTCCTACATTCCTCCCCTGTGTGATGCAATCATTTATATGCACCACCTAACTGCCATTAAATCCGTCTTGTCTCTGCTAAATGATTCTGATCTTATACTAGTTATGAGTAATTTTAATTTGCCACTCATTTCATGGATCAACTCTGCAATGATAACTCGCTGTTACCCACTGCCAAAATGACTTCCTTGATGGCTTAGCCGACTCTGCCGTTTTCCAACTTAACCCTATTAGGAACTCCCGTGGCAGGTCGCTTAACCTTATTTTGTCAAATACTACCTCCTCTGCCACAATAGTAAAGTCTCCTAACTTATCTAATTCTGAAGACACACACCATCCAACACTACTGGCTTCGCTGATTATCGACTCTCCTGAAGTCCCTACCAGAAATAGCGCACAGTCTCGTTAAAAGTATTTTCAAAAAAACCGCCTATTGTGACATAAGAAATCACTTGGCCAATATTGACTGAAGTTATCTTTCCAATTTCAGCAATATCGAATATTTCAAGGACAGATTTACTTAAGGCGTTATGAATTACTTCATAAAAAGAGTCATTAGCATCAATGACTCTTTTTATGAAGTAATTCATAACGCCTTAAGTAAATCTGTCCTTGAAATATTGACGCCATCTACGTCACAACCTCCATGGTTTAATAAGAAACTCTCTCTCTTTAAAAATGAGAAATCTAGAGCTTACAAAAAGTCGTTAAGGTCTCGAGCGTTGTTATATCTTTCAAACTACCTACTCATCCGCAACCAGTTTGTTGACCAACAATCAACTATATAAACATTACATTAAAAATGCAAACTCAATTTTCAAAAGGATCCAAACTCTTTTTATTCTGTTGTAAACTTTAAACGTAAATCAAATCTTTTTCCCCCTTCCCTCTCATATAATAATAATTTCGACTCATCACATCTCGGTGTTGCTAATCTTTTTGCGTAATTTTTTCAATCAACCTACTCATCAGGTTTATTTGATCCCTCCTCTAATTATCCATATCGCTTACCCTATATAAATAACACATATCTTTTTAAATTCCACTGTCACGATATGTTTACGGCTCTTTCATCAATCAAAATGTCATTTTCCCCAGGCCCAGACTATGTACCTAGCTGCATCCTCATAAGGTGCTCCGATCTTCTTAGTTTGCTGCATGAACATTTGCATCTTTTTTTTAACCGCGCGACATCCACTGCTGCAAAAATGTAAACCAGATTTCTTGAAATTGCATCCGAAACTGAGGCAGAGAAACCGGCATATTTAGTATGTACTACGTTTTCACACAGACAACAGGGGATTCTAGGCTGGGACGCGGAAATTGGCTTATTGCACGATTTTATAGCACAGATACTATAAAATTCCATTATACAAATTTTTTTATGATAATAAACAAGAAATTTAAAATATATAAAAATATATTGACACTAAATAATTATTTTTACACAAACTAGTAGCCTTAAACCACTGTACTTGATTAACAAGAGCTGGATAGAAGGAGGAGGAAATGAAAAATAGAGCGTAAAGTAGGAGTGAGTTTTTGCAATAATAAGAATTGCAGAATATGGAAGAAATAGGCAATAGATGTAGGGCACAGTACCTTACTTGGATAAATAATGTAATATTGTAATCTCACCAAATATGGTACCGTTTTTCGCAAGGCAATAATAGATAAATTGATGAGCGCCAGAAAGAAACACGACCGTTCGCTATGAAAGTGAAATGTTAAGTGTTGACTTAACATTTCTCGGATTATCCTAAATATATAGCTATAAGAACCAGTGCGAAATCTGTGGGTGGAGAAACTCAGCGAATTATAGGTTTGCGGAAGGTAGAAATGCGTTATAAAAACAATACAAGTTGGATTAAGTAGTATATAATTCCAAGCATTAAACAGACATTGATATTAGGGAACGATTTTAAGAAAATATTTCAAATCGCTCTTTATGTTTATAGAGTCATCAATTGTAGCTAACGAATCAACAATGAAAAATTAATACTTGTTGAGTGCTAGTGAACTACAACAATTAGCTTTATTTAAAGAACTTTTTCCGAAAGTGACGGAAACGCTAGGTCGCACTTCCTTGATTGAGCATCATGTTGATGTGGGAGTCGCAAACCATGTAAGCAACGGTTTTATCCAGTCAGCCCAGCATTGGTGAAACTGCTTTACCAATAAATAGATCACATGTTTCAATTAGAAGCGATTGAGCCTTCTAGGAGCCCATGGTTGTAAAACCAAAAAAGTTCGTCACTGCCTTGACGCTCGTAAGCTTAATGAGGCAACCAAAAAGATTGCTTATTTGTTACCAAGTATCGATGATATATTTTCTCGATTACCGAAAGCCAACATAATTTCCGAGCTAAATCTCAAAGACGCCTATTGGCAAATCCAACCTATCAAGAGGTATAAGCCTCTCACAGCCTCAGTTCAAGGTAATGCCATTTGGACTATGCAATGCTTCGTCCACCATGTGCCGGTTGATGAATCAGATAATACCTCGGATACATGGATGATTTGTGTGTCGTGTCGAAAGACTTTGTCACTCATCTTGCAATTTTCCTAAGATTTGCAGGGCAATTTCGTAATACTAATATTAGTCTGAATTTAAAGAAAAGTCAGTTTTGTGTCAGGCGCATTAATTATCTAGGCACCGTTATAAGTAGCGGTGGTATTTGCACGGACACCGCTAAAATTTCTTGTATTGTTTATTGGCTTCCGCCAAAGAACCTTAAGTAGACTCGCAGATTTTTATGACTTTTTAGGAGTATCGTCGATTCATTCCGAATTTCTCTGATCTCAAATGTCTGAGTACGGATTTGTTATCGGAAAAGATAAAGTTTAAATGAACGATGAGCTATCAGGTGGCAATGGATAAACTTAAACAATTTTGGACATCCGCACCAATTCTTACTAATCCTGATTTTAGTAAGAAGTTCTATCTTCATTGCGATGCAAGCGACTCTGGAATTGGGGCAGTATTAATGCAGCTAGCAGAACGTCACAGTGAGAATACTAAGCGGTTACTAGCGAACTGCAAGAATTTGAGGTTGTCACAGATCATTCCAGTCTGCTCTGGCTCATGCGCCAACAAAATGTCGCAGGTAGACTCTGTCGCTGGATGTTCCGATTGCAACAGTTTAAGTTCACGTGTTCGCATACAATATCGAGATTGTATGAAACCTTAATTGCTGAGTTAAACATGCATCCAGCTATTAATCTTCAATCCGAAATATTTGCCGAAGACTCGTATATGGGTTTAATGGGTAAGTACCCAGAAAACCAGGCACCATTTCCACATAAAAAGATCGTCGATAAATATTTATATTTTTGAACGAAACACGCTGAGGGAGACAAGCATCAGGAAGAACTTTTATGGAAATTATTGGTACCAGAGAGTCTGCGTATATATACTATATATCCTTATTTACATTGATTATCCAAGGATATACGAGACAATATACGTTCGTGTGAAGTGTGTAAGCAAAACAAGTCACCAAACTACAGTCTGCGTCCACCTATGAGAGCTCATGTACCTTTTTGTAGTCCTTTTCAACGCCTATACATCAATCTTTTAGGCCCATATCCTCGAAGTAAACAAGGTCATGTGGGACTATTAATAGTTCTTGATCATTTAAGTAAATAACACTTTAGTGTTACCACTAAAACAAAATTACTAAACAAATTTACTTCGTTAGCTACTTCGTTCTTTACCGACCTTGGCATAAAGCATGTTTATACAGATCTTTACACTCCGCAGAGTAATACTGCAGAGCGAGTAAATCGTTTCTTACTGGCTGCCGTGCGATCTTACAATGTGCGTTCCAAAGTAAGCAGGGCTTTAAAAAAAAAAAGACAGACCAAATGGTTTTATTGGCAAAATTAATTAATTTTATTCAAATTAGTCTCCTTCTGCTTTAATAATGCTAATAATGCTGCTAATGTCGAACGAGTGTTTTAGCTCGTTGCCCGGTATGGCCTCCAGTATGCCGATGCCAGCCTTTTGAATGCCCTCCACATCTGCATAACGCTTTCCTTTCATCGGCAAATGCATTTTTCCGAAGAGGTAGAAGTCGCACGGTGCTATATCAAGAGAATACAGGGAGTGGTTGATTGTTAAAATGTGATTTCTGGTCAAATAATCGGCCACAAGCGTCGATCAATGAGACGCTGGATATGATTACCCATGGATCCGATTACAAGCTGCTTTAAGAGTTGTTTCTGTTTGAGATGACAAGTATAGCCATATCTCCATCGGACAAGATGTCACTGAAAGGAAATGCGCAATTTAATATACGTCGCAATTTATACCAATATAACTTGGGCGCCAAGCCGGTATTGTCGCAGTTTTGCGCAAAGCAATTTCTCGCAAAATTTTGTCGCAAAACTTGGTCGTATATTTGTCAAATGTGGAATTAGTAGAAAAAAAGGGAATAGTTGATTTTCATATAGAAAAATTGTAGGGAAAGAAATGGGTACGTTTCATATTAATGATATACGCAGCTGAATTCCGCTAAAATTGTATCTAAAGAAAAAATAATTTTCAGTGTTGTAATGGCCCGGCTTTGACGGTGGGTTCCAATTCTCGATGAGAGGACCGAAAACCGATAACCATAGGGAAAAAACTCGATGCGATAGGGGTAAAAACACCCAGCAAATTTAGCCCCACCCGAATACCTTCCAAAAAAAGGTTACAATGAAAGGGGAAGTATAAATAGGGTAACACATGGTCACCTTTTATTATAAAAGAAACAACTGCATAAGATGAAGGAACGTCTGGAGTCCAAAAGGAAAAAAAATATATAAGTTAAGACGGTCCAACGTAGTAGATTAGTTGACCCACTGAACCATGAACATTGGGCCAAAAACATGTACGCAGTCGGCGAACACATCTTATATGCGTGGCTGCTGCGAGTCTCTATAGATAGTTTTAAGTTCAGGCAGTTTTGATATTCTGTCCAATACAGAGCAGTTGCCCATCTATATATTCTCTCTGTTAAGTTCCAAGTCTTATAGTTCAAAGTCTAGTATCAATACCTAAAAACATCCCGCTCCTCGGATCGCCGGAGCATTTAAAACACGGCCGGCTTCTGAAATCTGCAGCTGTCAGATGCAGCCACTTCTTTTTATTCAGCTTGGCTGAGCAAGAGTGCGGCATTCAAGATCCGCACCTCCAAGCCCCAACTCACAGATAGAATGGAAAATTCTTTTAAATAATTGGCGCCAAAGTAATCTTAACATTCACCACCATCCAACACCACCCACCACCATCACGGTACCATATTTGGTAAGAATTTAATTTTACTTTATTTATCCAAGTAAGGTACTGTGCCCTATTTTTATTCCTTATTTCTTTCTATTTTCTGCAATTCTTATTATTGCAAAACCTTACTCTCTCTTAGTTTGCGCTCTTTTATTATCTCTCCCTGTCGTCGTGCGAACGGAGTTGCATTAAACGGCTACTCCACCTTGGATTCCGAAGGAAAGGGAAAGACTTATCCGTGGTAGTAGGCTCATTTTATTCTCACCGCAGTGTGCCCTCCAAACTCTCGTATATGCTCCGCCGACTCCATCTGCTCTTCTGTAGACCTCCTCCACGATGGCCTTGCACCACTCTCGTCAGGGCAAGGCGGGATCGCAGACGAAGACCATATCACCCTGGTGGATGGGCTCCGTTCTTCGGCACCACTTCTCGCGGCGCACAAGCTTAGGCAGGTACTCCATAACCCACCTTCTCCAGAAACGGTCTCGCAGCAGCCGAGCAATCCTCCACTGCTTCTACAAGAAAGCAAGAAACCCTCCATGGGCAGATCCGCATCCAATCCAGGCGTATCCGGCAGATTGGCTACTCCCTTGAGTAATTCATTTGGCGTCAACGGCGCCTCCTGTTCCGCATCCACAGGCAAATGGGTAAGCGGACGCAAATTCACAATATTCTCCGCCTCAATCAGGAGACTCTCCAATATATGGTCCTTCGGCACAACTTCCTTCAGGGTATGACGCAGTACTCTCTTGACGCACTGCACCAAGCGCTCCCATACTCCGCCCTAAGACGGGTTCATTGGCAATTGAAAACCCACTCTATGCTTTTGCTTGACAACTCACTCTGAATCTTCTCCATCTCGAACACGTCACCAAAGCGTCTGGCTTCCCTGTCAGCTCCCACGATGTTCTTGCCGTTGTTGCTGCGCAGTCTATGTACTGGCCCTCTACGCGGCATTGGCCGCACTTGCTGCAACTTGCACTCGTTGCACGATGAGATCACTCTCCGCATCACTCGCCTCATCTTCGGTACCCAGAATCTCGTCCGAATCTCAGCGATCGTAGCATCCACATTTTGATGCTTCATCCTGGCGAAGAAAAGTCGCACAATCAGCTCTGTCAGACTGTGCCTGTGTGACAGTATTACGGGCCTCCTCGCACTGTACGGCGTGCACAGTGCGGCATCAATTCTGCCGTAAGCTTGCAGAATCTCGTTCTTGTCCAGGTAGGGTACCAACCCTCGAATGTCGCTCGAGCTAGCGACGGACTGTCCAGTTTCCACCGACTTCATATCGTCGGGAAACGACTCCAACTGTGCCAATAGGTTCTCCGCGTCCTTACATTCTGCAGCAGTAAGGCCATATTCCTCGAGATCGCTTCTCTGTTTGCGGCACACGCGCGAAAACCGTAGGACCCAGGCTGTGATCCTCACCAGGCGATTGAAGCTCGAGAATCTCTGAAAATGAATAACAAAATCGTTTGCCACGATTAATGCAAACTCACTGGGCATCTCTTCTTGATCAGGGGCATCTGGAACACGCTCAGTTCTTTCCTCAGGCCCCGGCCTGCTGGCTACCTCAAAAATGCAGGTCTTCTTAGCCACCTTGAATCCTGGCTAAGGTAGCCACTTAGTCCCCTCTGCGACCGCGACGCATCATCCGACGCATTATCGGCTGTAGGTACCCATCTCCATTGAGAAACCTTTGACGACTCCAGAATCTCCGCCACTCGGTTGCCAACAAACTGCTTATATCGGCGGTGGGTGCTGTCGATCCATCTCAGTACCGTCTTTGAGTCCGTCCATAATACCAGGTCCGTGATGGCCACACAGTGCTCTTCCTTGACAGTGTTCATCAGCCTGGGCCTGCAGCCTCCTTGCGTATCCTTTAGACACTTAATCTTTTATAATCCGATTATATTCCTGCGCCAACGGCTCATTGCGCTTCAATTTCTTCTCTACGTTGACCAGCCTCTTGTACGCCATCTCGTAGCTCTGTGGCAGCACAACGTGGTCGTCCTTCCAGAGTAATCCCGTCTTGTAGCGACGCCCCACTCTCACCGTGGTGTCTTCAAGCATCCTTTGTGCCCGTACGGTCCCTCTCTAGCGAACCACCTCGTTCTAAGTGGCAATCCGACATGTCCGTGACCCAGGCCGATGAGCAGCTTTGGAACCACGTTGCTGTAGGGCTTCATCGGCAGACGCGCATCCCTCTTCACGCCTTGGACATCCTGTCGACTCAATGTCTGCATCGGCAGACTCAGGCTCGAAACGGTATACACGTTTCTCAATACGTGGTGAGTGGATTTTCAACTCCGCTTATCTTCAAACTAACTACGTTGGTGGGCTCTCTGGTTGCCCTACCTCCAAACCATTGGATATTTATCTGACATCGCTCTCCTTGCACTCCAAGATCTCCTCACAGCTCGTCATCGATCATCTTGACGGAGGATCCATCATCTAGGATCGCATACGTATCCACTTTCCGCCCAGTTTCGTACAGCGTAACTGACAGTATATAGAACAATAGGCGGCCTCCTTCGGCGTCGACGAAGCTCAACTTCTGCATGGGCGCTCCCGCTTCACGCGGAGCTCCTCTCAGCAGGCTGTTTCTGGGAACGGCTGGCTCTGGTTCCCCTCTTGGTCCCTGTGACCATCTCGTAGCGAAGGCATCCTGGCCGGGCTGCATCTGAAACTGCTGGCTGCTGGTTCCCTTCGTGGCGTCTGAAACTACATCGCTGCTGCGGCCTTCGCTCCTCGTCCGCACCATGTAGGAGACGGTGATGCATCTTTCGGCATCCATTCATCTGGCACTCACCTTGCTTATAGCTGCATCTAGCTATGTGCCATCTTTGTAGGCATATGAAGCAGAGTCGGTGGCTCTTCACAATCCTCCACCATCCCGACGGCGAAGCTCTAATGAATTCTCTACAACTCGTGATTCCATGTTGTCCTCCACAGATGGGACAACCTCCATGCCGATCATTCTGTTGATTGCATTCATAATGGTCGATTCTCGTATGCAGAACTCGACGCCTCGGCTCCTTTCCCACGACATCCAAAACCGTGCACACCACAATCGTTGCAGCATGCCTGGTCCAGTCCACTCGCTTGCTCGTAGGAAGCTTGGCCACAAGCTCAATGAGGGTTGGGTTCCCCATGTGCTGCTCACTGACTGCAAGAAGGCCACGAGGTTACTCACTCGGGTAGCGAAAGAAATATTCTTCGCCAAATTGTGCTCCGAAATTGGCTGCACCTCTCGCACGCTGTTCAGCTGGCTGCGTATAAGCTGCTCTGGTCGGCTGAACCTAAAGCGATCCATCACGGCGCTGACATTCCCTGTATGAATTAGTAGCGCCTTCACTGTCTCACGGGCTTCATCTTTCAGCGCCTTCAGTAATCTCTGGTTGTTTTCCAGATCCGTGCAATTGGACGCTCGGGTCTTCTCCACGAACGCACAGCGGAAGATTGGCCACTCCTCGGTGTGCCCTCCAAATACAGGTAAGTCCAGAAGCTTCCTTGGTTCATATGCTCCCTGGGTTCCATTCGGCGTCATCGCGGCGTAGGATCCAACAAGTGGCGATGCTGTTGCCACATTGTGGACGCTCACGCCCGGTAGCACGAATCCATGCGCTGGCTTCGCAGTGCTTGTTGCACACAGTGGCTCTACAAACTGGTTGCTAGTTGTTAGCAATGACCCGACCCCGTTATGTAAGGCCTCTCCGTTAGATGTGGGTAATGGCGGGCCGCTCCAAGATGGCGGCCGACCCGACGCTTCCCTGTTGGCGCCAACTGCGCTTGGGCCAACTGCGATTGGCGCGCAATTGGTGGTGCTCACACTTTCCAGGGCTTTAACTTTCTCCAGCTCCTTCTCCAACGCTGCGATTCTCTCCATGAGATCCAACGTGAGAAGCTGGTTCATTTCCGGCGCTGAGCTCGCAGCTGTGACGGCAGTACTTCTAGGTTGGGAAGCTACTGTAGTCACCGTAGTGGCCGGGTAAGAAATCGTCGCCGCCGTGATATTCACCCGCGGCCGGGTTCCTGCTCCACTACTCACTGGCTTCTGATCCGCTCTCGTTATAGGGGTGGCTTCGCCTCCATTCAGCCGGGCACTCTTCCTGGGGGAATGCAGCATCTTCCCCAGCTTCAATATGGCGGCGACTGTGCGCGCTCCAACACCTTGTGGCCGCTGGCTGCGACCTTCGATGCTTGGCGCTCCTTGCGCCTCGTGACCGCTGTCTGCGATCTCCTCAAATGACGCTCCACTTCGTCTTCTCGTCCGCGACCAGGTCGTACCGACGCTCGGCGCGACTCTTCTGCCAGAAGGTAGCGGTGGCTGCGCTTACAAATGCGCGACGCTCCCCATTCTACCCCGCTCTTAATAATCAAGTACAGTTGTTTAAGTTATTAGTGTTGCCTAAAACTAATTATTTGATTTCAATGTATTTATATATATTTTAAATTTCTTGTTTATATTTAAAAAAATCATATTATAGAATTTTATAGTATCTGCGCTATAAAATTATGTAATATGCCGATTTACGCGTCCCAGCCTAGCATCCCCTGTTGGCTGTGTGAAAACGTGGTACATACTGAATGTGCCGGTTTCACAGCCTCAGTTTCGGATGCAATTCTGGCTTCCACTTTTGCAGCAGTGGATGTCGCGCGGTTCAAAAAGAACGTTCATGCGGCAAACTAGAAACGGTTTCAAAGAGTTGCTTGGTGGTTTCCGTAAAATCAACGACCAACTCTCTGCGCTTGATTCTCAATTTAGCAGCCTCCAGCTGTTCAAAGCGTAAAAAACCGCTATTAGGGACTCCGTATGCTCTGATATCACTTTTCAGCCGGATCAGCCGACGACCATGCAGCCGCTCAGACCGCTTACTACCCCAAGAGCAGGAGTTGGAAATACGAATTCGGTTCCTAAATTGGACTAGGGCATCACTTCAGGTGATTCCTCCGGCACGAGTAGAGTCGACCCCGGACCCCCGGTACGGACTGATGTCGGTCTTACCAACCTTAACACCAAAACCCTTGCAGGCGATTCTCCCCTCTAAACACATTTTTATTTTACGGCTGGCCCCTGATTACTCAGAGATTGATATCTCGGCTTACATCCAAGCCAAATCTAAGGCCGTTGTTAGAGAGGAGGACATTAGGAAGTTTAAATATACTTACTCGAGGCTAACGTCATCTTTTAAGATACGGGTACCTTAGTCTTTTACAGAAACCTGGTTAGAGCCGGAGATTTTTAGCTCCGAACTTTTTCCAGAGAGGAACACCACTTACAGACGGGACCGATCACTACGAAGGGGAGGAGGAGTCCTAATCTCTGTAGACTCCGACTTTGCTTCTAAAGAGGTTATGTTACCGGATCTGGGTGATCTAGAATTCCTATGTGTGAAAATCACTATGTCGCTTCAATTACTGTTCATCACATGCTCATACTTACCACCTTCTTCAGAACCGCCTACATACTGGCACCGCTTATCTGCCGTTCAGCTGGTTTCTTATCGCATGACCGACAGTGACCTGCTAGTGACATTAGGAGACTTCAATTTACCTGAACTTATCTGGTCAAACATAGAGAATTCACCACCTTTATCACTTTCAACACGCCATGATTTTACTGAGGGTATGTTCGACATACCCCCTGTTCAAATTAACCACGTAAGGAATTCTTTAGGTCGGCTTCTAGATGTATGTTTCGTTTCTGATCCAGATGGAACAACCCTTTCCAGAGCCATGCCACTTTCGACCCCAGAAGATCCTTACCACCTAACGCTTGAGGTGTCGATTGAAACGCTTACTGCTAGCAACCTTCAGTCTCGCAATGGAGTTCATAAAACTCGCTGCTTTCGTAAGGCTGACTTTCAGAGACTAAGCAATTTAATTTATATATTTGATTGGTCGGATATCTGGGAATGCACCGATATTAATTTCGCTTTAGAAACATTCTATAAAATGCTTAACGTTTTCTTCGACTCTTGCATGCCATGAAAGTATCCATCCGCCTCGACGGACCCTCCTTGGTTTACAAGGAGCCTTAAAAACTTAAAATACTTTAAAAAAAGGCTCCTTAAGGGATATAAGAAAACTGGCTGCAATGTAACTTTCTCAAGATATTTAGTAGCTCCCTCAAGCTTCACCGTGCATAATGCTTAGTTTTATAAGAATTATATATACCGCTACCGAAGCAGCTTTATAATTTTGTTAACACTAAGCGTAAGCAGGTATCTTCTCCCCCCCTAATTTCGTTTGAAAATTTATCTGCGACTACTGATCGCAGGGTATTGCCGATCTATTCGCAACTTTCTTTCAAACAACGTACTCATTTCCTACAATTATGGATCAGCCTTATTTATACAATATTCAATCAGCCAATCTTATTTTTAGACCAACTTTCTTCGAAGGTAGTGTGTTATGGGATCTTCTGAAGGTAAAACCAGTCTATTCGCCAGGTCGTGATGGTGCTCCTGTCTGTGTACTGAAAAACTGTGCTAGGTCATTGTGCAGACCTCTTCTAAAACTTTTCTCCTTGTCTCTGGAATAATTCGATGACCCTTATATAACGAAAAGTTTATACGTATCTTTAGTACATCCAATACTGGAGTACGGGTCATGCGTCTGGAGCCCTCAGTATGGGGTTCATCAAGATCGCGTTGAATCCGTTCAAAAGAAATTAAATATGGTTGCTCTTAGAGGACTCAACTGAGATACAAATCTTCACCTCCCATCTTATTTCAACAGACTCCTTCTAATTAATCTACAGTGACTAACCAATCGTAGAAAGATGCTGTGGATCGTTTTCCTACATAACCTTGGTAATGGTAATGTAGACAGCCAGTATCTAACACGCCTTGAATTTAACATTCCAAATAGACGAAATAGAAATTTTAGTCCTCTGTTCCTTTAGTTTTTGTAGATCAACATATGCCAATCATGAGCCTTTTAGGGTTTTGTGTTCTGACTACAGCGACCTTTAACTTCACTCTGTACGTCCACTTCTACCAAATCCTCAATTTTGACCTACCTTTCAGAGCAACAAACGAACTCTACTTTTTCCTCGTAATCTTTTTTAAACTTTTTTCTCTGGGGTCTTTCCCCGCGATCCGAGCCGTACGATAAACGGCAGCGCCCCTCAAATCCCCAACAAACGCCTCAAACCATTCCCGAAGCCCCACAACCACTTGATGCTTGCCCGCATGGAAGGATCGATTGAGAGGATGATTGAAAAGTTGATCTCGCAGATGTTATCGCAGATGTTCTCGCAGATGATGCAGTTTATAGCTCCCATCCTCAACAGAAAGAAATGCAAATAAGCCTTAACATAGTTTTTTTGGAACGCAAACGTCCTGCAGAGGAGCAAAGCCGAAGTAGAGCATCTCATCAAAACGGACAATATCGATGTTCTTCTAGTTGCGGAATCCCACTTTTGTCCCAGATCCTACTTCCACATTAGCGGGTACGAACTGATACATGCCAACCATCCATCTGGCAGAGCACGCGGAGGAGCAGCTATGCTCATCAGGAGTGGCATTCAGCACACGGAACTTCCCGCGTTTCAGGCAAAATGGGCTCAGTGCGCCGTGACCAGGATTTCTAGCCCACAGGGAGATATCACCATTGGTGCGGTTTTCTTCCTACCCAGACACTCGATAACCGACACCCACCTTCAGGACTTCTTCGAGTCCCTTGGTCCTCGCTTTCAAGCAGCCGGAGACTTTAACGCCAAACACTCCTGGTGGGGATCCCGCACAAACAACCCCAAAGGCATAAAGCTCTATAAGTACCCGCAGCGGAAGAGTCTGGACTGCCATTCCACTGGAGAACCCACACACTGGTCTACCGACCCTTCAAAGCAGCCGGATCTGCTGGACTTCGACTTTTCATAGATTCCTTGAGGAGCTGGAACCTGGAGACCCGCAGCACAAACTGTGGAATGTCACGAGGCACATAAAAATACCTGCGAAGAAGATATCACCCGTGCGAAAAGTGCACAGTTCCGGGTGTCGGACTGAGGTCGAAAGATGCATCTACATAGTGCATTCTCACCTTTCGACAGATGTACTGGCGAAGAGAGAGCTGCAACCATAAGGTTCGTAGACAACCCAAGTACTCCTGGCCCGCCAATACAGCCCGTCGAACTAGAGGAGATTGCGCAGGAGATCGCCTCCCTAAAAAATGGCAAGTCACCAGGTCCTGACCGAATCGATGCAACAGGACTAAAAATATTTCCCCTTCTTTGTTCCCAAACGCTGGCTAACATCTTCAACAGCTGCCTTCGTCCTGGGTTCTTCCCTAAAGAGTGAAATTGCGCTGAAGTTATTGTCCTCCTCAAGCCTGGAAAACCTGAAGCCAATCCAGCCTCGTATCGTCCGATTAGTTTGCTGGCAATCCTCTCAAAATACTTGAAAGAGTATTTTTGCGTAGAGCACTGCCAGTACTGGATTAGGCCGGACTGATCCCTGATCACCAGTTTGGCTTCAGACGCCTTCATGGAACCGGAATGCCTTCGGAAAGAAGAAGTACTGCTGCGCCGTTATGCTGGATGTCAAACAGGCGTTTGACAGAGTCTGACACCCTGGACTCCTTTTCAAAATTAAATCCCACCTCCCAATTTCCCATTTCGCCTTCCTCAAGTCATACACAGAGGGAAGAGAATTCCGAGTGAGATGCAATCAGCACGCCTAGGGCCATAAGAGCGGTAGTACCACAAGGCAGTGTTCTTGGACCCATCTTATACACACTCTACACAGCGGACCTCCCCATCACCCCCTCCCGGAACCTCACAGTAGCCAAATATGCCAATGACACCGCTTTCCTAGCCTCCGCCACAGATCCTCAGAAACCATCAGCCATCATCCAGAGGCAACTGGATGCCCTCGATCCATGGGTGAAACGATGGAACATCGTGGTCAACGCGGAGAAATCCTCACATACAACCTTCGCACTATGCAGGGGAGAATGCCCCCCCATCACACTCAACGGGGAACCATTCCAACGAATAACACTCCCAAATATCTAGGGCTGACCCTGGACCGCAGGCTCACATGGCGTCCACACCTAATCAACAAGCGCAACCAGGCCAACCTAGAACTTAAGCAACTGCACTGGCTCCTGGGGAGAAGGTCCAAGCTTAAAGAAAAATTCAAACTGCTTATTTACTAAGTAGTGCTGAAGCCAATCTGGACATATGGGATACAGTTGTGGGGCACGGCAAGCTGTTCTAACCGCATCGGAATCCAGCGGTTTCAGAATAAATGCATGAGAACAGTTTCGAACGCCCATTCGTTTCAAGAAAACTCAATAATCCATAAAGAGCTTGGAATTAGATGTGTAGCAGAGGAGATCACCCGTCTCAGCGAAAGATACATAAAAAGACTGGCCAACCACTCCAACCACCTGGCCATCAACATCCTAGATAATAGGCAATCCCCAAGACGCCGGAAATGGAAACACCCGCTTGACCTCCCCAACCAATAGACACCTAATCCAACCTCATAAGATATACATTCAACGTACCTTCCTTAAGTCAAGGTCTCCCCCAAACCGGAACCCCAAAAACACTCGGATAGATTTTAAATACAAATTAAGAATGTTATAAAAAAAAAAACAAAAAAAAAAAACCTTTCAAATGAACAATCGCACTCCACTTCTTCTTCGTAATCCTTTCTATAATTTATTCTCTCGAATCTATCCGCGATCCGAGCCATTCGATAAACGGCAGTGCCCCTCGGTCGGTTCCGCGGGAGGTGAGCTGTACGTTATACAGCGGGAGCCGCGCGAAAAAAAAAACTTGCGTCCATCCCGGCTGTGACTCCCGAAATTAGAGTTTATGAACCTATAGATATAATTAATAGTACTCAGTGGAACGTGATTTTAGACTCCGCTGAATATCTGCCCGAATGATGATGACGCTATGGTCTCAGGTTCTTCCTGAACGACGCAGTGCCAAACTATACAAACTGTCAATTTTTTAGAGGAAGCTCCTTCTTACCCGTAAGCAAACGAAAAAGAGACAGTTCCAATGAATTTCCTTCTCGACACCGGCGCAGGGTCATAAAGGAATTTCCGAAACCAAAGTTAAATCATACCTACGCCTCGCGAGCTAGTACAGACGCTTCATTAAGGGCTTTTCGTTAATAGCAATAGACAAGACCATAAGTGATACTGTGGGAATAATCTTGTTAGCCACCACCAGATATAACAAATCAATAAAATTCAACAATGAGAGCAGTCGATGTGATACAAGAATACACGGAAAACGCAAAAGTATGGATCACTGAATTATTTAGAAGTGCGCAAAACTCACTAAACGCCAGAAAGAATGCAAAAGCCATACAAGGAGACCTAGTGACCACGGTCCTTATTGAGGGGATACATTTTTTAACATTTTTAACATTTTTTTTACTTAGAAACATGCACCAATTTTAAATAATGCATTAACTTAAACTCCCCTCAAGATACCCTTATCTCCCTCACTCAAAAATCCAAATAAAAACAAAAATTTAATTTAATATTGTAATTTAGACACTAAGCCAAAAGAAAATATAAATATAAAATTTTATATTGCCGAAGTCCGGAAGATGATATCTGAAGTCCGTTTGGTTATACATTTGTCCTAATTCTTTTTTAAATTTTATTTCATTACTTTCATAATACTTTCTGTAGGAATCCTAAACAATTAAAGTTATGTAGATGTGATTAGGAAAGGCAACAAAAACCTACCCCACGCCGAAAAGCTCAAGCACTAGAGGATTCCGTCCACTACCCTTTCCAGAACCGAATGGCCAAGTAGCAGAAGTCCATAAACCCTAGTCCATATACTTCTCTACTTATAAACATAGACTAGCTATTACCCACTATCCAAACCGATTTTCGTGATGGCTTAACTGATTCTACCGTTTTCCAACTTTACCCTATTAAGATTTCTTATGGTAGATCGCTTAACCTTACAAATTTAATCTCCTCTGCCACAATAAGTAGTTCGCATCCCTTATCTACTCCTGAGGACTCACGCCATCCAACACTGTTAGTTTCGCTGATTATCGACTCTCCTCAAGACTCCACCAGTAGCAGGGCACAGTCTGGACAGTGGTGTTTAAAAAGAACTGACTATTGTGCCCGAAGAAATAATTTTTCCAAGATTGACTGGAATATTAATTTTTGTAATAATGCTGCTACAGACTCTTTTAACGATATGATTCAAAACGCTTTAAACAAATTGGTCCCTAAAACATTGGCACCATCAAACCGCCCTGGTTAAATAAGCATCTTTCTCGCCTTAACATGAAACCAAGAGGTTACAAAAAGTTTTTAAGCTATGGTTCCTTGTTACATATGTATTTCAAATTATCTACATTTTCGTAACCTTTGACCTTAACAATCAACTTTATAATAATGATATCTCCAAATGTAAATAACATTTTCTTAAGAATTCAAGTTCTAATCTCTGCCTCATTTTTTTAAATTGACCCACTCATTAATTCATTAGATCATTTAATTTTTTTTCTCCTCTAATTATCCCTATCGTTTACCGTACATAAATAACATATATCTTTCAGTATTTCAATGTCACGAAGTTTTTTCGGGCATTTCATCAATCAAAATGTTTATCAGGTCAGGTTCTGATAATGTACCAAGCTGCAATTTCAGACACTGCTTTTTATAAGCTTACCTCTCACTACGCTATTTTACCAATTCTTGGATCTTGCATCCCTGCATAAGTTATGAAATGAATCATATGGCATATGGCATACCAATTTATAAAAAAGGTTCTAAGCCAGCCATTGAGAACTACCGTAGTATTGCATAGCTATCTCTGATTCCCAAGCTACTTGGGAAACTCAATATATAGCAGCTAAATACCGCCTCACAACATGGTTTTGTCAAGCATTACCAGACAACAACAAACTTACTAGAATTTTTTTCGATCATTCACCGAGCGTTTCAGAACCTTTTGCAAACCGACGTAGTTTATACCGGAAATATACGAAAACTTAAGCTCATTGGGTTTTCGCGGAATACACTAAAATGGATTACTTCTAACTTTTCAAGTCCAACTCAGCGTGACTTATTCAAAAGCAACAAGTCACAGGTTATACACGTTTTATCGAATATCCCACTGGGTAGCCCCCTAGGGCCTCTGATGTGAAGTCCTTTTTTATCATAAACTTATGTTTAATAATTACATCTCTGTAAAAGCGAATAAAATTAGATGAATGTTAGCATCTTTTAATCCTTGGTAAGAAGAGTTTGACGATCCTTTCATCACCGGCACTTTATATATTACCCTAGTTTGTCCGATCCTCGAATAAAGATCTTGCGCTTGGAGTCCACAATACTCTATACATAAAATTGTATTGACTCTGTGTCACAGCTGTTCCTATTGCTGGCTTAAATTGTTAAACCTACCTCCCCTAAAGAAACGCCGAACCTGTCCTGGTTTAGTTAGTGAAAATACCATTTTGGCCAACAAGTTTTTGCCGTCTCTTATAAAATAACTAAGTCCTTCCCACCTCTATGGTTACCTATCCGCAGATCCAATCATTCTGAACATGATCCTTTTCGTGGTATATGTAAAAACTAGAAGCACTTATCCCATATATTATCCCCCAAAACTCTTCCATATTGTAACAAAATCTAAAATTCTTGAGTTCTTCTAAGAATAGTTACCTATTATATATAAATTAACGATGGTTCAGGTGCTGCAGGGGGGGGGGATCCCTCGCTGCAGTCACTGGTAAATTGCCGGTTGGCCGATGATCTCCTGATGTCCTTCGTACGAAGTCGGGGGTAGTGGATTCCACTTGAAGATTTATGGTGATTATGCTGGGAAGATGACTGTCTTCCTTTTGGCTTCTGGCCTAGGGATTCAGATAGCTATGATAGTTTATAATGATAACGATAGATTGCCGGAGTTGGTTTTATGAGCTTGTGCTCTTTATTACTCGATTGTCCAAAACGAACTGCTTAAAAGCTAAAAAAGGAAAAGCTTCATAGCGGCCCCTGCCAAAGTGCAGAGCTTTGCCGGCTATGTATGAGCTTCCGGTCAAATGCTTGGTCAGCAATTTGACCGGTACTTATGAACGGACGATTGGTCCGGTTAACTTAGTTAACTACTCCCTCTTCAAGATTGAGGCCGCCCTCGGCTGACCCTATTTGGGCGATAACTTCCTTCAACTGGGCTGCGGATTTTCTGGCCCTTGTGGCTCGCTGATAGGTTAGGCCGACACAGATAAGAGCGCAGAAAATTGCTCCCACAATTAGCGCTATCTGGCTTAGTCGGCATCCGTCGACGTCTTCTTCGAATTTCCTGATTTGCTCCAGATTGCGTTCACTCAGGCGGTGAAGATATGGGAGGCTCAGGATCTCGTGTTTCATCGAGATATTCAGGACAGGAGAGTTAGCTACTCCCGGTGCCCTTTTCTGGACCATGTCGTGGTTTATAAAGACGGTCTCATTAACCAAAGCACTCTCAGTAAATGTTATCAGGTGCGTGCCTTTAATGCGGATGTTCGTTCCATTATCCACACGCAAAAGTGCTGGTCTATCATTGATGACGATAATTCCTTCGTCGACATAGGTGATCGGATGAAGATCGCTCTGCTGTGTATCGCAATGCGCCACGACCCCAGCGTGGAGCTCTTGGGCGCACGAGCTCACCGAAGATAATTGACAGAACGTTGCCCCGGGTGATGTGGAGCAGTTCTTGACGGAGCGGACTTCTCCGTTACACTCCGCCACCACATTATTCTCTCACCTTAACACCGTACCGTGGTGTGCCACTGGAAGAATGGTGATTTTGTTGCAGGCTATCTTAATCTTGGGGATCTTTATTATGAAATGCAATATGTTAGGAGATTGTAAGACTTTGACGGATGCAACGGACAAAATTTCCCTTATGGGGGTGTCGGTGGGCTCCTAGACCGAAACATTCTCCAAATCTGCATGATTCAAGATGCTTGGACTAACTATGTTAATTTTTGCGAGTGTGATTGTTAGCATCAAATTCTGTAGTTCCATAACAATGATTCTATTACGAGTTAATAACATCTCGTATAGATGGCCTGAATCAACTTGTGCACTTTTTGAGAATTTCAAGATTTGATTGACGGTGGTAGTGAGTTCATTGATGCGAACTTATGTTCTAGTATTAATTTCAATTTGGCTATTGTGTGCATCAACTAGTCGTGGTTCAGTGAACTTTATCTTTTCAAAATCTTCTTCCCAAGAAGTCTAGGCTCCTGGCAACTCTGTGATGCACGCTCAACGAGTTAAGCATGTCACGGAGATGAGCGATGTCAATGCTCAGAAGCTTTTTCATGTGGGACTGGGGGAATAAATCGAGCAAGTTTTCGGTTTCATCAACCACTCGCCTATACTCAGAGAGATTAGCTGAGTGTCTAACGTAGGCATATTCCTCCCAGACTAAGACTTGACCGTCGATGACGGGAATATAATTCGCTTGGGAATAGTCCGTGATATGGGCCGATGTCACGGCCAGAAGACAGAGCCGAAGCGGTGGAAACGACCTGTAATTTGTGTGACTGATAAATAAATATTCGGACTGGAGTTGCCCACCACCAATTATGGTAAATATAGAATGTAAACTAAATTATACTAAGAAATATTAAAAAATTATGCCGAGTGGCTATGAACAGTGAAAAATGAAGAATATAAAAAAGATTATGCCAAGTGGCTATAATGAAATATAATGAAAACCTGTGCCAAGTGGCTATAAATAATAAAATTAAAAATTATGCCGCGTGGCTAGGAATAAAAAATGTAAAAAGGCTCCTAGCGAACCGCAACTGGGGTCCTGCTCGGGTTACTTGAGGTTGTCTTTGTGGACCACCCTCCCTTTAATTAGGACTGTGGTCCCTAAGTCCACCTCGATGGTCCTCTCCTCACATAAGGGAGTGAGTTTGTTGCCTAGTCGTCTGTTTGACTTTACTAGGACTTTATCGCCGACCTGGAACACTCTGTTCCGCCGAGTAGCGTTTTCTCGGTTCCTGGTCGTATTTTGGGCGTTTTTAATTTTTCTGGACATCATATTGTGGATTGTCTGGACTTGCCCGCATGACCTCGGCCGGTGTTTTGTCAATGACAGAGTGGATGGACTTGATATACCTGGCAGTGGCCAGCAAAATCAACTCCACTGTGTCACTTATGCCTTTGTCGATTTTCAGGCATCTAGCAAGTTCAGTCAACGTGCTGTGGAAGCGTTCCACCTGTCCGTTGGAGACGCTATGGAGGGGCGGTGCATTCGAGATGCTGACGCCGATATGGTTTTCCAGCATGGCCACTATTGTGTGCGATTTCAATGAGGGCTCATTGTCGCAGTAGATGGCTTTGGCTTTGGGGAAAACATTCATGAGTTGTAGTAGGGGTGGTTTTAGATCCTCTATGGTTCTAGACGGGATCGGCTGAACCATGGCGAATTTCGAAAACTTGTCCACTCAGGTGAGGAAGTATTTCCCATCCGTTGAGAAGATATCGACGTGCAATATCTCTCCTACATGGTCCGGGATCGGTGTTTCACCGAGCTCCTGTTTCTTTGGATGTCTATCATATTTCGCCTTGGCGCAGGTTGTGCAATTGGCGGCTATCTCGCTCGCCAATTTAGTCATCTTGGGGAAGTAGTACTCGGAGAGTACCTGTTTCACGTTCTCTTGGGCCGACCTCTCTTTTCTCTCCTCGACCGCAAAAATGTCGGTGACCCTTTTTTAGCAAAACCAGAATTTTGTGGCTGAAAATTGCCGAACCACGTCGTCCTGGATTAGCGCCAGCGTGTGAAGATTACAGTGGAAGGCGTTTACACCATTAGGAATAATGGTGTTGCTAAGTTCCTCTAGCAAAGTTTGTTTGCACGAGAAATTGATCGAGTGACGTTTCTTATTCCCAAATAATATAAAAGTGCGTTTCTAAGGGGAGCGCGCCTCTTCTAAAATTATCTGGTTCTGGAAGCAATTCACGGGCTTGTCCGTTGACTCGATTGTGTGTGTGAGCGAAAGTTCGCTGCGGACCGTGGCCGCTCACGAATGTGGTTCTTGGTCTCCAGCAACATTGAGTTGTTGCCTGGAGAGTGCATCCGCCACGAGGTTATCTTTTCCAGGCTTGTAAAACATTCGGGCGCCGGACTCATCGATGCGTGCTTTCCACCTCTTGATCTTGGCGGATTGGATTCCGATACCGCAAATGTCAAGGGTTGGTGGTCGGTAAAAATGTTTATTTCTTTGACCGCATACAGGTAGTGCCGCAACTTGGCTAGTGCCCAGACTATGGCTAACAGCTCCCTTTCGTTGGTAGCATAGTTAACCTCTCTGTCGCTCAATGTCCTAGAGATCATTGTAATCGGACGTCCCTCCTGGGACAGCACTGCGCCAATGCCGTAGGCCGAAGCATCTGCCGTTACATCAAACGCTTTTTTATAGTCAGGGTATCTGAGGATGACATCTTCAGATGCCAGGATATTACGCAGTTTCTTGAAGGCACGTTGCTGCGCTTCGGAAAATTGTACCTGGATACTCCTGGACCTGTGTCGGCTAACACTCCCATTCTCGCCCTTCAGTATGTCTGAAATGGGTCTCGCTATTGATGCGAAATCTTTGATGAAGCACCGATAATAGCTGGCCAAGCCCAAGAATGACCTTACCTCAAATACGTTTTTGGGTTCTGGAAATTCTTTTATGGCCCTAACCTTTTCTGGGTCAGTCGCCGCACCATTGTTGGTGACGAGGAACCCCAGGAAGCTCACGCTTTTCTTAAAAAAACGTCACTTTTCTGCCGATATTCTCATGTTAGCATCGTATAGGCTTTTCAGAACCCAATCTACGTGCTTAACAAGAGCATTTTCATCTTCTGAAAAGATGATGACGTTATCGACGTAAACGTAGCAGAACTTGCCGATCTGCTCTCGCAGAATATCGTCAATTGTTCTCTGGAAGATGCTTGCAGCATTCCTGAGTCCGAACGGTAGTCTTCGGAACTCATACTTCCCTCCGTTTACTGAGAATGATGTCTTCTCACGGTCACGTTCAGCGAGCGTGATTTGGTGGTAGCCAGACTTCAGATCGAGTGTCGTGAAGTATTTGGCCTTTCCGAGATTCCCCAATATCATTGATATATTTGGCATGGGGTATCTGTCTGGGACCGTTCTTTCATTTAGTTTGCGAAAGTCCAGTACCAAACGCATTTTTTTATTGCCCGCTTCGTCGGTGCCCTTTTTGTCTACGACCCATATTGGGTTATTGTAGGGTGACTTCGACTTTTGGATTATGCCATTCTTAAGCAGTTCCTGAATTTCGCCGTTGACGAAGTCAGCCGCTTCCATGGGGTATGGGTATAATTTGGCATAAATGGGCTCCTCGTCAATCGTCCGGATGGTGGCTACCACCGACGTATTGTAAGAAAGAGCCTTATTAGGATCAGCAAAAGCTTTTTTCCTATTCCCGAGCATTTTTAAAAAAGTGCCCTTAGCTAAGGGCGGTGCGTCCGAGCAATCTACTTTGGTAAAATTGACATCGGGGCAAGTGTGAAAATCAATTTGCTCTGCTTCGGAGCCCCATTGGAGCTGGCCGGAAGCTAGGCAAAGCGACGCTCCAGCCTGTTTTAACAGGTCTAGGCCAACGATCGCGTCGAAGGAGGTCAAATCTGGTAGAAAAAAAAATGCAGCTTTAAGGTTAAAAATGGACACAAAACATTTTTTAGTGATTGTAGTCACACCATGAATCGAATAGATTGCAAATGGGGACTCCACCGGGCAGACGCCTTTCAACCCCTTAAATGGTCGGATGAAATTTTTTTAACGCGCCCGTGTCAACCAGCAGTTTCATGTCGATCCCCGCTACTCTTCGTCTGATGACGGGTAGCAAGGATTTTCTCCTAAAAAATTAATGGCATCAGAGTCATACTCTAGTATGGAATCATCGTCGACTTCATTCGCTGCACTGGAGGCTGCGGTGGCATAAGCCGTGTCCGAGTTGCCTGAGGCTTGGGCAACATGGTTGACCCTTTGCCTTTTAGGCGAGACCGAGCGGCCAGACGTTGCCGGCTTCGATTTCGGGTAAGCCGGGTTGTGAGATTGTCGCATGCTAAACAACGACGGGTCGATGTCCATAGGTTCCGGTGTGTTCCCTCGAGCCATCCGGTCGCTACGTGGAGCAGAGTGCACCTGTGCTCTGTGCTGTTTAGTAAAGTTCGGGTTCTTCCCGGCACTTCCCTGCGAGTTGGCTTGTGGAGGGGCCTGTTGGCGCTCTAGCACTTTGGGATATTGTCTACGGTCCCTATCTTCTTGGCTTCTTGCAAACGAAGTTGCGAAGGTGTACCGCTCGTGATTGGACTCCACCTCTTGTGCCAGGGCGAGCGCTGACGGCATGTCTTTCGGCTTTGCCGCGAATAGCACGTTCGTGAGGTTGCGCCTGAGTCCCGAGATGAAAACTCGCAAAGCGTCATCCCGGAACTTTTCGCACAGCACCGTTGCTGCTGACGCTTCATAGGACATGGTTGCCTTGTTGGTGAACAAGGTGAGTTTTTTCTCAACCTCGTCATAATACTGAAGGAGCGTCAGGCTTCCCTGTCTGAGGGTGCCTAGCTCCTACTCGATAACGTGTATCGGGCGTCTGTCGCTGTACGTAAAATCGAGGCGATTTATAATCGCATCGAAATTTAACACAGTTCCGAAGGATGACGGAACTGCATCAGCAGGGCCTTTAACCTTGCTCCTAATGATAACTACAGCCTGATAGTGTCACGAACTATTCTCATAGTTTCTAAACATATGATAAGCGGCTTTCGCCGCCGGCCGCCAGGAGACGTATGTCTCCTGTGTCCCCATAAAGTCGGGAAGACATTTCACGGCGTCCAATGTTTCATCGCAACGGACTTGTCCGGTGATATCTACCGGTTGGTAAACCCTAATCGGAGGTGCTGCTACCTGGACGGGGTTAACTTGTACCGCCGTGATTCGGTTGGACAGCTCTTCAATAGTTTGGCATAGTTCTTCTTCTCCGCGACGGCTTTCTGTAGCTTGTTCCTGAAGAACGCTTCTTATTTGTTCTGCATCGAAAGACATTTTATTGGTTGTGGATGTATTAACATAAGCACTTCTCAGTGCAGAATTTGTTGTCGGCCCTTCGCCTTCGGATTCTGATTCACTGGCGTATTGTCTAGAATTCCTATACTGTCGGAATGACTTGCTCATGAGGAATTGAGTATATAAACACTCAAGTTGACTTGTCCATAGGGTATACTAGTACGGCGAGGGGTCGCGGGGTCTGAGTCGGCGTTTTAATAACATTGGCCGAGGGCTCGTGGAGCGGAGCCATTGCTACGTCCACAAACGACAAGGTAAGGGGCTCACGGGGAACGAGCATCCGCTGAGCCAAAAAAATATATAAATGACAAAAAACGTGACAGCAAAGACAAAGAGATATATAAAAGGCAACAAAGTTGCCACAGCAATGCATGCGCCGGTATCGGGTAGCAAAGAAGAGTGGGGTAACAACAACAAAGTTCGAGACGGCTGTGAAGTTAACGCAGCGAATTCAAGTTTAAATGAAACGACAATGTCCCGATGATGCACAAAAGTGGAATGAAATGCACACAATAAAATATAAATTGCAAAGTCAATTAATCTTTGCGACAGTGTCCAAGTAATACACTAGGGTGGAAAAATATATCCCGCACGGTCAATCAAAATTTAAAGTTCAATAATTGAATTTTGTAATAATAATATGTAAATTTAATTCGCAAAACATAGGGATGCTTGCATAGTTATGGAAATGCAGATTTTTTTGTTATTTTATTTAAACCGCAAAAATATTTAAATATTTTAGAGTTCTAAATGCAGTTTGAAGTTTGTGTGGGAACAGAAGCTCACTTACATAATTTGTGTGTAGTTTTGTGGGTTCGGTTTCCTGTAGTTGGGTGCCAATTAACGATGGTTCAGGTGCTGCAGGGGGGGGATCCCTCGCCGCAGTCACTGGTAAATTGCCGGTTGGCCGATGATCTCCTGATGTCCTTCGTACGAAGGCGGGGGTAGTGGATTCCACTTGAAGATTTATGGTGATTATGCTGGGAAGATGACTGTCTTCCTTTTGGCTTCTGGCCTAGGGACTCAGATAGCTATGATAGTTTATAATGATAACGACAGATTGCCGGAGTTGGTTTTATGAGCTTGTGCTCTTTATTACTCGATTGTCCAAAACGAACTGCTTAAAAGCTAAAAAAGGAAAAGCTTCATAGCGGCCCCTGCCAAAGTGCAGAGCTTTGCCGGCTATGTATGAGCTTCCGGTCAAATGCTTGGTCAGCAATTTGACCGGTACTTATGAACGGACGATCGGTCCGGTTAACTTAGTTAACTTATACATAGCTGCTCATTTTTAACCTTTTAATTAAATAAAATATAAAATAGATATATTTATATTAATATTTAAGGAAATGTTACATACCGTACTAGATGCGACTGTCCACACAAGAAAATCAAAACTAAACTATAGTATTCAATGATCAAAGCACTGATGTTCATTTTTAAAAGTTCCTTTTTTATGTTTAATTAAAAGCAGTTGGAAATTTTTCCGTGTAATTTCCTCTTCAAGCTTAGCAACAATAGATCGTTTAGCTTTGAATTAAAGAAACAATGAAATGAAACAAGAATAAATGTTAGTACATAAGCCCATAGCATTTCTAATTTAATTTAATTTTCATTAAAATCCAATGTACACGTGTACGTAAGTTGCAACGTTAAGTTAACATATCGGACGGTGAAACGACATACTTCATTGCAAAAGTGCCGACCATTACGTCTGCAAAATTTTATGAAGAGCGCAGCCATCTCTTCGAATTTCAAGATCGCGCCGAGCGAGTTATACAACTGCTTCCTCCTACCCCTCCCCCTATACTGCAAAGCAACACAATCACAATTGCTTTTACAGCAAGTCACTTTAATGTAAACAAAATAAAAGAGTATCAATAAGCATACGGACCAAAGAACACATTGGCAACTCAAACAGCACCCATATCATACAGAGAATATGTTTAAGTTATAAAAGAGAATAAGAATTAACCAAACAGAGCGATTGATCGCCTTAGAAAATATCTAACCCAGAAATAATTTTAAAATAAAGCTCCATCAAGATGCAACCACTTGGATTCGTTTTTTATTTAGATTCGGTGTTGTATCTGTCTTTTTGTAAAACAGGTGACCCTGAACACCTAAGTAGCGAAGTCGGAAGCGGAAAACTAAGCTAAGCGATACAGGGAAACCAAAATTTACCTGTAATAAACTTTTACTGTGACATAAAACAGATATAATCATAATATTGTCACAAGCCGTTCCGTACTATAAATTGTGTATACTGAAGTGACTGCGACATTTAATATTTGAAAGGAAAAGACAATAAAATCGCAGACTTTCTAAGTAGCAAACGGTCGTGTTTTTTTCGTGCGCTTCTCGATTAATTAATTATTGCCTTGTGTAAAACAAACCGGTGTTAATAAGATGATAATTATTATTTAAATCTAATACTTATCTCGATTCCCTTCGAACTCGCGTCTCCACGGCCCCATATTTGGTAAGATTACAATATTACATTATTTATCCAAATAAAGTACTGTGCCTCCTAGTTTACGCTCTTTTTTTCATTCCCTCTCCCTTATATCCAGCTCTTACTAAACAAGTACAGTGGTTTAAGGCTACTAGTTTGTGTAAAAATAATTATTTAGTGTCAATATATTTTTATATATTTTAAATTTTTTGGTTTTTATCATACAAAAAGTTTTCATAATGGAATTTTATAGTATCTGCGCTATAAAATCGTGCAATAAGCCGATTTCCGCGTCCCAGCCTAGAATCCCCTGTTGGCTGTGTGAAAACGTAGTACATACTAAATGTGCCGGTTTCTCTGCCTCAGTTTCGGATGCAATTTCAAGAAATGCTGGTTTACATTTTTGCAGCAGTGGATGTGGCGCGGTTCAAAAGAGATGCGAACGTTCATGCGGCAAACTAAAAACGGTTTCAAAGAGTTGCTCGGTGGTTTCCGTTAAATCAACGACCAACTCTCTGCGCTTGATTCTCAATTTAGCAGCCTCCAGCTGTTCAAAGCGTAAAAAAACCGCTATTAGGGACTCCGTATGCACTGATATCGTTGGTCAGCCTTATCAGCCGACGACCATGCAGCCACTCATAACTCTTACTACCCCAAGAGCAGGATTGTAAACACAAATTCGGTTCCTGAATTTGACTCCATAATCGAGCATAACTTGTCTGAATTACCTTCCAGGGCATCACTTCAGGTGATTCCTCCGGCACGAGTAGAGTTAACCACCCTAAAATCCACTGTTAAGGGTAATCCACCGTCCGGACCGGAGGTACGGACTGATGTCGCGGTCTTACAATCCGTAACACCAAAACCCTTACAGGTGATTCTCCCCTCTAAACACATATTTATTTCACGGCGGGCCCCTGATACCTCTGAGATGGATATCTTGGCTTACATCCAAGCCAAATCTAAGGCCGTTGTTAGAGTGGAGGACATTAGGAAGTTTAAATATACTTACTCGAGGCTTACGTCATCTTTTAAGATACGTGTACCTTTGCCGATGTGCGACATGATTTGTTCGCCCAGCTTTTAGCCGGAGAACATATTCGTACAAGGACATCAGCCCAGTACAGTTAAAAAAAAGTTAATAAGCATGGGCAAGTGATTCCAATACAGGAAGAAGCAGGATGTGTGCCGATACATTGTATGTATACAACGGAAATTGTAAATATTGTACAATAAGTATTTGGCATATTATAGATGTTAATCAGACAACAAACATGATTGATAAGGTAGAAAATAATAAAAAAAATGTGTAAATAGCAGATAGAGAATTAGTCATGGACGAAACTAACTTGATCAGAGCAAAAATCAAATCAATCACACCGTATACTAATAATCAGCGAGGAATGGTGGATAATACAGGGACAGTATATAAATGGCTTTTTAGACTAATGGACAGTGGAAAAAAAATATAATTAAACACTTGGACGTAATAGACAAAATCAATCATGCAAGTTATCCAACCCGTAAACATAGCACTCTACACCAGTTTATAAACAAATTTCAAATTCCAATCTCGGCGGCATTTCCTTTGTCTTTGTTTTTGTCATTGCCGTTGCCAGCACTTTGCTACCCGATAAGATAAAAAACCAAACTTAAAGTAAACACAGCTTCCGCTTGGAGACCAAGCCATGATCAACTTATTGCGCTTCAATCAAACTGCATCAGTCAGCAAATTTCAATTCCACATGCAGTGAAATAATTTCAGCATAAAGCTTTTATTCAAAACATAATTGAAAGTTCAAGAAGTTTCGAAAGAAAAGCTTCGGGCCTATTCTAAGTATAATTGAAAGTTCAAGAAGTTTCTAAAGAAAAACTTCTGTCCGAGGTTGATTGGATTAGGATTAAGAATTATAAGATCAGTCTGATTCGGGACAAGATAGAGAACGGTTTCCAATTAGGGATAAGTAAAAAATTAGTGTCTTGTAATAGTGTGTTAAGTAAAAAAGTGTATCACCAAAAAATATTAAATTATATTAAAATAAAAATTATATTTTTTTTAAATTTAACAAGAACAATTTTAATTGGCGCCCAACGTAGGGCGGTGTACTTCAAAAGTTCTAAATAAATATTAACGATTTTCAGTTAAATATAAAACGGAACTCGCGCCGCCAACAACTCATATTTTTGGTGGAAAAATCAAAACATCAACATTAATCCAACGACATCTAACTACTGTGATCGTGGAAAAACTTAATTGGAAATTAATTAATGCAATATTCCAATTAAGAATTTAATATTTAAAAAGGTGAACTGAATACTTAATACAAATTACAAGAACACAAGAATAATAAAAATCAGACTCAACAACAAACACAATTAAAACCAAACCAAAAACAACATATAACCAAAATATTCCAAAAATAAAAAAATCAGGACAACTTAACTGAAGGAAGGCCCCAACAGAAAGTAATCAGGACAACTAAACGGAAGGAAGACCCCAACGGAAAGTATCGTAAGCAGAAATTAATATTAAGACTTTAAAAGAAATTAATAAAATAAGAGCAAGATACAGGGAATACTCCAAAGCTTAAATCTAAACATTACAAAATCAATTTTAACAATTAATTAAAGGAGACAATCTGAAAATAGTTAATAATATATAGTTTTTAATAAATAGTTTTAAAGATTTAAATTTAACAATGGCAACCGGAGGTTTAGCACCAACCTTTTCTGCGGGCGGGATATCCAGCGCCACCAATCTGACAATGGAATTAGTTAACCGATTAATAAATTTACAATTGGGTGAAGTGACCAGAAAAATCAAAGGGATAGAAGGGCAGTTAAACGTCAGCAGAAATGAAGTGGAAGATTATAAAATCCAAACAATTGACCCAACTATAAAATGCGAAACGACCCTAGAGGTAGTTAAATGTTTACCAAAGTTCACAGGTGAAATAATCCAATATGTAGGCTGGAGAGAAGCGGCAGAAAGTGCCATGAGTCTATATGAAATATTCTCGAATCAGAATTAAGCATCCTTAGACAGGGACGCTTAAGCATTACAGAATTCTACGACGAAGTAAACAAGAAAATGACATTACTCATAAATAAAACTATAATGATATATGGAAAAAACAGCTAAATAACCAAAGAAACGAATAAAACAATTAGGAGCAACGCTCTTAGAATTTTTATTTCTGGATTGAACGGTTGTATCTCAGAAACACTCTTTTCTCTAAACCCATCAGACATGCCAAATGCTCTGGCAAAGTGTCAGGAATTAGAGTCTAACAACCTTCGAGCCCAATTTGCAAATAGGTATTATGGATCAAGTAGAAATGAAAATAAAAATCAGGGAAACAACCTAAGATTTAATTCAGTAGATTCCAGACAGAATAATAATACATCAAATAGAATGAAGAATAATTGGAATAATAATCAGAATAATAATTCGCCGCAAAACGGGAACTTTGGACGGAATAATAATTGGAATTCAAATAACATTTCTAAGGTACTACCCCCACCAGAACCAATGCAGGTAGATAGTACTATAAGGTATCAAAATCGTCCAAATAATAATTACTATCGTCAGAGCAATAATTTTAAAAGGGGGTATAATAATAACAGACAGAATTATAATAATTTTACGCAAAGAAATAATTTTAATCAATACCAAGCACAAGAAACTGAACTGCAAATCCCATTAAAAAGGGAAGCAACTGGGACCGTAATTCAACCAGCCCAGAAGGGTATAAGAATAAATAACATTGCTGAAGAGCATTTTTTACATCAGAACCCCACAGGGGAATGCCTCATATAACAAGAATAGACAGAAATACAAAAAAACAACTAAAAATATTAGTTGACATAGTTGAATAAAAAAGAATTACCAACTTACAAGAAAGTATCTACAGTTCATGGATACTCAATTATAAAATATTACCATATATTGACAATATTTGAATCAAAACATCTATTTTATGAAATAGAAGGTTTAGAATCTGACTTATTGATTGGGTAAAATCTATTAAGGAAAATTGAAGCTAAAATACATGTTGCAAAGGGTATTATGGAATATAATGGAAAAAAAAGAAAAACTCGAATATTATGACAATGAGGAAAAAAAACTTTGTGTTTAATTGGGGAAAAAAATGCTCTTCCATTAAAAGAATATTTGATAAAAAAATACTTTGATGAACAAAAAGTATTTAAAACCCAAACGGTAATTGTTGAAGGAAGTTTATATAGCTTGGGATCAAAGAATCCTCAGCACGCCGACGTTGAATTATCCGTCAACAAAAAAAGTAATAGTTTGGGATCCACAAATCCTGAACACGCCGTCGTTGAATTTTCCGACAAAGAAAAAATTCATAATCTAATAATAATTTCAAATCAAGTAAAAGATTTCGAAAATAAGATTATGAATAAAATTGGAAAGGAGCATTCTAAAATAAATATGCAACTTCCTTTTCGAACCGATATTCGAGCATAAATAAATACTGACAGTGATAGAGTAATTTATAGCAAAAAATATCCTTAAGCTATGTCAGTCTCAGATTTCGTTAATAATGAAATCGATAGAATGCTAAAAGAACACATTATAACCCAAGTAGGAGCCCTTATAATTCACCAGTCTTAGTAGTACCCAAAAAGGGTCAAAACGAAGATGGAACTCTAAAACATCGACTAGTTATTGACTATACAAAATTAAACGAAAGCACAATACCGGACAGATACCCGATGCAAGTCCCGTCTGTAATATTAACTTAGGAAAGTCAAAATATTTCTCAACAATTGATGGAATCAGGATTCCACCAAATTTTAATGAAAGTAGATATTGAAAGTCAGATAATGAAAAAACAGCCTTTTCTATTAACAATGGGAATTCTTAGGTATGCCATTTGGGTTAACAAACGCCCCTAGAATATTTTTAAAGAGCAATGCATGATATATTAAGAGAACAAGTCGGAAAAACTTGTCATGTTTATATGGATGATATAATAATCTTTTCAAATACATTCAAACAACATTATACTGATCTAATTCAAATAAATAATATTTTACAACAAGCAAATATAAAAATCTCTTTTGAAAAATCTAAATTATTTAAATTAGAAACAGCATTTCTTGGTTATATTGTTTCTCACAATGTAATTAAAACAGATCCTGAAAAAATTTCCACAATTATGAAGTATCCGATTCCACAAAACATTAGAGAGCTTCGAAGTTTTTAAGTCCCCACTGGCTATTACCGAAAATTTGTCCGAAATTATGCAAAAATTGCCAAACCTTTAACCAAATACTTAGGAGGAGATAATGGTAAAATTTCTAGGAGAATGTCTACAAAAATTAAAATACAGTTAGATGACCCAGCTGTAAAAGCTTTTAACGAACATAAAGATAATTTAATAGCACAAGTTAAATTAGTTCAACCAGATTATAAAAAAAAATTCACTTTTGTCAACAGACGCATCAGATGTAACTATCGGAGCGGTTTTATCACAGGATAATAAACCAATTACTTTCATATCTAAAACTTTAAATAAAACCGAACAACTTTACGCCACACATAAAAAAACAATTAGTAGCCATAGTTTGGGCTCTTAAAAGTCTCAGAAATTACTTATGTGGAGTAATTGGTATAGAAATACAAACAGACCATCAATCTTTATCTTTTACAATCTCAGATAGAAACCCGAACGTAGAAATGAAAAGATGGTTTTTTTTTATAGAAAGTTTCAAAATTATATTATTGGCCAAATGTATTTATCAAATTAAAGGAATACATAAAAAATTGTACAATTTACAAAGAAAATAAATATAACAGGCATCAATCAAAATTCCTATTGGGGAAGCTGCTATTCCAACTAAAGAAGGAGAAAATTTACACATCGATATTTATTACGCGCAAAATCTTATTTTCTTAACTTGCATTGACGCGTATTCAAAATTCTTAGTAGTAAAAGAAATTCAAAATAAACTAAACATCGAGAATAAAGTAATGGAATTACTTCAACAATTTTCCCACGCCAAAGTAATTATGACCGATAATGAACCAAGCTTCACCTTTGCTCAATTTAAATCCTTTGCACAAAGATGTGGTTTAACTCTACATTTCGCAGACCCCAGACACAGTACATCGAACGGACAAGTTGAAAGGGCACATTCAACATTAACAGAATTAGCTCGTTGCATGAAGGAAGAATTTAATCTGATTGACTATTCAGAAATATTTATTAGAGCCGCAAAAGAATTTAATCAGAGCATTCATTCTACAACAAATCAAAAACCTTTTGATATTCTCTATAATACAATAAAATTGAACACGAAAACATTTCAAAAATTTTAAAGAACACTCAAGAAAATATGTTAGAAACACATAATGAAGTTCGTAAGAAAAAAGGGTTGTTTATAAAAGAAACATGGAAAAAGAAATAAGCTAAAAACAAGATATAAGAAACAGGTTGTTAAGGAAAACTTACCTAATAAAATAATAATCAATAGTAGAAACAGAATTATTCACAAAGACAATATTAAGTTTTAACAAATATTATATTTCTTTTAAAACTACATAAAATGCTTTTGTTATTACTTCTAATACCATTCGTAATGATAGCCACATCAGAAATAATTGATTACTCCAATCACGAATTTTTCCTGTTCAAGGACAAAAAGGATGTTCTTACTTATGAATCATATGCACACTTATTCCACGTAACTAATTTAAGTTTTTATAAAGAAATAATAGATCTAGAATCAGGATATATAAAAAAGGATACAAATAATAGGTCACAATTGGAAATTACTTACGAACTACAAATAATCGAATTAATTTTGTCACAGCTGATATCATCTAGATCAGAAAGGGGAATAAATGAGTTAGGCACTGTTTGGAAATGGTAAGCTGGAACTCCGGATCACGATGATTTCAATAAAATACAGAATTAATTGAAAACAATAAACAGCAATTTATTATCAATTCAAAATTTTTTAACGAGATAAAATCACTTTCCGATCATTTTAAAAACATTTTTATTGATCAAGAATTGCCGTTACGAAAACATCGCTTACGATTATTAACATTCGACTTGCAAAACATAATTGATACTATTACACTAGCAAAAATTGATGTTTTTAACACAAAAATGTTAAAAAATGAAGACATTAAGGAAATATTAAATCACCAACAAAAGCGTGTAATTATTGCAGATTTAATGAATGTCTCCGTATTCAAAATTTTACTACATAAAGAACTCTTAATAATATATATAAAATACCCTGTAATAACAAATAGATGCGTAATTTATTATGCCAGATCCATTTCACAATATGATGGAACTTAACAATGCCTTTAACCTCAATACAGAGATAAATACAGCAGACGATATCGAGAAAGCGGTTGAAACTTTTATGAAGAAGATTAAAGATGCAGCTCAAATTGCAGCTCCTGGCGGCGCAGTTCACCTACGCAACGTGCGTAGCACCATCGCTCTCTCTCCGGAAGCAGTAGGACTTTTAACTCTCAAGAAACGTCTCCGGCGTGAGTTCATCAGGACCAATGATCCTATAATTGACAGACTGTACCGAAGGATATCAAATCGGGTGAGAAAAGTACTAGCCATACTGAAAAGAGAAGCAGCTGACGCGTTCCTGGGGAAAGTTACTGCCGATGAAAATTCAAAATTCGCGCTCTGGAAGCTCACGAAGAGATTCAAGAGACAAGTTGCTCCAAAGTTTCCAGTTCGTAACCCAGATGGCACTTGGGCAAAATCACCTCTGGACAGAGCTGAAGCGTTTGCCAGAAACATGGAGGAAAGATTCCAGCCGTTCGAGACAGCATCGCCAAGACGAGTACAACTGGTTGCTGAATCCCTAGAAGCCCCATTGCAGATGGCTCTTCCTGTAAAGCCTATTAAACTCACGGAATTGGAAGATGATATAAAATCCCTTCGCAATAACAAGGCTCCTGGTGCGGATGACATCGACAACCGCTCCATTAAGCTGATGCCCCACAGAGCTTTGTTATTCCTTGTACTAATTTTCAACTCTGCTCTTCGACTGGGACACTTCCCAAGCGCCTGGAAGAAGGCGAATATCATTATGCTCCATAAAAGTGGGAAGCCAGCAGAGGAAGTAGACTCCTATCGCCCAATAAGCCTGCTTCCAGCATTTGGCAAATTACTTGAGAGGTGCATCCTGAGAAGATTGCTCGAGTCCCGAAAGGTCCAGAAAGCTATTCCGAAGTTTCAGTTTGGTTTTAGACTCAGGCATGGCACACCTGAACAGCTACACCGCGTAGTAAACTTTATACTGGAAGGTTTCCATGGTAAGGAGTACGTCATTGGAGCTTTTCTGGACATCCAGCAGGCTTTCGACAGAGTGTGGCATGAAGGACTTCTGCACAAGCTTAAAAGGCTACTAAATCCTCAGCTCTTTTTGATAATAAAAAGCTTCCTCCACGAGCGATCCTTTAAAGTAGTACAGGACTGACTGTCCTCCCAAACAAAAAGAGTCAGAGCAGGTGTACCCCAGGGAAGTGTGTTAGGTCCAACACTATATAGCCTGTATACGCACGACATGCCCTCAGCTGACAACATGTCGCTTACAGATCCCAATGACCTGCTAGTTGCCACTTTTGCTGATGACACTGCAGTCCTGGCCAGAGATACTTGCGTCTATACAGCCACTGATACGCTTCAGCTTTATCTAAAAAAATTTGAGAACTGGGCCCTACGCTGGAACATTGCAGTCAATCCGGAAAAGTGTGTTTCCGTGACGTACACCCTGAGAAAAGACACATCACCTGGTGTGTTTCTGCATGGAGAGCTCCTCACACAATCGAACGCCCACAAATATCTCGGTGTCACTCTGGATAAGCGACTTACATTTCAACGCCATGTAACGGATGTAACTCGGCGACTCAAAACAAAGGCGAACAGCATGGCTTGGCTCCTTAGGCCTGGAAACAAACTTTCAGTTTCCAACAAGGCCAAAATTTATAAGGTTGTCTTGGCTCCCATTTGGAAATATGGCATCCAAGTCTATGGCATCGCCGCAAAGTCGCACCTCAACAAAATTCGTGTTGCTCAGTCGCAAATCTTGCGTAAACTATCTGGAGCGGCTTGGTACATCCGCAACAAAGACATTGAAAAAGAACTGAAGGTACCAAGGATTGGCGATGTCATAAATAAACATGCAACAGCGTACGTTAATAAATTGGGAATCCACCCAAACCAGTTGGCTCGAAAACTCTTGATGAGGAGACGTGTATTGGGACTGAGGGCGAAAAGGAGACTCCTGCGCATTCTCCCAACAGATCTACCGAGAAGATACATAAGTTAATTGATAAAATAAAATGCCTCTAGACTCCCTAATTAGGTTGAAGTATGTAAATATGTAAATACTCTATTGAAATTATGATACTCTGCAGTATAAGTTACTACAAACAGTAACAGTAAACTGCTATGTAAATAAATACAATTTTTATTATAAAAAAAAAAAAAAAAAAAAAAAAAAAAAATGGAAAATTACTAATAAGTAATTAGGTCGCAAAATGCGAAAATACTTTTTATGAAATATCTAATTTTAAGAAGGAACTTTTTAATAACTATGGTATAATATGTAAAGATAAAACTTGTTTTACCCGCTTACTAAATGGAGAAAAATCAGTTTGCACTAAAATATGAAAAAAAAGAATATAAATATTCAAGAAGGTGCCATTCTAATAAATGGAAATAATATTGTAAACAATTCTCATTTAGACGGGTCATATTTAATAAAATTCAACGGCACAACTACAATAAATAATATTTCATACACCAATTTAGAAAACAAAATACTAGAGTACATAACCACAAACCACTTTAAGAATCTGAAAAAACCAGATTATATAAAATCCAACAATTCAGAACTTACTTTTGATAACATTAATATTTTAAACCCATTTATTGAAATTTACAGTTGGAAAATATCAATTTCATTTATATTATTAATTTTAATCTTTTTGTATTTGATTACTACATTAATAATAAAATTCAAATATATTATCCTTGTATACCCAAGCTCAACGTTGAACTTTATGCACGTGCACGTAACTAATAACCGTTGCTTTGTTTTGTTATAACAAGCTGCTCACCGCTCTCTATCGCACTCTCCCTTTTGTGGAGCTTCTCCATCTCCTGGATTGACGCTGCTCCTGCTGTTCGCCGAAATCGCTCCCACGCTATCGTCGCTGGATCACTCTCTTCATCGTACATTCGCTGGACCATTCTGTTTTTGAGCGCATTCTCTCTTTCATTACCCAAAATGTCTTTGGTTTGTACCTCAAAGAGATGCGAATTTGGAGGAGCTATTACCGGCGACTCCTATCTAACTTGCTGGCTATGCGACAATTGCTCGCACATGAAATGCGCTGGCGTTGGTCATTATGGCCGACTTGGTGATCTCCTGGGCAAAGGCATCGGTTTGACATGGTCCTGTTTGGCCTGTTGAGAGATTGAAGGCGAGATGCGTACGTTTATGCGGCAAACTCGAAACGGTTTCCGGGAGGTTCGGAAACAATTTGCCACATTAAATGAGCAGTTTCTAAACCTAAAATCTCTATTTCTGGGCCTTAAACTATTGAGCGAATCACCACGCCGGAAAATTCCTAATAATAATCAGAATATGAATATATGTGCCACTCCAGCCACACATTTGCCAGTAAGCAATGTTATGGTTGATGCTCCTGGCGAACATCCTAGCTACTCAGAAACCCGGTCCTCCCACTGCAAAAGTTGATACGCCGGAACCTGTCAGTAGGAATCTCCCACCTGGTCCCATGCTTGAAAAATCTTCAATAGTCATATCACCAAACCAGCCTGCTGCTCCATCACTACGCCTGCCTGCCGTGGCACCTACCCGCCTACCCGTTGTAAAATCACCAAAGCCATTGACGGGTGTCCCAACGGAAACGCGATTTTCTGGACTTACGCTGAGAGCTGTGGCTCCCCGCAAATCCATCGTTGCATCGCGGCTTATGCCTGATGCCTCTGCAGATGACGTTAGGTTTCACCTTGCAAACAATCTAAATATAGCTCCCTCAGAATTTTTTTGTGACCAAATTTAATTTTAAGCATAAACGTAAGCATCCTCATTCAAAATAACTTTACCAGAAGCTTCCCTTGCTAAATCTTTAGATCCTGCTACCTGGCCCGAGCACAGTATGATCCATGAATTCTTGACCAGAGATTCTCAAGGTTCCAGTCCAATTAATATTTCAAAAAACTAAGCAACAAGTTTTTTTCTTGTTGCTACCAAAACGTTCGCAGTATTCTTGGAAAACTGAACTAACTTTATACCAACATTTCTTCCTATGACTTCGATGCTATTGTGCTAACAGAAACCTGGCTAAACTCCACTGGGATAGACAATGAAATTTTGGTATCGAAATACACTGTCATTCGAGAAGATCGCCCAACCTTTGGAGGTGGCGTTCTGATTGCCGTAAACAACATCTAATCAGTTCAACGTATTTCTATTACTAATCCTTTCGGAATTGAATTTTTAGCCGTTAAAATTCATTCTGAGTCCCTTAACCTTTTCATCACCTGTTCCTATATACCTCTTCTGAGTGATGCAATCATTTATATGCACCACTTACCTGCCATAAAATCAGTTTTGTCTCAGCTAAATGATGCTAATCTTATTCTAGTTATGGGGGATTTCAATCTGCCTCTCATTTCATGGATCAACTCGGACGAGGATAACTCGCTTTTACCCACCAACCAAAATGACTTCCTTGATGGCTTAGCCGACTCTGCCGTTTTCCAACTTAACCCTATAAGGAACACCCGTGGCAGGTTGCTTGACCTAATTTTCTCTAATACTACCTCCTCTGCCACTATAGCAAGGTCTCCTCCCTTATCTACTCCTGAGGACTCTCACCACCCAACACTCTTAGTCTCGCTAATTATTGACTCTCCTGAAGTCACCCCAGTAATAGCTAGCAGCCTCGACAAAAATGCTTTAAAAAGACCAACTATTGTGACCTAAGAAATCACCTGACTAATATTGACTAGAGTTATCTTTCTAGTTTCAGCAATATCGAGGAAGCTACAGACTCTTTTTATAAAGTAATTCATATCGCCATATATAAATCTGTCCCAAAAACATTAACTCTATCAACGTCTACACCTCCATGGTTTAATAAGCACATCTCTCTCCTTAAAAATAGGAAATCTAGAGCTTACAAAAAGTTATTAAAGTCTCCAATCTTGTTACATCTTTCCAATTACCTTCTAATCCGCAACCAGTTTGTTGACCTTAACAATCAACTATATAGAAAGTTTATTTCTAAATGCAAATTCAATTTTCGCAACGATCCAAGCTCTTTTTACTCTTTTTTAAACTCTAAACGCAAATCCAATCTTTTCCCCCCTTCCCTCTCATATAATAATACTTCCGACTCTTCGCATCTCGGCATTGCTAATCTTTTTGCGTCATTTTTTCAATCAACCTACTCATCTAATTCATTTGATCCTTCCCCTAACTATCCATATCATTAACCCTACATAAATAACATTTCCCTTTTTAAATTCCACTGTCATGATGTGTTTACGGCTCTTTCATCAATTAAAATCTCATTTTCACCAGGCTCAGACAACGTACCTAGCTGCATCCTCAGAAGATGTTCCGATCTACTCTTACTATACTATTTAACCTATCCTTGGAGCAAACTTCCATACCTAATATATGGAATAAATCATACCTTATACCAATTCATAAGAAAGGCTCTAAGGCTTCCATTGAGAACTACCGCGGCATTGCTAAGCTTTCTGCGATTCCCAAACTTCTTGAGAAACTCATCACATCACAGCTGCAACATGCATGCAAGCGCATAATCTCACCTGCACAGCATAGCTTTGTCAAGCTTCGCTCGACAACAAATAATCTACTTGAATTTTCGTCGATAATCAACCGAGGTTTTCAACATCGCTTGCAAACTGATGTAATTTATACTGACTTCAGCAAAGCATTTGATTCAGTTAATCATCAGCTCTTGCTACGGAAACTCTCGATTATTGGTTTTTCACCAAATATCCTGATGTGGGTTGCTTCCTACCTTTCAGATCGAACTCAGCGTGTCCTATTTAAATCTACCAAGTCGAAGGTCATCCATGTCTCATCGGGTGTCCCTCAGGGTAGTCATCTAGGATCACTGTTGTTTATACTCTTTGTAAACGATCTTCCAAATGAGATTAGTTATGCCCCTACGCTTATGTATGCTGATGATGTCAAGTTATGATATTCCTTCTCGGAACATTTCCTGCATATGCATCTTCAACTAAACCTTGACGAACTCTATTTGTGGTGCTCAATTAATCTTATGTTCCTAAACTGCTTTAAATGTAAACTTATGACATTCCATCGCAGTGTGTCGCTTATCATATCTTACTCTCTCGGAAATCACATCCTTGCTCGTGTTTCCACAATCAATGATCTTGGAGTTCTTTTTGATCATAAACTTAAGTTTAATGATCACATTTCTGTGACAGTGAATAAAGCCAGAGGAATGTTAGCCTTTATTAAGCGATGGTCTAAAGAATTTAACGATCCTTTCACCACCAATACCCTGTATATCATCCTAGTTCGTCCTATCCTTGAATATTGCTCGTGCGTTTGGAGTCCTTAATACTCCTCTCACCAAAATAGTATTGAGTCGGTGCAAAAGCAGTTTTTAATATTTGCACTAAAAAACTTAAACTCGGATCCTGATAATCGTCTCCCGTTGGAGTTACCTCCATTGAAGGAGCGCCGAACCTGTGCTGGGGTCATGTTTCTACACATGCTAATCCATGGCATGGTTGATTCTAAACACCTCTTAAACCAACTATATTTTTCCATCCCTAATAGGAAAACTAGGTCTCTCCGACCCCTATGATTACCTATCTGAAGATCCAACTACGCTGAACACCACCCCTTTCGCACTATTTGTAAGAACTATAACCTTTTATCACATACTCTATCCCCTGAACTCTCTCTTAATGTTAATAAACTAAAAATCAAAGAATACCTCCTAGAATAGTTATATTGTAGTTATATTTATATTTTTATTCATATTTAGCAGATCTTTGTTAAATTGTTGTTTAAATAAATTAACTAACCAAACAAAAACGGCTAGAACTAAAAAAACCAAATACTGAGGAAAATTTTTTAACAGAATTAAGAGAGCATTTAAACGAAATTCATAATGAAGCGGGGCGCATCATTTTAGAAGGGGGAGAGTTATCCAACCCGTAAATACTCTACCCCAGTTTTTCCAATCTCGGCGGCATTTACTTTGTCTTTGTTTTTGTTATTACGCTTCAAAACTTATTGCGCTTCAAAACTTATTGCGCTTCAATCAAACTCCGGTCGCCGGTGCTCGTTTCTTTTTTTCACTTTTTTGCCAGTTGTATGGCCACGGACACGCTCACACACAATGGCATTTGTTTATTCTCATTTGGGGGAAAATGGAGAACTTCGTTTTTGGACTAGGTTTTTTTGTTTCTAGCCCGAAGCCTTATTTTAAGCTACCGTGGATTGAGATTTTAACGCGAAACTGCAGTCATCTACCTGAATCTCTTACCGCAAGGGGAAAACGTCAGGTTGTCTCGAAGGACTAAATGTTAAGAGGAGCTCCAAAAATAGGTCTAACTCCAATGAGTTCGGTTCAGAAACTGTTTTATTTACATATATGCTTCAACATCCGAAGAAACACAAAAATCTTACAATTAGGTTCTTATGTACTAACAAGAGTTCTTTTAAACTTATGCCACCAACCACTTCAATGCGTTGGTATGTGCGCTGGCGGCCTAAGTGGTTTGTGACCCTTTCAAGTGCATGGCAGTGTAACCTTACGCATGTGTTTACGTGTGCGTTTGTTTTGAAGGGATCGATTATAAAATGCATGTATAAAATATTGGTTTTTGGTCCGATCCCTATTACATTCTCTTTATATTTAATTAAATACACATGTTCAATGCTTGAACACTTCTTGTCTTCTTTCTTTAAATTTTCTCAACAAATCATTTTTTAAATAGTCTATATTTAATAAATTTAAAGGCACTATCTGATATTCGCAATCCGTTAGCTCTCTGGTTCTCTACAGAATGTTGCTGTAAGGCCGGCATTACAGTTCCTAATCGGCATTATTTGATTATCGGAGTCCGTTACGTTGTTCTTTTCAGCAAAGTTAGGAATGGATACAAATTAGGAATATTTTCATAGACTGTTCAAGCATTAATTAATGTTCATATATAAAAACATAAAAAAAATGTAAAAGTGATCGGACCAACCACCAATAATAAACAATGCATGGTGTGACAGATCCCTTCAAAAACAAATGCACTTGAGAGGGTCACACATGTTAAAGGAACATGTACCATATATGCAAGTTATCCAACCGGTAAACACTCTACCCCAGTTTTTACAATCTCGGCGGCATTTGCTTTGTCTTTGTTTTTGTTATTACGCTTCAAAACTTATTGCGCTTCAAAACTTATTGCACTTCAATCAAACTCCATCTGTCAGCAAATTAGAATTTCACAATGTAGTAAACCAATTTCAGCATAAAGCTTTTAACATAACATTACATAACATAACATAACATAATTGAAAGTTAAAGAAGTTTCTAAAAGAAAAGCTTCTGGCCGAGGTTGAATGGACTAGTATTAAGAATTATAAGATCAGTCTGATTCGGGATAAGATCGAGAACGGTTACCAATTAGGAAAAAGCCAAAACGCAGTGTCTTGTAATATTTTAAGTTAAAAAGTGTATCACCAAAAAAATATTAAAATATATTGAAAAAAAAAAATTTTTTTTTAAATAATTAATAATAACAATTTTAATTTGCATGCGTAAGCTGACACCAGCATGCTAGAGTAAAGGTCATAAAATACTTAGGCCGCCAGAGCATATACCTACACATGGAAGTCGCTGTGGCATAAATATAAATAGTTGATAGCAATTCTTGTTAGTACATAAGTATACAAATCTAAGCTTTCTTCAGATGTAAAATTATATGAATAAAATAAAAATGAAATAAAGCTTCGGACTAAGTAAAAAAAACTTAGTTAAAACGAAGTCCTCTGTTGTTTCTCCCCAAGAGCAAAGAGACAGAGAATAAAATAATTGCTTTTGAGCATAAATTTAAAAAAAAAGGCAACGGCGGCAGCACCGGCGATCAGAGAGCATCGGCGACCAGGAAGCACCGGTAGAACACGAGTATTTTAAAGCTAAAGAAAAGGTAATAAGAGAAATTGCCAGGAATGAATAAAATGCTCAGCTTAAGTGTTCCACCGAGCAAGTGGTGGAATACTTAACCCGTACATACAAGTATAAAGAAATCCAGGACGGGAAGTTTCAAACCTTTCCATTGCGGATAAAGAAATTACTAATGTATCAGAGCAGAATACAAACTGCGTTTGATTTGATATTTATTAAAGAGTTTCCAAATAAATTGAAGGCTGAAACTTCGGAAATAAAAGATGATATAGAGATATATACAGAGCTAATGGGGGAAAAAAAACCAGGAAAATTGAGGAAAAAAGGTAGAAGGTAAAAGTCAAAAAATGGACGATTTACCTGGCCTACCTAAGATACCCAAAGAGGTACCCATATTCTCAGGTGCGTCCAAAGATTGGGACCATTTTTTCGAGCTCTTTAAGAAGCTAGTGCACTCAATGGTAGACTTAAGCTTATCATTGAAACTAAGCTTCCTCAAAAGTGCATCAAAAGAGGAAGCTGGGAATGTTGTTTCCCATTTATTGCTGGGTTCTGGCAATAATTATGAGGCAGCTTGGGATCTACTAACGAGAAGGTACGAGAATAATAGAAAAATGATCTCGGACTTATTTAATCGACTAATGGAGCTTCCATATAGGAATTTAAAAAATTTCATTGACTTTACTAATGAGTCAATTTATATTATGAGACTCAAAGCAAATGAACTTAAGCTCAATTTTCGATTGAGTCTCAGTTTTTAGCGGCATTATTCGCAAAAATGTACTAGTGAGTTATTTTGCTTATTTTGCAATGAAAACCACGATAGCATTTTACACATTAGAAAAGATTTAAATACATTCATTACTTCTGAACAGGCGATATTGGCCACAGCTTATTTTCAAATTAAACGTAAAGATGGAAAGTTCCAAACATATAGAGCTTTGATTGATAAGCCTTCTAAGAGCATAATAATATCAGCAAAGGCGGCACAGAAAATCAGGTTTTATAGTGACTAATAAGTTTATATCAAAAAACTTCTTAAAGTTGCCTATTAAAAAGACAAGTTTAAAAACATTAAATGTTAATGGAATTAGTTTACCGAAATGAATACAAAATCACTCCGAAACTAAGGTAAATATAAATAAACAGGATTGGAAAGAATTTTCGTTAGTCGATACAGATTTAGATATACATAAAGAGCCGTAAACACATCGTGACAGTGGAATTTGGAAAAATATATTAATTAAGCGATAATTACAAGAGAGGTCAAATGAATCAGATGAGTATGTTGATTGAAAAAATGATGCAAAAAGATTAGCGATAGCTTGGAGAACAAAAAAGTTTTCCATACAAAGACAAGCCACCTTTCCATGTGGCTCAGTTCGCCAAGCAGAGCTCTTAGGCCGGCGGCGGTGGTGGCTACCCCAGTGCTCCCTCGGGATAGATTTCAAGAAATCTAGTGGTCCGATCCGACCGATTTTTAAACTTGATCTGCGTGCAACAAAAATAATGATCTGGTAAAAATTTCAAAACGCTAGTTTTAAAACTACTGTCCATTTTTCGCATAGAAACAGACGGACAGACGGACATGGCTATATCGACTCGGCTGTTGATGCTGATCAAGAATATATATACTTTGTGGGGTCGGAGATGCTTCCTTTAATGCGTTACACATTTCTGGACAAAATTATAATACCCTTTTCAAGGGTATAAAAATGTAGTACATGAGACCCGTAATCCGTTAAATCAGTTTCAACAACATCTGTTTTAAACAACAGGGAGGTATACAATACATGAGTCATTGGGAGTTTTTGATAAGACACGACATATAATCGAATATGATACGCCAGAAAATTTAATCAGAATATTAAGAGAATATCTACCACCAAACCTAACGGTTGGAATCCATTGCACTTAAGAAGATCGCAAGAAACTTCCACGCCCACAATTATTAACCTAATGCTATGCAATTCGGCATATGCGTTGGTGCTTATAAAAGCTATATAATTTTTAAATTTAAACCAAATCGGATAAGAAACACGGAAGTTATGCCACATGCAAAATCTATGGCAAGGGAAGCAGAAGCGCAGCAAAACACGCATTGCGCGACGCCGACTGCGACGTTGACAGCGAAATGTGTATGGCTTTATGACACACGAAACTTATTTTCATAACCAAAATCGTACCAAATTTATATTGTTATGGAACTCTTATAATAGAATATTGTTTCATTTATTTATTGATACTAAATAAATAAATGGTAAGCATGTCTAAGGGTACAGGGTATTTTGCAATCGGGAAACTCGACTGCTGCTACCTTACTTGTTTTTAACTGTACTGGGCTGATGTTCTTGTACGAATATGTTCTCCGGCCAAAAGCTGGGCGAACAAATCGTGTCGCACATCGGCAAAGGTACACGTATCTTAAAAGATGACGTAATCCTCGAGTAAGTATATTTAATCTTCCTAATGTCCTCCACTCTAATAACGGCCTTAGATTTGGCTTGGATGTAAGCCAAGATATCCATCTCTGAGGTATCAGGGGCCCACCGTGAAATAAATATGTTTTTAGGGGGAAGAATCACCGCGAAATCAGTCCGTACCTCCGGTCCGGACGGTGGTTTACCCTTAACAGTGGATTTTAGGTAGTCAACCCCCCTCGTACTCGTGCCAGAGGAATCACCTGGAGTGATGCCCTGGAAGGTAATTCAGACAAGTTATGCTCGATTATGGAGTCAAATTCAGGAACCGAATTTGTGTTTACAATCCTGCTCTTGGGGTAGTAACAGTTATGAGTGGCTGCATGGTCGTCGGCTGATCAGGCTGACCAACGATATCAGTGCATACGGAGTCCCTAATAGCGGTTTTTTTACGCTTTGAACAGCTGGAGGCTGCTAAATTGAGAATCAAGCGCAGAGAGTTGGTCGTTGATTTAACGGAAACCACCGAGCAACTCTTTGAAACCGTTTTTAGTTTGCAGCATGAACGTTCGCATCTCTTTTGAACCGCGCGACATCCACTGCTGCTAAAGTGGAAGCCAGCATTTCTTGAAATTGCATCCAAAACTGAGGCAGAGAAACCGGCACATTTAGTATGTACTACGTTTTCACACAGCCAACAGGGGATTCTAGGCTGGGACGCGGAAATCGGCTTATTGCACGATTTTATAGCGCAGATACTATAAAATTCCATTATGAAAACTTTTTGTATGATAAAAAACAAAAAATTTAAAATATATAAAAATATATTGACACTAAATAATTATTTTTACACAAACTAGTAGCCTTAAACCACTGTACTTGTTTAGTAAGAGCTGGATAGAAGGGAGAGGGAATGAAAAAAAGAGCGTAAACTAGAAGGCACAGTACCTTACTTGGATAAATAATGTAATATTGTAATCTTACCAAATATGGTGCTGTGGAGACGCGAATTCAAAGGGAATGATATATATTAGGGAGATATATATTAGATTTAAATAATTATTATCTTATTAACACCGGTTTGTTTTACACAAGGCAATAATTAATAAATCAAGAGCGCACGAAAAAAACACGACCGTTTGCTACTTAGAAAGTCTGCGATTTTATTATCTTTTCCCTTCCCCTCAACTTGATTTAATTGAATTTACCGCAGGGGGCGCTAACCTGATGACCAATTTTTTGTTACCCTTTTTTGTAAGTTTTCCTTAAACATTAATTAAAAAATATTCCTTAGTTTTACAGCAACCATTGATGTTTTATTTTAAACAAAATTTATTGTAGTATAAAAGAAAAAAAAAACTGCAGGTCAAATGGTTTAGACATTATTGAACATTGACGGTGAGTATAAGGGGGGCGCTAACCTGATGACGCGCAGTGTATATATACATATAATATACGTATTAAATGAGTTAACTGCATATAAGATAAATTGCCTCTGTTGCGGCTTATTAAACAAAGTGGTTTCGTGTTTTGATGATCTGTATCATGGATCACTTTTTGGACTCATTTTAGAAACATAACTCTTGGCAAAACTAGCTGTGGGTCAATGGCACTCGACGCAGTCGACGTTGGCATGAGCGGCAGAAGTATCGACAGAACTGCTAAATTGACATGTTGGTATAGTCATTTATTGGAATTATTGAACTCAGATCTTTATCTTAGCAGTTGTGATCGTTCGATTGTTTATGCTTTTATGGAATTTGGTTTCTGCTATTGAACTTTCAACATAGTTCAACAAAGTACCTCCTCCCCATATTTTCCTACTTTTCCTCAAGTAGGCTTTAGAAATATGGTATGTGATTAAATTCAGGCTGGATAATGTGGCAAGCGAAATTTTTATTTTTAATTCTGTTATTTAGTGTTTTTAGTGGTTCTTGTTGTAAGGATTGAATTATTTTCATTTTCTATTTCAGAAACCATTTTCAAATACAATAATAAGCTTTAAGATTATTCGTTATGGGGTAAGCTGTATGAAGATTTTCACATATGCAAATGAATTATAATGAATACAGAATCTATATGTAAGCTTAATTATGGGTGTCACCATACAAAAATGGGTGTCTGGTTTCCCAACAAACCACTGCCCCGCTCACGTGATCCGTGGTCGGCCGCTTTTTGAGTCCCTTTCTAGGGTTTAATTGTTAACTCGTCCATGAATCTATTTTGATTAGAACATTTGGAACTTCTTAAGTACTATGTGAGTGTCCACCTTTAAGTTTTCCATCTCCTTGGGTGTTTGGTGATTGCAATGGCACCCATGTGCCAATTTTTCAAAACACTAACACCATGGATCCTAAGGGTTTAAGGGAATCAACAACCATCACAAAATGTGATGGAGTAGTTGGATCCAACGATTGATTCCCATATGAACATGGTTAACGGGAGTTGAGAATCACCTTACTCTATTCATGGAGTTCTTCGAAGGTAAAATTTTTGGTTCTTACGATGCGACGCATATGGAATTTCCTAGTTCTGTACAGATGGAGTTATTAACTGTCAATTAATATTTTCGTTGCTGAAGAAGGTGGCCAAGTCCTGACCTTTGCCTTGGCCTAGCATTACGCGTTGAATGTTAGATGGATATAGTTCCTTCGTCCGAGTAAAGCTCGGTCGGCTATGAGTGTCATGGTATGAATCGTTGAAGGGAGTCTATATTAGTTTAAATCGCCGGATCTCAAGCCACCTCTATGTGGATTGCGACCTTGGAGTGTGGCTAGGAAAATAAAAACAGAAAACCAGTCCTTACCTACTCTTGGAATTCTTCTCTTTAATTGCTTTATGGGCATGGGCCAGTGTAATTTAGTCCTCCGTGCGGGAAGTCCTCAGCAAATCGGTTGTACCTGTGAAGTTGGAAATTCTCCCATTTTTTTGTATTACTTGCCCTTAAAAGTAGAAAACATATCTTGCAACGAAACGCAGTTTTTCGCATATTTATATCTCAAAAACTCCACTATTGTTGTAGCAAAATATTGAAGATACGCTTGTATGTAGATCCGCCATGAGTGAATGTTTTCTGGTCAATAAAAGGTGTTTGACAATATAGATGACGGCGAATGGTTGAACTCGATTACCAGCTTGATAAACTGAATGTGGGTCGATAAAGGTATTTACTACCTTCTCTTTTTCTTGTGATGTATGGAATTCTGTTATTGGCTTCCAGCCTCTGATGTGGTTAAGAAATCGGTAGAAGTAGCTTCTATCGTTTTCAATTAACGTTATTGTAAACAATCCATTTTTCATCTCCAGTTATGATTTGCTTCAGAACAGAAAAACAGATCATATTCATTGCGTGTAAGATGCATATCACATTGAAGCTTTTTATGAATAATGAATAGAATAATTAAATAAATATCTTTTACCCAAATCTACAATTTTTTACCAGTCCAGGATGTCGCATATAATCATTTATAGTTGATTGTGATATATTTAACTTTGCCCGATCTCACGCTCACTTGCATGACGATCCGAGCTCCTGAACGAAATTTGACAAGCTAACTTAGACAGGCTTTGTCACCATACACATCACGCAACTTTTTAGCAACCTGAGCTGCATATTTTTCTTTACGGAAATATTAATGTAAAATATGACGAAAATGCTCTTTTGTGGGCTCCATATTTAAATTAACGCCAAACAAACAAATATAAACAATATTATGCGCTTTTTTTGTAAAGCAAGCTGAATGTGACACCTAATAACTAACAAATGAAAGAGAGAAAAGAGAAAAATCACCGGTTTCTTTTCGGTCAACCAAATAATTTGATTATTGGTTTTGCAATAACTAAGAGGAATAACGCCACTTTTCGGATACAAATACTTGTAGTTCATTACTTCCTAAATGAAAGATATATTTTATTCTAATAAATGGTTTTATTTATATATTTTTGTAAACAGTTTCTTCTTATTCCGGAAATTTTACGATATAGATAATTTTTGTTTAATTATGAAGCTGTTTAAAAGCTATTTAAAATCGCTGTTAAGTTATTTATTCTATTCTGCAACTATCTATTTATTATTATCTGGTCAAATTATTGAAAATTATATTATTAAGATGGTCTTCCATGATCAATAAATAATCATGGTCTTCCGGCAACATATTTCCAGGCAGAATCAATCCAATTGATTCATCTAGGATATCGATCTTTATATGTAAGGGTACTTAATGAAGCCAAAGTTTGAACTGTCTCGAGCGGTAAAATGTGTAAAAAAGCTAGCTGTTTTTTAATTCATTCATGTATGTTGTGGAATTTTTATGAGGTCGTTATCTATTTTTTGTAGATCTATTAAGTGTACTTATTTGCTGGTTCCTATTTGTAATTTTTCTACTCTTTTATAGATAGATAAGGTATTTGCTTCGGTGTAGTTAGTAATTTCCATGCTTACCAAGGTCATTGGCAGCCATTTTGGAATTAATAAAGCCCTGAAATGATAAATCGTAGCCAGGTAAATATAAACTCTATGCTTTTTTGGTGGGCATGAGCCGATCCCTCATGATCGGATCGATACCCGTAAGCGGCCAACTGTTTTGTGTGATAGGAAATAATTTTTTTTTATATTTTGTATTATTTTTATTATTTATTTATATTATTTTTTATTATTTTTTTTAATATGAATCGGACCTAAGTGCTTTTAATGTTACTTTTATGGACGACTCGACCAGCTTTTGTAATAATGGTTTTCTCCTATTTTCCTTTACTATTTCCATTTTAAAACGATTTAGAAAAGAAATTTTAGAAAGATTTCTTGCCCTGGAACATATGACTTAATTTCTTTTCTTACTTTTTTATGGTTTTCCAAGTCTTGTTGTTGTTTCAGTTTGAGTCTCTCTAGATTATTTTGTCTCCCATATAGAAAGAATGTATAAGGACCTAGGTCTAATAACTAGATAATAAATAATGTATTTATAACCATTAAAGGCACATGTAAACGCAGGCGTAAGGGAACACCGCCATGCAAATGAAAGGGTCACAAACCACTTAGGTGGCCAGCGCACACACCAACACATAAAAGTGGCTAGGGGCAAATAACTCAAGTGATGTATAATAATTACATAATTGTAGGATTTTTGTATGTTTCTTCGAATCCGAAATCCGCCGCTATCGGCCGCTACAACGACCGACTGGATCGCCATCGCAACCGACTCGCAAAGGGTCTCACCAGACCTCGCCCACAAAGGAGGCTCAACAGGCGACTCCCTAGGGACCTAATCGACCGGCTGCCAACAAGACACACAGCAAGATGATGATAAGCCAAATGATATACTCCCCATCGTCTTTCTATCTTTTATATTTTTTTTTTTAAGTTTTGTAAATATTGTTAGTTTGTAAGTTTAAATTTAGTAATAATGGTAACGCTAAGCACACTTAGCCGGCGAGCCTCTTCGGGCAGAATTAATAGATGCCAAGGTCACAAAGGGGTTTTAAGATACCCTGTATGCCTCAATAAATAGTTAAAACAAAAAAAAAAAAAAAAAAATCATATAAATAAAAGGGTTTCTAATCGGGACTCATTGGAGTTTCTGTTCAGCTGTATAGAATAGTAATCTGTCTGTTCTTAAGATTCCACAGTGTGTCCGTACGATGCCACCTTCGCTTTTTCACCTTCTATTCCTCGTCCTTACTTGAAGTTGTATCGGTCTAAAAAGTAAAATTTCTCTTCCTTTCACCTGCATTGTGTTGCAATACTATTAAGATAGGGGGAACTTATTTTATCTATTTATAGAATTGAACTTTCAGGTTATGCAATCCCGACGTCTACGGTTTTGGTCGTGGTAACGCTTTGGCCGTTACAAGTCGTGGTGGTTGATATTGTCGTAATTGAGCGATAGGATCAAGCCTGAACTGTTCTGCAATCGTAAAGAATGGCCTTAGTTGAAACTGTCCAAAACTAGTATAATTTTGTCTGGGAATTAAAAATGGGGGTGGCTGTGGGGCCATATCAAATATGACAGGTATTCTAGCCTAAAAATTCAAATGAATAGGTATTAATATAGGGCGGTACTAATAATAACTCTTTTATCTGCGAAGTGGTGAATAAGACATTTGGAGATAGCTTCCAAGTTGAAAGATCATTATAGGATTGTAAGGAGAGAACGGTATTACCGATAATTTTGTTGCGAATTGCGTGTAATGTACTTAAAAATTTAAGTGTGCCACTAGTATATTCCTAAGCTTCATACATTCCCTGCGGAAAATATCTGTCTGACAGTTTTTTCTATTTCAATTTGTAACATGGTTTTATTTTGTTGATGAGCTTCTTGTCTTTTTATTACTTTATGCTGTGGCAACAAACCGCTGATCACATTTGCTCCGTGTTTAACAGTGGTGGTCTGGTTAAGTTATCAGGGTTGGCCATTCGACATTAAAAAATTTTAACTGCCCGAAATATTTTAATAATTTGTTGAGAAAATGGGAAAATAGGTAATGTACGAGTATTAATTCATTATATTACCTAAAATATTGTATATATTATTTAATCGGAATAAAAACTTATTTTTTTTTATTTAGAAAAATTATTTAAATTTAAAACAACATTTTTTGTTTCTTTTTATTCTTATGTTCGGCAATTATGCGAATTTACTTGGTAGATAAAACTTATGGTATTTAATTGTTAGCATAAGTTTTCAGTGTAATTTAATATAAAGATGTTAAATTTATTTGTTTATTATGTTTTACATAAAATAAAGGTGTCTTACTTCTATCCTTTAGGTTTCTATGGGCAGGATTTACAGGATTGTGTTTTGTTTTACTATTATTTGCAATGCTCTTTAATGATAATTTTTTCCGTTTTTTTATCTTTATCTTTTTATCTTTATCTTCTATCTTGAACAAAGTTATTTATTCTTAGATCGCTTAACACTTTTTACTACACTTATGTTAAAAAATTTTTTTCATAAAAGTTTTCTTGTTCAAATTCGTTTTAACACTTCAGATAAATTCTGTGATTATTTATTACTTAATGATAAGTGTACTGCACCTGGTGGACCCCTGTGTATGTCGTCTACTACAGATCCCGCTACCGGGAGTTGCGATCGGGCGGATGTTTGTGCTTTCATGATTTTTTGTTTTTACTATTAAATTTTGAATATAGTTCAACAAAGTTGTGTATTAATTTAAGTGGCTGCTTTTGCAAAGATTCGATCCTATTTTGGTGCGAAAAGTATTGTGGACTCCAAACGCACGAGCAGTATTCAAGGATAGGACAGTCTAGGGTGAAATATAAGGAAGTGGTGGTGAAGGGATCGTTAAAATCTTTTTACGCTTAATAAAGGCAAACATTCCTCTAGATTTATTCATTGTCACACATCTCTGTCTCATTAAACTTAAGACTATGATCAAAAAGGACACCAAGATCATTGATTGTGGAAATCGGTGAGCGCATTTTCTTTTACAAAATACTCCAAGTGAAAATTGAATAATCACCAATAATTCGCCACAAAAATTTAGCCAAAAGACAACTGTGCAAAAACCCGGCTCTTAAACAGCTATTATATTTCATAGAAAATTAACAAAAAAACGAAGCCACGAAGTTTCACAATGAGTCAAAACGACATTCGTGCTCAACGTCAACAAGAGCAAGACAAACGTCGTCTCTCATCGAAACGAAACTACGCGTATTTCTCATATGTTCGCAACTCGCGGAAGTGCACGAAATAAATGCAAACGTCGATCGGCCACGGTCAATCAACCCCAACCCGACACATGAACTAATGCCAACAATAAACGAGAGAGTGCATTCTTGCTTACCGGCAATCTCAATGATGTGCCAAAGAGAACTGACCTCTCCCACGGCAACCAAAACTTCGATCTCATTAACCACTGCATTAGCAACAACAAAAAATACTGTAACCTCGTTTCTGCTGCATCAGTAACAATGCCAAAAACAATGCAAACTGGGTTGGATCGCTGCATCCAAATTAAAAGAAAATTGAGCCCACAAAATTCTGCGGCAGGAAATAAAATAAAGATCAATCGGCTCACTCTAAGTCAGCAAACTGAGTTCCAAGAGTCAAAAAGATTTATAATATTGGCAGATATTGACAAGGATCTACCCCGCAACACTGACGAAGGGGACAAAAAGAAGCTAAAGCCCCCACCTATACACATCCGAGAGAAAAGCTCAAATACTCTGGTTAATAAAATAGTTAAACTCGTTGAAAAAGACAATTTCCAAGGAATATTACAAAAAAAGAGCAGCATATACATATTTTTTATATAATATAATATATATATGTGATATTTTATTATTAATAGTTTGGGTATAATTATAGGTGTTTAAATTAGAATATGTGTAGGTTAGACAGCGTACATTTATGAGTAACTTCAACACTGCGGATAGGAACTGCTTAACTTCTGCGTACGTAGATGACGGCTGAGTCGCGACGCACTTCCTTCTTGACTTTTAAACGACTCGACTTCTCTCTGACTTCTTTACGACTCGACCGTTCACCACTGACTGCTGACTCCAGAGATGCCCACTCGCTATTCATGGACATTCATGAACTACCTTACATATACGAAACCAGGATCCAAATAAAAGCCGAAGAAAACTTTAGCGCAAAGGGCCACCAGGTCGTTCTCAAGAGTTTAGAGCCTGACGTAATACCCTCAGAGATTACGCAGGCATTAAACTATAAGGGTTTCAAGGAAAAAACTGTCTTTAACATCCTAAGCAAAAAGTTTTTTAAGTCGAGCTAGAACCAGACACTAAGGCTATCAGGAAAAATGAAGTGCATCTTATTTACAAGCTACAGTTTTTTCTGCATCGTAGAATTACTGTAAAAGAACCACACAAGCGCAAAGGCCCCGCCCAATAAACTAATTCCCAAGAATATGGCCATACAAGAGCACACTGCACATTGCGTTCAGTTTGTGTCGTTTGTGGAGAGCTTCATGACTCGGCTCATTGCACGACCAACAAAAGAGATCCCAGCATCAAAAAGTGCGGAAATTATGGGGTTAAACGCACAGCAAACTATAGAAGCTGTCCAATATACAAAGACCAAAAAAGCCGGATTAATCACCGAGTGACGTCGGCACGCCTCTATAACGTACAGAATACGGCATATACCATCGAAAACATTCCCAGAAGTCTTTTTCGCAACGGCAAAGGGTTATCATTTGGTCCTGCGACCACCTTCCTTTGCAAACTTCCTAAAATCGGGACTTACAGAAAAGCACATGGCGGAACCGGTATCCTAATTTGGAACCGCATCAAACACCACTACTTGCGTGGCGTGTGTTCCAGCCGAACCTTGCTAGAATCACCACAAGCGCCAATCGAATTTCAAGAGAGTGAAATATCTAAAATCCTAAGGGATAAACTAAATCCAAAAAAGTCCCCAAGATGTGATCTAATAACTCCAAAGGTGATTATTGAGCTTCTATAGTATATGCACAGGCAGGCATACAGGCAAGAACCATGCAGTTTCCTCATCGTACAGGCCTATAAGCCTATTGTCTTGTTTCTCGAAACTTTGTCTGATGACCCGAATAACCCCAACCTGAGAACTGGCAATCTTATTCCAGCGCATGAGTTCGTTTTTCGACAGAAACATGGAACCATTATAAAAGCCAATCGAATAACATCAGAAATACGATCTGCTTTCGAAAAACGGGAATATTGCACTGCAATATTTTTGGATGTCTCTCAGACTTTTGACAAGATCTGGCTAAGTAGATTAATGTTCAAAAACAATGCTTTCGCAAAACACCCACAGACTCCTGAAGTCGTATCTTTACAACATAACCTTCGATGTGAGATGTAACTCTGACATTTCCGACGACCACGCTATAAACGCTGGAGTTCCCCAAGGTAGCGTACTTGGACCAACGCTGTACGTCCTTTTATACAGCAGACATACCCACAAGCAGACTACTAAAAACTTCTACGTTTGCCGATGACACATCAATTTTAAGTCAATCAAAATTCCCGGTACAAACCACAAATCAACTCTCTTCTCACCTAGTGGCCGTGGATAAGTGGCTATCTGACTGGCGAATCATAATAAACGAACAAAATTTTTAAGTATGCAACGTTCACACTCAATCGGCAGACTGTCCCTCAGTCACCACAAATAACACCGTACTCCCAAAAGCAAATGAAGTGACGTATTTCGTAGTTCACCTTAACCGACGGCTCACCTGGCGCAAACACATCGAAGCCAAAAAAACACACCTTAAGCTTAAGGTTAGTAGTCTCCACTGGCTTATCAACTCCCGGTCACCTCTCTGTCTAGACTACAGGGACCTACTTTACAACTCCGTACTAAAACCAATTTGAACGTACGACTCTTAATTATGGGGAAGTGCCAGCGGTAGTAACATTGAAACCACGAAAAGGACTCAATCAAAAATACTGGGAACAATCACTGGAGCACCCTGGAATATCCGAAATGAAAATATATAATGACCTTTAACATCAGATTCGTTAAGAAAAGAAATAACCCATCAAAAACAAAAGTACATGGGCAAATTAACGTCACGCCCTAACCACCTTGCGAGAAGTTTATCTCGGGTTTGCGACTAATCCCGACATCGCCGCAATGACCTTCCGACCCAGTGCTGATCAATAGGTCTTTTTTTCCAGACCACAGTTAAAAGGACTGTTGAATATTGTTTATAATTAAGGTTTAAAACTTATTGTTTGTCTCATAATTCCTGAGAAGTTCCAATAAATACAGCAAAGTTATAAAAAAAAAACACAGTTTATTTTTAGGTCAACGAACTGGTTACGGATAAGTAGGCCTTAGAGACTTTTTTTAGCTCTAGAATTCCTATTTTTTAGGAGAGAGGGATGCTTGTTTAAACAAGGGCGGTTTTGATGTTGATGGAGTCAATATTTCAGTTACAGATTTATTTGAGGCGTTTTGAATTCATAAAAAGAGTCCGTAGAAGTAACGATATTGCTGAAATTTTAAAGATATCTCCATTCGATATAGGCCAAGTGTTATCTTAGGTCCCAATAGTCGATTCCCGTAAACACATCCGACGAGATTGCTCGCTATTACTGGTGGGGACTTCTGGAGTGTCGATAATCAGCGAAACCAATAATGTTGAATGGTGTGAGTCCTCAGAAATAGATAAAGGAGGAGACCTTATTACTGTACTCGGGCCAGGCTACAGGATATAGAGATTTCACAAGATAAACAACCGGTAAAATTATTTTAAGTGAAGATATGCTACGTCTGAGTTTAAAGTTAAATTTTGGCACAAATATTTCCCAAGGAGCTACATTGAGATAATTTGAAAGATGACACCTAACGTCATCTGCAGGTGCATCAGACATAAGACGTGATACGAAAATAGATTTCCAGGGAGCAACAGCTCTTAGCTTAAGTCCTGTAGACCGCGTTTCCGATGGCAAACTCGTTAGTGACTTTGGTGATATTACCCCGTGTTGGCGCGGCGGCAGGAAGGCGTATTCACGGAGCCACAGGCTGGCTGCTTGACTGGACAGTCAAAGAGCTGTCATGTATAGGGCCATGTAGGAGATTCCTGCCGGGAGATTCTGGCGGATCAACTTTTTGAGTGGTGAGACTCGGCTTTAGAAGATCCAGGCTGGCTGGCTGTTCGCCAGGGGCAAAATCCATACATAGTTCACTGTAAAATGTGAAGCTGGAGTTGTGCATATATGCATTTGCTGGTTGATGTTTGGCAGAAAATACAATTTGTGTTCAGCGCGCAAGCTGTTTGACAAACTGTATATTCTTAATCAGGATCACCTCCTGATACAATGGAAGCAATTAATGTTTTCGAAGCTTTCCATTCATTTTCTGATAAAAAGTTAAACGTAGCTAAAAGCCTCTTTTATAGAGATTTGAGCCCATCTAAAAATTTCATACGGATCAACCGAAGAAATCCTATAGCTGCCATATGAGTGATCTGAATTCTTACAAGATGCGTTTTATGAACTGATACTGATGATCTTGTGAGGATTGGCCAACTATATCCGATATTTGCTATATCACTTAGCAGTAGAAGGGGCTATTTGATTGCAAAGGTATCGCAAAGGTGTTGAAGGGATCGGTTATAAAATGCTATTATACATGCATCTTATTGGTTTTTGGTCCGATCTCTTTTACATTTTCTTTATATTTTTTTAATATACACATGTTCAATGCTTGAATATTCTGGCAAGGGCCACAAAAATTTGGATTGTTATACATTTTTTTTATATTTTAGTTTCGATAACTTTTCAATTTTAAAGCGGACTGACTGTATTTAATCAATTTCTAAAGTATTTTCTTTTTTGTTCAATTTTATACTTGTTCAACTTAACATTTAAACATTTTCCCAAGGGCCACAAAAGTTATTTTTTATATTGATATCTTACTTCTTCATATAAAAATAACTCTATCTTATTCTTATATTGTATACATTAATTTCTCATGTTCAAGTGGGGGCTAGAACATCCTGCGAGGGCCGGGAAGGTTATACATTTTAGTTAATGGATTGTTTTTTACATAAAATTGTATATTTTTTAACTTTATTTCATAAGTTCTGTATAGATGTAGGCATTGTTTTAGCCAACAGTTGATTATTTGATTTTAACTTTTTTACATAATTTATGATTAGAATGATTGTGATTATTATCCCTAAAATTGGTGAGCTATGGCCAGACACATGATCAACATTTAGACTGTGAAACTTTACGCTTTGCGTTTTCAAATTTCCAGCTCAACTTCTGCCATATAATTAAAATTTAAAGGCTTTAAGGGGTCCAAGCAATTTTCGGCATTTCTTTTATGTCTTGTTTTTTTTTTAATATTGACTATCCCATAACTTCTTGTTTCTACTAAGTTTTGACAAAAGCGATATACTTTTAATAACTTAAAATGCGGATATATTTTGACTTCTATGTGACTTATTAAGTTCATTAAAAACAGCTAGAGAACAATTTTTAGTATAACATCTTTTCACTACATTTTCCTTTAAACTTGGTGTGATTTCTCTAAATTTATCGTCTTTACCTTGATGAAACTCTTTTACCTTTTTCAAAGACCACCTTCTTGGATGACAGTGCTTTTCCATCAATACGATTATCTCTTCCTTAATATATGGAAAATCTTTTTCCCCTTAATTCTTTTTTGTGAGGCAATTTTAATTTTTGTGTCGCCTTTTCTTATATTATTGTGCTTTGTGACTCATTATCAATCAAAGCTCTATATTTTTGAAACTTCCCATCTTTTCCTTTTATTTGAACATAGGCTTGTTCAGAAATAATGTATGTATTTTTTTTTTTTTTTTTTTTTTTTTATTAACTTTGCTTTTACTTATTGAATCCTCTTGAATAAGAACTAACACTAAGTTTAAAAATCTTAACTATTACAAATTTTTTCTAAACAGTAGTTTTATTTTTCCAAATGTTCTGAGATTAAACGTCCTTAAAAATTTCTTCGCTGGGTTGGTAGGTCCTTTTGTCGGAGACGAGAACGGCTGCTGAGCTGGGTTAGATTTCTCGCTAGGTGGTTGGGGTGCGAGGAAAGCTTGCTATGATATTTTTCCATAAGTTCTGTGATTGCATTGATGACTGGTGGAATATTTAAGTCTCTTTGGATGTTTTCGTTCCGAACGTACCACGGTGCCCCAGTGATGGTTTACAGAATCTTTGATTGTGCTCGCTGTATGATGTCAATATTGCTATTGCTGGCGTTGCCCCATAGCTGTGCGCTATGGGTTTCAATACTGCATTATAGAGTAAGACCCTGTGGTCCAGGCTGAGCGGAGAGCCAGCGTTGATGAGCCAGTGTAAGTTGTTGGCTTTGAGCTTAAGATGGGTTTTTTTCGCTTCAATGTGCCTGCGCCATGTGAGTCTTCTGTCGAGGTGTACTCCTAGGTACGTTACCTCATCTGCTTTCGGGAGTGGTATGTTGTTCAACAAAAGTGGTGGGCAATCTTGTCTGTTCAGCGTAAATGTCACGTGCTTGCATTTTTCCTCGTTTACTTTTATTCGCCAGTCAGAGAGCCACTTATCAGTGTCTATGAGGTGCAATGCCAGCTGTGCTGTAGCTTGGATTGGGGACCTTGAACGGCTAAGGATAGCTGTATCGTCGGCAAACGTGGACACTGTTAGGCGACTATTTGTAGGAATGTCAGCGGTATAGATGAGGTATAAAGTTGGCCCAAGAACGCTGCCTTGGGGGACTCCAGCCTTAATTTCGTGGTCAGTGGAAGTAGCAGTGTTGCACCGCACTGCAAACTTTCTGTCATATAGGTATGAGCTTAGAAGTTTGTGTGTGCTTTCGGGTAGAGCTGTTTTAACTTTAAACATTAGGCCGTCTAGCCAGACTCTGTCGAATGCTTGGGATACGTCTAGAAATACGGCTGTACAGTATTCTCGATTTTCAAATGCAGTTCTTATCTCCGCTGTTATTCGATTCACCTGTTCAATGGTTCCGTGGCTTTTGCGAAAGCCAAATTGGTGGGCTGGGATTATATTGTGGGCTCTCAGGTGTGGATTCAGTCGGATTAGCAGGCATTTTTCGAATAGTTTCGATATACATGAGAGTAGGCTTATTGGTCTGTAGGATGAGGGAACTGTGTGGTCCTTACCAGGCTTCGGAATCATTATGATTATCGATCTCTTCCATCGTTGTGGAAAGTAGCCAAGTTTTGTGATGGCATTAAAGAGCTGCGTTAGGTAGCCAACTGCAGAATGTGGCAGCTCGATGATCATTTCCGGGGTAATCAGGTCGTAGCCGGCGGATTTTTTTGGGCTGATATTTTCTTTAATTATGTTTGATATTTCTTTTGGACGAAACACAATTGGGGTGTGTTCCTGGGTGCAGATTGCGTTTGAAGTCGGTAGCGCAAATGTGCTAGTAGCCTCGTTTGGCGTAAATACATTTTGTAGGTGAGCGGCAAATGTGGTGGCTCTGTCTGCATCACTACGTGCCCAGCCGCCTGAGGAATTCCTTATGGGCAAAACGGTTTCAGTCGGTGGGCGAAGGGTTGGGTGGGCTCTCCACAGTGACTTATGATTGGTACCTGTTGGTGAAAGTTGCTCTATATATCGGATCTGAGCGTACTCTTCCTCTTGTTTCAGAGCGTTGGTCAGCTTCCGTGTGGCTTCTTTTAGCTTTTGTTTTGCAGATGGTGATCTGGAGGATTGCCATTCTCTACGTAAGCGTCGTTTTGCGTGGACGAGTTGCTCGATTTGTGCGTTAGTCTTATTCGGATTAATCGTAACGTTTGTGGTTTTAGGTGTTGCATTTCGTGCTGCTTCCGTAAGAATGGATTCCAGTGTTTCTGTGCAGCTCTTTATATCAGGTTCTGTATTGAGTTTTGGGTTTAGCTCAATGTGTGAGCTTATATATTTTTTATACCTTAGCCAGTTCGTTTTGTGCGAAGTCAGTTTGTAGGGTGGTTTTACGTTTTCTGCATACCGGCTGAGATGAATTAGCACAGGCGAGTGATTAGATGACAGATCTGGTAGACATTCAGCTCTAACGAAAGTGCGAGGAATATTTTTCGTGACTGCGAAGTCAATCAAGTCAGGCAGCTTATTGAGGTCTGATGGCCAGTATGTGGGACTCCTAGGGGAAACATGATCTAGTTTATTAGTGGCTTTAATTAAAGCCTTATAAAGCTGTTTTCCTTTTGGATTCACAAGGCGCGATCCCCAGTGAGTATGTTTAGCATTGTAGTCGCCTGCTGCAATGAAGTGTGGTCCTAGTGCATGGAAGAAATCCAGGAATTGGTCTTCCAATATTGTGAAACGAGGGGGGGCAGTATACGGCCGCTAGTGTGAGGTGAGTGTTGTTCTCCAGCTGTATGTTGATAGATGTGGCCTGTAGATAAATTTCAGCAAACTCTTTGTAAAAGAGGTGCTTCATACGGTTCCTAATTAGAATGCCGGTCCCACCGTGTGCTTTACCATCGGGGTGATTTGTACCATAGAAGTTGTAATCTCTTATTTGAAAGATGTATTTGCTCGTAAGATGAGTCTCCGAAAGAAGCATTACGTCGATATGCTTCTCATGTAGGAATTGAGCTAGCTCAAATTTGCGCTGTGAGACGCCATTGGCGTTCCACGTAGCTATGCGTAAGGTAGCCATTATTTATTTTGATTGTTGGGAGACAAGCATTTGTATCAATAGGTTTTGATTACGCATCATGTCTTGAATGGTGGTTCGCATAAATGTCATGAATTCCATCATGCTCTGTTGTAAGGCTTGGATCATAGCTTCAGTTTTCGTTTCTTGCTGCTCGGATGGCCTATAGTTTTGTTGTGTGTCCAATTTTGTGTGTTCTTCATGTGAGGTTTGGGAGTTTTGGGTTGGAGGTGTCATACCTGATTTTAAAACGTTTGCAAAACTTATATTGTTAGTGCTTGGTTTAGGCCAGGGAGCAATACTTGTTGGTTTCGAAAAAGTACTTCTGGATTTGTTTCCGATGGTATCAGCGTAGCTGTTCCTTGGTGTATCCTTGCCGTGTTCATTCTTTGGTGGAGACGGGTTTTCAGCTCTTTGTAGATTGGACAGCCTCTGTAGTTTGCTGTGTGATTACCCCCACAGTTACCGCATTTTTTCGCAATTGCATTTTCATTATTAGCTTGGCAATGTGTGGAGACGTGGAGATCTCCACAGACTACACACACTGGGCGAAGTGTGCAATACGATCTCGTGTGGCCGTATTCTTGGCAGTTCATACATTGAACAGGAGCGTTACGTTTATGCGGCTCTTCTACTGTAATCCTACGGTGCAGAAGGAGCTGGAGTTTATAAATTGGATGAACCTCGTTTTTTTTAAATGCTTGTTTTCTGGTTCAAGCTCAATCTTAAAGAGTGGTTGCGGCTGCCTGTTTCTGTTTTTGATATTGTGTACGCTTTTGACGCAAAATCCCTTATCCTTTAGGGCCTCAGCTATCTCTTCGGGCTTTACATCAGGCTCAATGCCCTTCAGTACTACTTGCAAACCCTTGCTACTTTTAAGCTGGTAGGTGTAAAAGCATGTTTTGTTTGCAGTAAGATGGTTTGTGACTTTCCTGTAGTTTTCCTCCGTTTTCGTTTGAAGTTTTATTTCATTAATAGTACCTCTTATGAGGGGTATTATATAAAAACTATCTTTTCCAATAAGGCCAATTAAAGAATTTACCAAACCGTTTGTGCTCTTCTCGCGGATGTAAATTGGGGGAGGCTTTATTTTCTTTGGTTCCTTATCGATGGATTTCAGTGGCACGTCCTCGTTGGTATCTGCCAGCAAAGCGAATCTGTTGCTATTTGCAGGCGCTTCATTGTTGATCGAGGTAGTATTGTCGCGTATATTTTTCGGCTTGTTTTCTGTATCGGAAGTTTTTGGGCTAAGCTTCCGCTTTATTGTTATGTAGCGGTCCAGTCCAGTCTGTGAGGCCGACCCAGCTTTTTTGTTTGCGTTTTGTTTTGCTAGTTGTGCAGCAGTGCCGTTTGGCTCTTGGGCTTTTGTTTTGGTATTCGTTGACACAGTAAAAGCGTGAGCGGGTGCAGCCAATGGCGAAGTAGTGCGGGTTGTCGATATTGCTCCAGTTGTTGTTGTTGCAGATAGCGGAGCTTGTGTCGGAGCTAGAAGTGAGGGAGAGCAAGAGCGCGCTCTTTCTTGATTTGTTGGGTTATGGGTTATTGGCCGCTCGTTGTCTTCGTTTGAAGGTGTCGAGGAGAGCCGGCGATCGTCTTGCTCTCGTTGCCGCTGAGCGCGAGTGTCGTTCTGGCTCATATTTTTTTTTTTGGTTTTGTTTTATTTAATTTGTTTGAAACTATTATTTAACTATTTCAAACGCAGAATATGTATTCGAGCGATGGTGCATTGCCCGGAGCGTCTTTTTCGCTTTCAATATATTTATTCAATCAATTATTCATGTATGTTGTGGAATTTTTATGAGGTCGTTATCAATTTTTTGTAGATCTATTAAGTGTACTTATTTGCTGGTTCCTATTTGTAATTTTTCTACTCTTTTATAGATAGATAAGGTATTTGCTTCGGTGTAGTTAGTAATTTCCATGCTTACCAAGGTCATTGGCAGCCATTTTGGAATTAATAAAGCCCTGAAATGATAAATCGTAGCCAGGTAAATATAAACTCTATGCTTTTTTGGTGGGCATGAGCCGATCCCTCATGATCGGATCGATACCCGTAAGCGGCCAACTGTTTTGTGTGATAGGAAATAATTTTTTTTATATTTTGTATTATTTTTATTATTTATTTATATTATTTTTTATTATTTTTTTTAATATGAATCGGACCTAAGTGCTTTTAATGTTACTTTTATGGACGACTCGACCAGCTTTTGTAATAATGGTTTTCTCCTATTTTCCTTTACTATTTCCATTTTAAAACGATTTAGAAAAGAAATTTTAGAAAGATTTCTTGCCCTGGAACATATGACTTAATTTCTTTTCTTACTTTTTTATGGTTTTCCAAGTCTTGTTGTTGTTTCAGTTTGAGTCTCTCTAGATTATTTTGTCTCCCATATAGAAAGAATGTATAAGGACCTAGGTCTAATAACTAGATAATAAATAATGTATTTATAACCATTAAAGGCACATGTAAACGCAGGCGTAAGGGAACACCGCCATGCAAATGAAAGGGTCACAAACCACTTAGGTGGCCAGCGCACACACCAACACATAAAAGTGGCTAGGGGCAAATAACTCAAGTGATGTATAATAATTACATAATTGTAGGATTTTTGTATGTTTCTTCGAATCTGAAATCCGCCGCTATCGGCCGCTACAACGACCGACTGGATCGCCATCGCAACCGACTCGCAAAGGGTCTCACCAGACCTCGCCCACAAAGGAGGCTCAACAGGCGACTCCCTAGGGACCTAATCGACCGGCTGCCAACAAGACACACAGCAAGATGATGATCGGCCAAATGATATACTCCCCATCGTCTTTCTATCTTTTATATTTTTTGTTTTTAAGTTTTGTAAATATTGTTAGTTTGTAAGTTTAAATTTAGTAATAATGGTAACGCTAAGCACACTTAGCCGGCGAGCCTCTTCGGGCAGAATTAATAGATGCCAAGGTCACAAAGGGGTTTTAAGATACCCTGTATGCCTCAATAAATAGTTAAAACAAAAAAAAAAAAAAAAAAATCATATAAATAAAAGGGTTTCTAATCGGGACTCATTGGAGTTTCTGTTCAGCTGTATAGAATAGTAATCTGTCTGTTCTTAAGATTCCACAGTGTGTCCGTACGATGCCACCTTCGCTTTTTCACCTTTTATTCCTCGTCCTTACTTGAAGTTGTATCGGTCTAAAAAGTAAAATTTCTCTTCCTTTCACCTGCATTGTGTTGCAATACTATTAAGATAGGGGGAACTTATTTTATCTATTTATAGAATTGAACTTTTAGGTTATGCAATCCCGACGTCTACGGTTTTGGTCGTGGTAACGCTTTGGCCGTTACAAGTCGTGGTGGTTGATATTGTCGTAATTGAGCGATAGGATCAAGCCTGAACTGTTCTGCAATCGTAAAGAATGGCCTTAGTTGAAACTGTCCAAAACTAGTATAATTTTGTCTGGGAATTAAAAATGGGGGTGGCTGTGGGGCCATATCAAATATGACAGGTATTCTAGCCTAAAAATTCAAATGAATAGGTATTAATATAGGGCGGTACTAATAATAACTCTTTTATCTGCGAAGTGGTGAATAAGACATTTGGAGATAGCTTCCAAGTTGAAAGATCATAGGATTCTAAGGAGAGAACGGTATTACCGATAATTTTGTTGCGAATTGCGTGTAATGTACTTAAAAATTTAAGTGTGCCACTGGTATATTCCTAAGCTTCATACATTCCCTGCGGAAAATATCTGTCTGACAGTTTTTTCTATTTCAATTTGTAACATGGTTTTATTTTGTTGATGAGCTTCTTGTCTTTTTATTACTTTATGCTGTGGCAACAAACCGCTGATCACATTTGCTCCGTGTTTAACAGTGGTGGTCTGGTTAAGTTATCAGGGTTGGCCATTCGACATTAAAAAATTTTAACTGCCCGAAATATTTTAATAATTTGTTGAGAAAATGGGAAAATAGGTAATGTACGAGTATTAATTCATTATATTACCTAAAATATTGTATATATTATTTAATCGGAATAAAAACTTATTTTTTTTTATTTAGAAAAATTATTTAAATTTAAAACAACATTTTTTGTTTCTTTTTATTCTTATGTTCGGCAATTATGCGAATTTACTTGGTAGATAAAACTTATGGTATTTAATTGTTAGCATAAGTTTTCAGTGTAATTTAATATAAAGATGTTAAATTTATTTGTTTATTATGTTTTACATAAAATAAAGGTGTCTTACTTCTATCCTTTAGGTTTCTATGGGCAGGATTTACAGGATTGTGTTTTGTTTTACTATTATTTGCAATGCTCTTTAATGATAATTTTTTCCGTTTTTTTATCTTTATCTTTTTATCTTTATCTTCTATCTTGAACAAAGTTATTTATTCTTAGATCGCTTAACACTTTTTACTACACTTATGTTAAAAAATTTTTTTCATAAAAGTTTTCTTGTTCAAATTCGTTTTAACACTTCAGATAAATTCTGTGATTTTTTTTGTTTTGTTGAGTTATTCATTAACTTACATTACTTAATGATAAGTGTACTGCACCTGGTGGACCCCTGTGTATGTCGTCTACTACAGATCCCGCTACCGGGAGTTGCGATCGGGCGGATGTTTGTGCTTTCATGATTTTTTGTTTCTACTATTAAATTTTTAATATAGTTCAACAAAGTTGTGTATTTAATTAAGTGGCTGCTTTTGCAAAGATTCGATCCTATTTTGGTGCGAAAAGTATTGTGGACTCCAAACGCACGAGCAGTATTCAAGGATAGGACAGTCTAGGGTGAAATATAAGGAAGTGGTGGTGAAGGGATCGTTAAAATCTTTTTACGCTTAATAAAGGCAAACATACCTCTAGATTTATTCATTGTCACACATCTCTGTGTCATTAAACTTAAGACTATGATCAAAAAGGACACCAAGATCATTGATTGTGGAAATCGGTGAGCGCATTTTCTTTTACAAAATACTCCAAGTGAAAATTGAATAATTACCAATAATTCGCCACAAAAATTTAGCCAAAAGACAACTGTGTAAACTCCCGGCTCTTAAACAGCTATTATATTTCATAGAAAATTAACAAAAAAACGAAGCCACGAAGTTTCACAATGAGTCAAAACGACATTCGTGGTCAACGTCAACAAGAGCAAGACATACGTCGTCTCTCATCGAAACGAAACTACGCGTATTTCTCATATGTTCGCAACTCGCGGAAGTGCACGAAATAAATGCAAACGTCGATCGGCCACGGTCAATCAACCCCAACCCGACACATGAACTAATGCCAACAATAAACGAGAGAGTGCATTCTTGCTTACCGGCAATCTCAATGATGTGCCAAAGAGAACTGACCTCTCCCACGGCAACCAAAACTTCGATCTCATTAACCACAGCATTAGCAACAACAAAAAATACTGTAACCTCGTTTCTGCTGCATCAGTAACAATGCCAAAAACAATGAAAACTGGGTTGGATCGCTGCATCCAAATTAAAAGAAAATTGAGCCCACAAAATTCTGCGGCAGGAAATAAAATAAAGATCAATCGGCTCACTCTAAGTCAGCAAACTGATTTCCAAGAGTCAAAAAGATTTATAATATTGGCAGATATTGACAAGGATCTACCCCGCAACACTGACGAAGGGGACAAAAAGAAGCTAAAGCCCCCACCTATACACATCCGAGAGAAAAGCTCAAATACTCTGGTTAATAAAATAGTTAAACTCGTTGAAAAAGACAATTTCCAAGGAATATTACAAAAAAGGAGCAGCATATACGTATTTTTTATTTAATATAATATATATATGTGATATTTTATTATTAATAGTTTGGGTATAATTATAGGTGTTTAAATTAGAATATGTGTAGGTTAGACAGCGTACATTTATGAGTAACTTCAACACTGCGGATAGGAACTGCTTAACTTCTGCGTACGTAGATGACGGCTGAGTCGCGACGCACTTCCTTCTTGACTTTTAAACGACTCGACTTCTCTCTGACTTCTTTACGAGTCGACCGTTCACCACTGACTGCTGACTCCAGAGATGCCCACTCGCTATTCATGGACATTCATGAACTACCTTACATATACGAAACCAGGATCCAAATAAAAGCCGAAGAAAACTTTAGCGCAAAGGGCCACCAGGTCGTTCTCAAGAGTATAGAGCCTGACGTAATACCCTCAGAGATTACGCAGGCATTAAACTATAAGGGTTTCAAGGAAAAAACTGTCTTTAACATCCTAAGCAAAAAGTTTTTTAAGTCGAGCTAGAACCAGACACTAAGGCTATCAGGAAAAATGAAGTGCATCTTATTTACAAGCTACAGTTTTTTCTGCATCGTAGAATTACTGTAAAAGAACCACACAAGCGCAAAGGCCCCGCCCAATAAACTAATTCCCAAGAATATGGCCATACAAGAGCACACTGCACATTGCGTTCAGTTTGTGTCGTTTGTGGAGAGCTTCATGACTCGGCTCATTGCACGACCAACAAAAGAGATCCCAGCATCAAAAAGTGCGGAAATTATGGGGTTAAACGCACAGCAAACTATAGAAGCTGTCCAATATACAAAGACCAAAAAAGCCGGATTAATCACCGAGTGACGTCGGCACGCCTCTATAACGTACAGAATACGGCATATACCATCGAAAACATTCCCAGAAGTCTTTTTCGCAACGGCAAAGGGTTATCATTTGGTCCTGCGACCACCTTCCTTTGCAAACTTCCTAAAATCGGGACTTACAGAAAAGCACATGGCGGAACCGGTATCCTAATTTGGAACCGCATCAAACACCACTACTTGCGTGGCGTGTGTTCCAGCCGAACCTTGCTAGAATCACCACAAGCGCCAATCGAATTTCAAGAGAGTGAAATATCTAAAATCCTAAGGGATAAACTAAATCCAAAAAAAGTCCCCAAGATGTGATCTAATAACTCCAAAGGTGATTATTGAGCTTCTATAGTATATGCACAGGCAGGCATACAGGCAAGAACCATGCAGTTTCCTCATCGTACAGGCCTATAAGCCTATTGTCTTGTTTCTCGAAACTTTGTCTGATGACCCGAATAACCCCAACCTAAGAACTGGCAATCTTATTCCAGCGCATGAGTTCGTTTTTCGACAGAAACATGGAACCATTATAAAAGCCAATCGAATAACATCAGAAATACGATCTGCTTTCGAAAAACGGGAATATTGCACTGCAATATTTTTGGATGTCTCTCAGACTTTTGACAAGATCTGGCTAAGTAGATTAATGTTCAAAAACAATGCTTTCGCAAAACACCCACAGACTCCTGAAGTCGTATCTTTACAACATAACCTTCGATGTGAGATGTAACTCTGACATTTCCGACGACCACGCTATAAACGCTGGAGTTCCCCAAGGTAGCGTACTTGGACCAACGCTGTACGTCCTTTTATACAGCAGACATACCCACAAGCAGACTACTAAAAACTTCTACGTTTGCCGATGACACATCAATTTTAAGTCAATCAAAATTCCCGGTACAAACCACAAATCAACTCTCTTCTCACCTAGTGGCCGTGGATAAGTGGCTATCTGACAGGCGAATCATATTAAACGAACAAAATTTTTAAGTATGCAACGTTCACACTCAATCGGCAGACTGTCCCTCAGTCACCACAAATAACACCGTACTCCCAAAAGCAAATGAAGTGACGTATTTCGTAGTTCACCTTACCGACGGCTCACCTGGCGCAAACACATCGAAGCCAAAAAAAACACACCTTAAGCTTAAGGTTAGTAGTCTCCACTGGCTTATCAACTCCCGGTCACCTCTCTGTCTAGACTACAGGGACCTACTTTACAACTCCGTACTAAAACCAATTTGAACGTACGACTCTTAATTATGGGGAAGTGCCAGCGGTAGTAACATTGAAACCACGAAAAGGACTCAATCAAAAATACTGGGAACAATCACTGGAGCACCCTGGAATATCCGAAATGAAAATATATAATGACCTTTAACATCAGATTCGTTAAGAAAAGAAATAACCCATCAAAAACAAAAGTACATGGGCAAATTAACGTCACGCCCTAACCACCTTGCAAGAAGTTTATCTCGGGTTTGCGATTAATCCCGACATCGCCGTGACTTTGGTGATATTACCCCGTGTTGGCGCGGCGGCAGGAAGGCGTATTCACGGAGCCACAGGCTGGCTGCTTGACTGGACAGTCAAAGAGCTGTCATGTATAGGGCCATGTAGGAGATTCCTGCTGGGAGATTCTGGCGGATCAACTTTTTGAGTGGTAAGACTCGGCTTTAGAAGATCCAGGCTGGCTGTTCGCCAGGGGCAAAATCCATACATAGTTCATTGTAAAATGTGAAGCTGGAGTTGTGCATATATGCATTTGCTGGTTGATGTTTGGCAGAAAATACCGTAAATATCGAAAATAAATATCGTTTTCAATTAACGTTATTGTAAACAATCCATTTTTTATCTCCAGTTATGATTTGCTTCAGAACAGAAAAACAGATCATATTCATTGCGTGTAAGATGCATATCACATTGTAGCTTTTTATGAATAATGAATAGAATAATTAAATAAATATCTTTTACCCAAATCTACAATTTTTTACCAGTACCAGATGTCGCATATAATCATTTATAGTTGATTGTGATATATTTAACTTTGCCCGACCTCACGCTCAGTTGCATGACGATCCGAGCTCCTGAACGAAATTTGACAAGCTAACTTAGACAGGCTTTGTCACCATACACATCACGCAACTTTTTAGCAACCTGAGCTGCATATTTTTCTTTACGGAAATATTAATGTAAAATATGACGAAAATGCTCTTTTGTGGGCTCCATATTTAAATTGACGCCAAACAAACAAATATAAACAAAATTATGCGCTTTTTTTGTAAAGCAAGCTGAATGTGACATCTAATAACTAACAAATGAAAGAGAGAAAAGAGAAAAACAAACCGTTTGTAAGCAAAATCACCGGTTTCTTTTCGGTCAACCAAATAATTTGATTATTGGTTTTGCAATAACTAAGAGGAATAACGCCACTTTTCGGATACAAATACTTGTAGTTCATTACTTCCTAAATGAAAGATGGATTTATTCTAATAAATGGTTTTATTTATATATTTTTGTAAACAGTTTCTTCTTATTCCGGAAATTTTACGATATAGATAATTTTTGTTTAATTATGAAGCATATTTAAAATCGCTGTTAAGTTATTTATTCTATTCTGCAACTATCTATTTATTATTATCTGGTCAAATTATTGAAAATTATATTATTAAGATGGTCTTCCATGATCAATAAATAATCATGGTCTTCCGGCAACATATTTCCAGGCAGAATCAATCCAATTGATTCATCTAGGATATCGATCTTTATATGTAAGGGTACTTAATGAAGCCAAAGTTTGAACTGTCTCGAGCGGTAAAATGTGTAAAAAAGCTAGCTGTTTTTTAATTCATTCATGTATGTTGTGGAATTTTTATGAGGTCGTTATCTATTTTTTGTAGATCTATTAAGTGTACTTATTTGCTGGTTCCTATTTGTAATTTTTCTACTCTTTTATAGATAGATAAGGTATTTGCTTCGGTGTAGTTAGTAATTTCCATGCTTACCAAGGTCATTGGCAGCCATTTTGGAATTAATAAAGCCCTGAAATGATAAATCGTAGCCAGGTAAATATAAACTCTATGCTTTTTTGGTGGGCATGAGCCGATCCCTCATGATCGGATCGATACCCGTAAGCGGCCAACTGTTTTGTGTGATAGGAAATAATTTTTTTTTATATTTTGTATTATTTTTATTATTTATTTATATTATTTTTTATTATTTTTTTAATATGAATCGGACCTAAGTGCTTTTAATGTTACTTTTATGGACGACTCGACCAGCTTTTATAATAATGGTTTTCTCCTATTTTCCTTTACTATTTCCATTTTAAAACGATTTAGAAAAGAAATTTTAGAAAGATTTCTTGCCCTGGAACATATGACTTAATTTCTTTTCTTACTTTTTTATGGTTTTCCAAGTCTTGTTGTTGTTTCAGTTTGAGTCTCTCTAGATTATTTTGTCTCCCATATAGAAAGAATGTATAAGGACCTAGGTCTAATAACTAGATAATAAATAATGTATTTATAACCATTAAAGGCACATGTAAACGCAGGCGTAAGGGAACACCGCCATGCAAATGAAAGGGTCACAAACCACTTAGGTGGCCAGCGCACACACCAACACATAAAAGTGGCTAGGGGCAAATAACTCAAGTGATGTATAATAATTACATAATTGTAGGATTTTTGTATGTTTCTTCGAATCTGAAATCCGCCGCTATCGGCCGCTACAACGACCGACTGGATCGCCATCGCAACCGACTCGCAAAGGGTCTCACCAGACCTCGCCCACAAAGGAGGCTCAACAGGCGACTCCCTAGGGACCTAATCGACCGGCTGCCAACAAGACACACAGCAAGATGATGATCGGCCAAATGATATACTCCCCATCGTCTTTCTATCTTTTATATTTTTTGTTTTTAAGTTTTGTAAATATTGTTAGTTTGTAAGTTTAAATTTAGTAATAATGGTAACGCTAAGCACACTTAGCCGGCGAGCCTCTTCGGGCAGAATTAATAGATGCCAAGGTCACAAAGGGGTTTTAAGATACCCTGTATGCCTCAATAAATAGTTAAAACAAAAAAAAAAAAAAAAAAATCATATAAATAAAAGGGTTTCTAATCGGGACTCATTGGAGTTTCTGTTCAGCTGTATAGAATAGTAATCTGTCTGTTCTTAAGATTCCACAGTGTGTCCGTACGATGCCACCTTCGCTTTTTCACCTTCTATTCCTCGTCCTTACTTGAAGTTGTATCGGTCTAAAAAGTAAAATTTCTCTTCCTTTCACCTGCATTGTGTTGCAATACTATTAAGATAGGGGGAACTTATTTTATCTATTTATAGAATTGAACTTTCAGGTTATGCAATCCCGACGTCTACGGTTTTGGTCGTGGTAACGCTTTGGCCGTTACAAGTCGTGGTGGTTGATATTGTCGTAATTGAGCGATAGGATCAAGCCTGAACTGTTCTGCAATCGTAAAGAATGGCCTTAGTTGAAACTGTCCAAAACTAGTATAATTTTGTCTGGGAATTAAAAATGGGGGTGGCTGTGGGGCCATATCAAATATGACAGGTATTCTAGCCTAAAAATTCAAATGAATAGGTATTAATATAGGGCGGTACTAATAATAACTCTTTTATCTGCGAAGTGGTGAATAAGACATTTGGAGATAGCTTCCAAGTTGAAAGATCATTATAGGATTGTAAGGAGAGAACGGTATTACCGATAATTTTGTTGCGAATTGCGTGTAATGTACTTAAAAATTTAAGTGTGCCACTAGTATATTCCTAAGCTTCATACATTCCCTGCGGAAAATATCTGTCTGACAGTTTTTTCTATTTCCATTTGTAACATGGTTTTATTTTGTTGATGAGCTTCTTGTCTTTTTATTACTTTATGCTGTGGCAACAAACCGCTGATCACATTTGCTCCGTGTTTAACAGTGGTGGTCTGGTTAAGTTATCAGGGTTGGCCATTCGACATTAAAAAATTTTAACTGCCCGAAATATTTTAATAATTTGTTGAGAAAATGGGAAAATAGGTAATGTACGAGTATTAATTCATCAATCGGAATAAAAATTTATTTTTTTTTATTTAGAAAAATTATTTAAATTTAAAACAACATTTTTTGTTTCTTTTTATACCCTTGAAAAAGGGTATTATAATTTTGTCAAAAAATGTGTAACGCCTTAAAGGAAGCATCTCCGACCCCACAAAGTATATATATTCTTGATCAGCATCAACAGCTGAGTCAATATAGCCATGTCCGTCTGTCCGTCTGTCCGTCTGACCGTCTGTCCGTCTGTTTCTATGCAAAAAATGGACAGTAGTTTTAAAGCTAGCGTTTTGAAACTTTTACCAGATCATTATTTTTGTTGCACGCTGATCAAGTTTAAAAATCGTTCGGATCGGATCACTATATCATATAGCTGCTATAGAAACGACCGATATGAAAACAAGTCTTTGTATGGAAAACTTTTTTCTTTTCCAAGCTATTGCACGCTAATCCAACATTTATTCATTTGATACAGCCATACATGATTTGTGAAAGTTTGGTCCGGATCGGATCACTATATCATATAGCTGCCATACAAAAGACCGATATGAAAACAAGGCTTTGTATGGAAAACTTTTTTGTTTTCAAGGGTATACCATCTTCGGCAAGCCGAAGATAACTTTTCTCACTTGTTATTCTTATGTTCGGCAATTATGCGAATTTACTTGGTAGATAAAACTTATGGTATTTAATTGTTAGCATAAGTTTTCAGTGTAATTTAATATAAAGATGTTAAATTTATTTGTTTATTATGTTTTACATAAAATAAAGGTGTCTTACTTCTATCCTTTAGGTTTCTATGGGCAGGATTTACAGGATTGTGTTTTGTTTTACTATTATTTGCAATGCTCTTTAATGATAATTTTTTCCGTTTTTTTATCTTTATCTTTTTATCTTTATCTTCTATCTTGAACAAAGTTATTTATTCTTAGATCGCTTAACACTTTTTACTACACTTATGTTAAAAAATTTTTTTCATAAAAGTTTTCTTGTTCAAATTCGTTTTAACACTTCAGATAAATTCTGTGATTTTTTTGTTTTGTTGAGTTATTCATTAACTTACATTACTTAATGATAAGTGTACTGCACCTGGTGGACCCCTGTGTATGTCGTCTACTACAGATTCCGCTACCGGGAGTTGCGATCGGGCGGATGTTTGTGCTTTCATGATTTTTTGTTTCTACTATTAAATTTTTAATATAGTTCAACAAAGTTGTGTATTTAATTAAGTGGCTGCTTTTGCACAGATTGGATCCTATTTTGGTGCGAAAAGTATTGTGGACTCCAAACGCACGAGCAGTATTCAAGGATAGGACAGTCTAGGGTGAAATATAAGGAAGTGGTGGTGAAGGGATCGTTAAAATCTTTTTACGCTTAATAAAGGCAAACATTCCTCTAGATTTATTCATTGTCACACATCTCTGTGTCATTAAACTTAAGACTATGATCAAAAAGGACACCAAGATCATTGATTGTGGAAATCGGTGAGCGCATTTTCTTTTACAAAATACTCCAAGTGAAAATTGAATAATTACCAATAATTCGCCACAAAAATTTAGCCAAAAGACAACTGTGTAAACTCCCGGCTCTTAAACAGCTATTATATTTCATAGAAAATTAACAAAAAAACGAAGCCACGAAGTTTCACAATGAGTCAAAACGACATTCGTGGTCAACGTCAACAAGAGCAAGACAAACGTCGTCTCTCATCGAAACGAAACTACGCGTATTTCTCATATGTTCGCAACTCGCGGAAGTGCACGAAATAAATGCAAACGTCGATCGGCCACGGTCAATCAACCCCAACCCGACACATGAACTAATGCCAACAATAAACGAGAGAGTGCATTCTTGCTTACCGGCAATCTCAATGATGTGCCAAAGAGAACTGACCTCTCCCACGGCAACCAAAACTTCGATCTCATTAACCACAGCATTAGCAACAACAAAAAATACTGTAACCTCGTTTCTGCTGCATCAGTAACAATGCCAAAAACAATGCAAACTGGGTTGGATCGCTGCATCCAAATTAAAAGAAAATTGAGCCCACAAAATTCTGCGGCAGGAAATAAAATAAAGATCAATCGGCTCACTCTAAGACAGCAAACTGATTTCCAAGAGTCAAAAAGATTTATAATATTGGCAGATGTTGACAAGGATCTACCCCGCAACAGTGACGAAGGGGACAAAAAGAAGCTAAAGCCCCCACCTATACACATCCGAGAGAAAAGCTCAAATACTCTGGTTAATAAAATAGTTAAACTCGTTGAAAAAGACAATTTCCAAGGAATATTACAAAAAAGAGCAGCATATACATATTTTTATATAATATAATATATATATGTGATATTTTATTATTAATAGTTTGGGTATAATTATAGGTGTTTAAATTAGAATATGTGTAGGTTACAGCGTACGTTTATGAGTAACTTCAACACTGCGGATAGCAACTGCTTAACTTCTGCGTACGTAGATGACGGCTGAGTCGCGACGCACTTCCTTCTTGACTTTTAAACGACTCGACTTCTCTCTGACTTCTTTACGACTCGACCGTTCACCACTGACTGCTGACTCCAGAGATGCCCACTCGCTATTCATGGACATTCATGAACTACCTTACATATACGAAACCAGGATCCAAATAAAAGCCGAAGAAAACTTTAGCGCAAAGGGCCACCAGGTCGTTCTCAAGAGTTTAGAGCCTGACGTAATACCCTCAGAGATTACGCAGGCATTAAACTATAAGGGTTTCAAGGAAAAAACTGTCTTTAACATCCTAAGCAAAAACAGGGAACCGCATCCACTTTTTTAAGTCGAGCTAGAACCAGACACTAAGGCTATCAGGAAAAATGAAGTGCATCTTATTTACAAGCTACAGTTTTTTCTGCATCGTAGAATTACTGTAAAAGAACCACACAAGCGCAAAGGCCCCGCCCAATAAACTAATTCCCAAGAATATGGCCATACAAGAGCACACTGCACATTGCGTTCAGTTTGTGTCGTTTGTGGAGAGCTTCATGACTCGGCTCATTGCACGACCAACAAAAGAGATCCCAGCATCAAAAAGTGCGGAAATTATGGGGTTAAACGCACAGCAAACTATAGAAACTGTCCAATATACAAAGACCAAAAAAGCCGGATTAATCACCGAGTGACGTCGGCACGCCTCTATAACGTACAGAATACGGCATATACCATCGAAAACATTCCCAGAAGTCTTTTTCGCAACGGCAAAGGGTTATCATTTGGTCCTGCGACCACCTTCCTTTGCAAACTTCCTAAAATCGGGACTTACAGAAAAGCACATGGCGGAACCGGTATCCTAATTTGGAACCGCATCAAACACCACTACTTGCGTGGCGTGTGTTCCAGCCGAACCTTGCTAGAATCACCACAAGCACCAATCGAATTTCAAGAGAGTGAAATATCTAAAATCCTAAGGGATAAACTAAATCCAAAAAAGTCCCCAAGATGTGATCTAATAACTCCAAAGGTGATTATTGAGCTTCTATAGTATATGCACAGGCAGGCATACAGGCAAGAACCATGCAGTTTCCTCATCGTACAGGCCTATAAGCCTATTGTCTTGTTTCTCGAAACTTTGTCTGATGACCCGAATAACCCCCAACCTGAGAACTGGCAATCTTATTCCAGCGCATGAGTTCGGTTTTCGACAGAAACATGGAACCATTATAAAAGCCAATCGAATAACATCAGAAATACGATCTGCTTTCGAAAAACGGGAATATTGCACTGCAATATTTTTGGATGTCTCTCAGACTTTTGACAAGATCTGGCTAAGTAGATTAATGTTCAAAAACAATGCTTTCGCAAAATTTCGTATCTTTACAACATAACCTTCGCTGTGAGATGTAACTCTGACATTTCCGACGACCACGCTATATACGCTGGAGTTCCCCAAGGTAGCGTACTTGGACCAACGCTGTACGTCCTTTTATACAGAAGACATACCCACAAGCAGACTACTAAAAACTTCTACGTTTGCCGATGACACAGCAATTTTAAGTCAATCAAAATTCCCGGTACAAACCACAAATCAACTCTCTTCTCACCTAGTGGCCGTGGATAAGTGGCTATCTGACTGGCGAATCATAATAAACGAACAAAATTTTTAAGCATGCAACGTTCACACTCAATCGGCAGACTGTCCCTCAGTCACCACAAATAACACCGTACTCCCAAAAGCAAATGAAGTGACGTATTTCGTAGTTCACCTTAACCGACGGCTCACCTGGCGCAAACACATCGAAGCCAAAAAAACACACCTTAAGCTTAAGGTTAGTAGTCTCCACTGGCTTATCAACTCCCGGTCACCTCTCTGTCTAGACTACAGGGACCTACTTTACAACTCCGTACTAAAACCAATTTGAACGTACGACTCTTAATTATGGGGAAGGGCCAGCGGTAGTAACATTGAAACCACGAAAAGGGCTCAATCAAAAATACTGGGAACAATCACTGGAGCACCCTGGAATATCCGAAATGAAAATATATAATGACCTTTAACATCAGATTCGTTAAGAAAAGAAATAACCCATCAAAAACAAAAGTACATGGGCAAATTAACGTCACGCCCTAACCACCTTGCGAGAAGTTTATCTCGGGTTTGCGACTAATTCCGACATCGCCGCAATGACCTTCCGACCCAGTGCTGATCAATAGGTATTTTTTTCCAGACCACAGTTAAAAGGACTGTTGAATATTGTTTATAATTAAGGTTTAAAACTTATTGTTTGTCTCATAATTCCTGAGAAGTTCCAATAAATACAGCAAAGTTATAAAAAAAAACACAGTTTATTTTTAGGTCAACGAACTGGTTACGGATAAGTAGGCCTTAGAGACTTTTTTTAGCTCTAGAATTCCTATTTTTTAGGAGAGAGGGATGCTTGTTTAAACAAGGGCGGTTTTGATGTTGATGGAGTCAATATTTCAGTTACAGATTTATTTGAGGCGTTTTGAATTACTTCATAAAAAGAGTCCGTAGAAGTAACGATATTGCTGAAATTTTAAAGATATCTCCATTCGATATAGGCCAAGTGTTATCTTAGGTCCCAATAGTCGATTCCTGTAAACACATCCGACGAGATTGCTCGCTATTACTGGTGGGGACTTCTGGAGTGTCGATAATCAGCGAAACCAATAATGTTGAATGGTGTGAGTCCTCAGAAATAGATAAAGGAGGAGACCTTATTACTGTACTCGGGCCAGGCTACAGGATATAGAGATTTCACAAGATAAACAACCGGTAAAATTATTTTAAGTGAAGATATGCTACGTCTGAGTTTAAAGTTAAATTTTGGCACAAATATTTCCCAAGGAGCTACATTGAGATAATTTGAAAGATGACACCTAACGTCATCTGCAGGTGCATCAGACATAAGACGTGATACGAAAATAGATTTCCAGGGAGCAACAGCTCTTAGCTTAAGTCCTGTAGACCGCGTTTCCGATGGCAAACTCGTTAGTGACTTTGGTGATATTACCCCGTGTTGGCGCGGCGGCAGGAAGGCGTATTCACGGAGCCACAGGCTGGCTGCTTGACTGGACAGTCAAAGAGCTGTCATGTATAGGGCCATGTAGGAGATTCTGGCGGATCAACTTTTTGAGTGGTGAGACTCGGCTTTAGAAGATCCAGGCTGGCTGGCTGTTCGCCAGGGGCAAAATCCATACATAGTTCACTGTAAAATGTGAAGCTGGAGTTGTGCATATATGCATTTGCTGGTTGATGTTTGGCAGAAAATACAATTTGTGTTCAGCGCGCAAGCTGTTTGACAAACTGTATATTCTTAATCAGGATCACCTCCTGATACAATGGAAGCAATTAATGTTTTCGAAGCTTTCCATTCATTTTCTGATAAAAAGTTAAACGTAGCTAAAAGCCTCTTTTATAGAGATTTGAGCCCATCTAAAAATTTCATACGGATCAACCGAAGAAATCCTATAGCTGCCATATGAGTGATCTGAATTCTTACAAGATGCGTTTTATGAACTGATACTGATGATCTTGTGAGGATTGGCCAACTATATCCGATATTTGCTATATCACTTAGCAGTAGAAGGGGCTATTTGATTGCAAAGGTATCGCAAAGGTGTTGAAGGGATCGGTTATAAAATGCTATTATACATGCATCTTATTGGTTTTTGGTCCGATCTCTTTTACATTTTCTTTATATTTTTTTATATACACATGTTCAATGCTTGAATATTCTGGCAAGGGCCACAAAAATTTGGATTGTTATACATTTTTTTTATATTTTAGTTTCGATAACTTTTCAATTTTAAAGCGGACTGACTGTATTTAATCAATTTCTAAAGTATTTTCTTTTTTGTTCAATTTTATACTTGTTCAACTTAACATTTAAACATTTTCCCAAGGGCCACAAAAGTTATTTTTTATATTGATATCTTACTTCTTCATATAAAAATAACTCTATCTTATTCTTATATTGTATACATTAATTTCTCATGTTCAAGTGGGGGCTAGAATATCCTGCGAGGGCCGGGAAGGTTATACATTTTAGTTAATGTATTGTTTTTTACATAAAATTGTATATTTTTTAACTTTATTTCATAAGTTCTGTATAGATGTAGGCATTGTTTTAGCCAACAGTTGATTATTTGATTTTAACTTTTTTACATAATTTATGATTAGAATGATTGTGATTATTATCCCCAAAATTGGTGAGCTATGGCCAGACACATGATCAACATTTAGACTGTGAAACTTTACGCTTTGCGTTTTCAAATTTCCAGCTCAACTTCTGCCATATAATTAAAATTTAAAGGCTTTAAGGGGTCCAAGCAATTTTCGGCATTTCTTTTATGTCTTGTTTTTTTTTTAATATTGACTATCCCATAACTTCTTGTTTCTACTAAGTTTTGACAAAAGCGATATACTTTTAATAACTTAAAATGCGGATATATTTTGACTTCTATGTGACTTATTAAGTTCATTAAAAACAGCTAGAGAACAATTTTTAGTATAACATCTTTTCACTACATTTTCCTTTAAACTTGGTGTGATTTCTCTAAATTTATCGTCTTTACCTTGATGGAACTCTTTTACCTTTTTCAAAGACCACCTTCTTGGATGACAGTGCTTTTCCATCAATACGATTATCTCTTCCTTAATATTTGAAAAATCTTTTTCCCCTTAATTCTTTTTGTGAGGCAATTTTAATTTTTGTGTCGCCTTTTCTTATATTATTGTGCTTTGTGACTCATTATCAATCAAAGCTCTATATTTTTGAAACTTCCCATCTTTTCCTTTTATTTGAACATAGGCTTGTTCAGAAATAATGTATGTATTTTTTTTTTTTTTTTTTTTATTAACTTTGCTTTTACTTATTGAATCCTCTTGAATAAGAACTAACACTAAGTTTAAAAATCTTAACTATTACAAATTTTTTCTAAACAGTAGTTTTATTTTTCCAAATGTTCTGAGATTAAACGTCCTTAAAAATTTCTTCGCTGGGTTGGTAGGTCCTTTCGTCGGAGACGGGAACGGCTGCTGAGCTGGGTTAGATTTCTCGCTAGGTGGTTGGGGTGCGAGGAAAGCTTGCTATGATATTTTTCCATAAGTTCTGTGATTGCATTGATGACTGGTGGAATATTTAAGTCTCTTTGGATGTTTTCGTTCCGAACGTACCACGGTGCCCCAGTGATGGTTTACAGAATCTTTGATTGTGCTCGCTGTATGATGTCAATATTGCTATTGCTGGCGTTGCCCCATAGCTGTGCGCTATGGGTTTCAATACTGCATTATAGAGTAAGACCCTGTGGTCCAGGCTGAGCGGAGAGCCAGCGTTGATGAGCCAGTGTAAGTTGTTGGCTTTGAGCTTAAGATGGGTTTTTTTCGCTTCAATGTGCCTGCGCCATGTGAGTCTTCTGTCGAGGTGTACTCCTAGGTACGTTACCTCATCTGCTTTCGGGAGTGGTATGTTGTTCAACAAAAGTGGTGGGCAATCTTGTCTGTTCAGCGTAAATGTCACGTGCTTGCATTTTTCCTCGTTTACTTTTATTCGCCAGTCAGAGAGCCACTTATCAGTGTCTATGAGGTGCAATGCCAGCTGTGCTGTAGCTTGGATTGGGGACCTTGAACGGCTAAGGATAGCTGTATCGTCGGCAAACGTGGACACTGTTAGGCGACTATTTGTAGGAATGTCAGCAGTATAGATGAGGTATAAAGTAGGCCCAAGAACGCTGCCTTGGGGGACTCCAGCCTTTATTTCGTGGTCAGTGGAAGTGGCAGTGTTGCACCGCACTGCAAACTTTCTGTCATATAGATATGACTTTAGAAGTTTGTGTGTGCTTTCGAGTAAAGCTGTTTAACCTTTAAACATTAGACCGTCTAGCCAGACTCTGTCGAATGCTTGGGATACGTCTAGAAATACGGCTGTACAGTATTCTCGATTTTCAAATGCAGTTCTTATCTCCGCTGTTATTCGATTCACCTGTTCAATGGTTCCGTGGCTTTTGCGAAAGCCAAATTGGTGGGCTGGGATTATATTGTGGGCTCTCAGGTGTGGATTCAGTCGGATTAGCAGGCATTTTTCGAATAGTTTCGATATACATGAGAGTAGGCTTATTGGTCTGTAGGATGAGGGAACTGTGTGGTCCTTACCAGGCTTCGGAATCATTATGATTATCGATCTCTTCCATCGTTGTGGAAAGTAGCCAAGTTTTGTGATGGCATTAAAGAGCTGCGTTAGGTAGTGAATTGCAGAATGTGGCAGCTCGATTATCATTTCCGGGGTAATAAGGTCGTAGCCGGGGGATTTTTTCGGGCTGAGATTTTCTTTAATTCATGCATGTATTTACATATTCTTTTCTAATGTGTAATATGCTATGGTGGTTTCCATTGCAGTAGGAGCATAATAACTCACTAGTACATTTGTGCGGATAATGCCGCTTCAAACAGTTAAAACGTAAACTTAATTTTCTAGCTTTGTCCACTCTTTCCTGGGGACTCATTGTTTTAAATTTATGACTATATATCATTTGATCCCGGGCATTTTCTACATCGGACAATTTACTTTCTTGGTGTCATTTTTATACACTTTTTCTACAAGGATTTTTTCCTGTACTGAGGTCAACGAACTAAGCCGTTGATCTGAAAATTCCATGACGTCTCACTAGATAATCTAATGAAGAAGCTACAGTTAAAATTTCAAGTCAATCGGATGTAATCTTTTTCAATTCTACTGCAGGCCAATTTTGAAAACATGGTTTTGAGAAAAACCCGTATAAAGTTTTTATATGCTATACAAGGAGCCTAAAAGTAGTTCGGTAAAAATTTAGTTAAACGAATTTTGAGTTTAGATTTGTACTTGAGAGTTGTAGATTTTGATTCTAGGATAGTTTTAGCATGATTTAAGCCAATAAAAAAAAATGAAAAAAATATTTGGTGGATGTAACCCCTTAAGTATTCCACCACTTGATCGATGGCACACTTAAGCCTGTCATCTAGCTCAGTTTTGGCAATATTGCTAACTACCTTTCCTTTTGATGACATTTTTTTTTTTAATAAACACTGTCTACTTATAAAGTAAATAAACAAAAAAGAAAAATTAAAAAATCTTGCCGCCGCTGCCGCCGCTGCCGCCGCGGATGTACCCGCTGATGCTGCCGCTGATGTTGCTGTCGATACCTCCTGTGTTGCCGCCGGCGTCGACTGATGTTTCTGGTCGCCGGTTGCCTCCGATGTGTTGTCGCCGATGACGCCGCTAATATTTTCGGTCGCCGGTGCTCGTTTCTTTTTTTCACTTTTTTGCCAGTTGTATGGCCACGGACACGCTCACACACAATGGCATTTGTTTATTCTCATTTGGGGGAAAATGGAGAACTTCGTTTTTGGACTAGGTTTTTTGGTTTCTAGCCCGAAGCCTTATTTTTAAGCTACCGTGGATTGAGATTTTAACGCGAAACTGCAGTCATCTACCTGAATCTCTTACCGCAAGGGGAAAACGTCAGGTTGTCTCGAAGGACTAAATGTTAAGAGGAGCTCCAAAAATAGGTCTAACTCCAATGAGTTCGGTTCAGAAACTGTTTTATTTACATATAAGCTTCAACATCCGAAGAAACACAAAAATCTTACAATTAGGTTCTTATGTACTAACAAGAGTTCTTTTAAACTTATGCCACCAACCACTTCAATGCGTTGGTATGTGCGCTGGCGGCCTAAGTGGTTTGTGACCCTTTCAAGTGCATGGCAGTGTAACCTTACGCATGTGTTTACGTGTGCGTTTGTTTTGAAGGGATCGATTATAAAATGCATGTATAAAATATTGGTTTTTGGTCCGATCCCTATTACATTCTCTTTATATTTAATTAAATACACATGTTCAATGCTTGAACACTTCTTGTCTTCTTCCTTTAAATTTTCTCAACAAATAATTTTTTAAATAGTCTATATTTAATATATTTAAAGGCACTATCTGATATTCGCAATCCGTTAGCTCTCTGGTTCTCTACAGAATGTTGCTGTAAGGCCGGCATTACAGTTCCTAATCGGCATTATTTAATTATCGGAGTCCGTTACATTGTTCTTTTCAGCAAAGTTAGGAGTGGATACCAATTAGGAATATTTTCATAGACTGTTCAAGCATTAATTAATGTTTATATATAAAAACATAAAAAAAATGTAAAAGGGATCGGACCAACCACCAATAATAAACAATGCATGGTGTGACAGATCCCTTCAAAAACAAATGCACTTGAGAGGGTCACACATATTAAAGGAACATGTACCATATATGCAAGTTATCCAACCGGTAAACACTCTACCCCAGTTTTTACAATCTCGGCGGCATTTGCTTTGTCTTTGTTTTTGTTATTACGCTTCAAAACTTATTGCGCTTCAAAACTTATTGCACTTCAATCAAACTCCATCTGTCACCAAATTAGAATTTCACAATGCAGTAAAACAATTTCAGCATAAAGCTTTTAACATAACATTACATAACATAACATAACATAATTGAAAGTTAAAGAAGTTTCTAAAAGAAAAGCTTCTGGCCGAGGTTGAATGGACTAGTATTAAGAATTATGAGATCAGTCTGATTCGGGATAAGATCGAGAACGGTTACCAATTAGAAAAAAGCCAAAACGCAGTGTCTTGTAATATTTTACTATATATAATATATATAATATATAATATATATATATATATATAATATATAAAATATATTTAATATTTTTATTTAAAAAGTGTATCACCAAAAAAATATTAACATATATTGAAATAAAAATTATTTTTTTTAAATATTTGATAATAACAAATTTAATTGGAATTTAATTCCCGTGTTGGCGCGGCGGCAGGAAGGCGTATTCACGGAGCCAGAGGCTGGCTGCTTGACTGGACAGTCAAAGAGCTGTCATGTATAGGGCCATGTAGGAGATTCCTGCCGGGAGATTCTGGCGGATCAACTTTTTGAGTGGTAAGACTCGGCTTTAGAAGATCCAGGCTGGCTGGCTGTTCGCCAGGGGCAAAATCCATACATAGTTCATTGTAAAATGTGAAGCTGGAGTTGTGCATATATGCATTTGCTGGTTGATGTTTGGCAGAAAATACCGTAAATATCGAAAATAAATATCGTTTTCAATTAACGTTATTGTAAACAATCCATTTTTTATCTCCAGTTATGATTTGCTTCAGAACAGAAAAACAGATCATATTCATTGCGTGTAAGATGCATATCACATTGAAGCTTTTTATGAATAATGAATAGAATAATTAAATAAATATATTTTACCCAAATCTACAATTTTTTACCAGTACCAGATGTCACATATAATCATTTATAGTTGATTGTGATATATTTAACTTTGCCCGATCTCACGCTCAGTTGCATGACGATCCGAGCTCCTGAACGAAATTTGACAAGCTAACTTAGACAGGCTTTGTCACCATACACATCACGCAACTTTTTAGCAACCTGAGCTGCATATTTTTCTTTACGGAAATATTAATGTAAAATATGACGAAAATGCTCTTTTGTGGGCTCCATATTTAAATTGACGCCAAACAAACAAATATAAACAAAATTATGCGCTTTTTTTGTAAAGCAAGCTGAATGTGACATCTAATAACTAACAAATGAAAGAGAGAAAAGAGAAAAACAAACCGTTTGTAAGCAAAATCACCGGTTTCTTTTCGGTCAACCAAATAATTTGATTATTGGTTTTGCAATAACTAAGAGGAATAACGCCACTTTTCGGATACAAATACTTGTAGTTCATTACTTCCTAAATGAAAGATGGATTTATTCTAATAAATGGTTTTATTTATATATTTTTGTAAACAGTTTCTTCTTATTCCGGAAATTTTACGATATAGATAATTTTTGTTTAATTATGAAGCATATTTAAAATCGCTGTTAAGTTATTTATTCTATTCTGCAACTATCTATTTATTATTATCTGGTCAAATTATTGAAAATTATATTATTAAGATGGTCTTCCATGATCAATAAATAATCATGGTCTTCCGGCAACATATTTCCAGGCAGAATCAATCCAATTGATTCATCTAGGATATCGATCTTTATATGTAAGGGTACTTAATGAAGCCAAAGTTTGAACTGTCTCGAGCGGTAAAATGTGTAAAAAAGCTAGCTGTTTTTTAATTCATTCATGTATGTTGTGGAATTTTTATGAGGTCGTTATCTATTTTTTGTAGATCTATTAAGTGTACTTATTTGCTGGTTCCTATTTGTAATTTTTCTACTCTTTTATAGATAGATAAGGTATTTGCTTCGGTGTAGTTAGTAATTTCCATGCTTACCAAGGTCATTGGCAGCCATTTTGGAATTAATAAAGCCCTGAAATGATAAATCGTAGCCAGGTAAATATAAACTCTAGGCTTTTTTGGTGGGCATGAGCCGATCCCTCATGATCGGATCGATACCCGTAAGCGGCCAACTGTTTTGTGTGATAGGAAATAATTTTTTTTTATATTTTGTATTATTTTTATTATTTATTTATATTATTTTTTGTTTTTTTTTTTTAATATGAATCGGACCTAAGTGCTTTTAATGTTACTTTTATGGACGACTCGACCAGCTTTTGTAATAATGGTTTTCTCCTATTTTCCTTTACTATTTCCATTTTAAAACGATTTAGAAAAGAAATTTTAGAAAGATTTCTAGCCCTGGAACATATTACTTAATTTCTTTTCTTACTTTTTTATGGTTTTCCAAGTCTTGTTGTTGTTTCAGTTTGAGTCTCTCTAGATTATTTTGTCTCCCATATAGAAAGAATGTATAAGGACCTAGGTCTAATAACTAGATAATAAATAATGTATTTATAACCATTAAAGGCACATGTAAACGCAGGCGTAAGGGAACACCGCCATGCAAATGAAAGGGTCACAAACCACTTAGGTGGCCAGCGCACATACCAACACATAAAAGTGGCTAGGGGCAAATAACTCTAGTGATGTATAATAATTACATAATTGTAGGATTTTTGTATGTTTCTTCGAATCTGAAATCCGCCGCTATCGGCCGCTACAACGACCGACTGGAGCGCCATCGCAACCGACTCGCAAAGGGTCTCACCAGACCTCGCCCACAAAGGAGGCTCAACAGGCGACTCCCTAGGGACCTAATCGACCGGCTGCCAACAAGACACACAGCAAGATGATGATAAGCCAAATGATATACTCCCCATCGTCTTTCTATCTTTTATATTTTTTGTTATTAAGTTTTGTAAATATTGTTAGTTTGTAAGTTTAAATTTAGTAATAATGGTAACGCTAAGCACACTTAGCCGGCGAGCCTCTTCGGGCAGAATTAATAGATGCCAAGGTCACAAAGGGGTTTTAAGATACCCTGTATGCCTCAATAAATAGTTAAAACAAAAAAAAAAAAAAAAAAATCATATAAATAAAAGGGTTTCTAATCGGGACTCATTGGAGTTTCTGTTCAGCTGTATAGAATAGTAATCTGTCTGTTCTTAAGATTCCACAGTGTGTCCGTACGATGCCACCTTCGCTTTTTCACCTTCTATTCCTCGTCCTTACTTGAAGTTGTATCGGTCTAAAAAGTAAAATTTCTCTTCCTTTCACCTGCATTGTGTTGCAATACTATTAAGATAGGGGGAACTTATTTTATCTATTTATAGAATTGAACTTTCAGGTTATGCAATCCCGACGTCTACGGTTTTGGTCGTGGTAACGCTTTGGCCGTTACAAGTCGTGGTGGTTGATATTGTCGTAATTGAGCGATAGGATCAAGCCTGAACTGTTCTGCAATCGTAAAGAATGGCCTTAGTTGAAACTGTCCAAAACTAGTATAATTTTGTCTGGGAATTAAATATGGGGGTGGCTGTGGGGCCATATCAAATATGACAGGTATTCTAGCCTAAAAATTCAAATGAATAGGTATTAATATAGGGCGGTACTAATAATAACTCTTTTATCTGCGAAGTGGTGAATAAGACATTTGGAGATAGCTTCCAAGTTGAAAGATCATTCTAGGATTCTAAGGAGAGAACGGCATTACCAATAATTTTGTTGCGAATTGCGTGTAATGTACTTAAAAATTTAAGTGTGCCACTAGTATATTCCTAAGCTTCATACATTCCCTGCGGAAAATATCTGTCTGACAGTTTTTTCTATTTCAATTTGTAACATGGTTTTATTTTGTTGATGAGCTTCTTGTCTTTTTATTACTTTATGCTGTGGCAACAAACCGCTGATCACATTTGCTCCGTGTTTAACAGTGGTGGTCTGGTTAAGTTATCAGGGTTGGCCATTCGACATTAAAAAATTTTAACTGCCCGAAATATTTTAATAATTTGTTGAGAAAATGGGAAAATAGGTAATGTACGAGTATTAATTCATCAATCGGAATAAAAATGTATTTTTTTTTATTTAGAAAAATTATTTAAATTTAAAACAACATTTTTTGTTTCTTTTTATACCCTTGTAAAAGGGTATTATAATTTTGTCAAAAAATGTGTAACGCCTTAAAGGAAGCATCTCCGACCCCACAAAGTATATATATTCTTGATCAGCATCAACAGCTGAGTCAATATAGCCATGTCAGTCTGTCCGTCTGTCCGTCTGACCGTCTGTCCGTCTGTTTCTATGCAAAAAATGGACAGTAGTTTTAAAGCTAGCGTTTTGAAACTTTTACCAGAGCATTATTTTTGTTGCACGCTGATCAAGTTTAAAAATCGTTCGGATCGGATCACTATATCATATAGCTGCTATAGAAACGACCGATATGAAAACAAGTCTTTGTATGGAAAACTTTTTTCTTTTCCAAGCTATTGCACGCTAATCCAACATTTATTCATTTGATACAGCCATACATGATTTGTGAAAGTTTGGTCCGGATCGGATCACTATATCATATAGCTGCCATACAAAAGACCGATATGAAAACAAGGCTTTGTATGGAAAACTTTTTTGTTTTCAAGGGTATACCATCTTCGGCAAGCCGAAGATAACTTTTCTCACTTGTTATTCTTATGTTCGGCAATTATGCGAATTTACTTGGTAGATAAAACTTATGGTATTTAATTGTTAGCATAAGTTTTCAGTGTAATTTAATATAAAGATGTTAAATTTATTTGTTTATTATGTTTTACATAAAATAAAGGGGTCTTACTTCTATCCTTTAGGTTTCTATGGGCAGGATTTACAGGATTGTGTTTTGTTTTACTATTATTTGCAATGCTCTTTAATGATAATTTTTTCCGTTTTTTTATCTTTATCTTTTTATCTTTATCTTCTATCTTGAACAAAGTTATTTATTCTTAGATCGCTTAACACTTTTTACTACACTTATGTTAAAAAATTTTTTTCATAAAAGTTTTCTTGTTCAAATTCGTTTTAACACTTCAGATAAATTCTGTGATTTTTTTTTGTTTTGTTGAGTTATTCATTAACTTACATTACTTAATGATAAGTGTACTGCACCTGGTGGACCCCTGTGTATGTCGTCTACTACAGATCCCGCTACCGGGAGTTGCGATCGGGCGGATGTTTGTGCTTTCATGATTTTTTGTTTCTACTATTAAATTTTTAATATAGTTCAACAAAGTTGTGTATTTAATTAAGTGGCTGCTTTTGCAAAGATTCGATCCTATTTTGGTGCGAAAAGTATTGTGGACTCCAAACGCACGAGCAGTATTCAAGGATAGGACAGTCTAGGGTGAAATATAAGGAAGTGGTGGTGAAGGGATCGTTAAAATCTTTTTACGCTTAATAAAGGCAAACATACCTCTAGATTTATTCATTGTCACACATCGCTGTGTCATTAAACTTAAGACTATGATCAAAAAGGACACCAAGATCATTGATTGTGGAAATCGGTGAGCGCATTTTCTTTTACAAAATACTCCAAGTGAAAATTGAATAATTACCAATAATTCGCCACAAAAATTTAGCCAAAAGACAACTGTGCAAACTCCCGGCTCTTAAACAGCTATTATATTTCATAGAAAGTTAACAAAAAAACGAAGCCACGAAGTTTCACAATGAGTCAAAACGACATTCGTGGTCAACGTCAACAAGAGCAAGACAAACGTCGTCTCTCATCGAAACGAAACTACGCGTATTTCTCATATGTTCGCAACTCGCGGAAGTGCACGAAATAAATGCAAACGTCGATCGGCCACGGTCAATCAACCCCAACCCGACACATGAACTAATGCCAACAATAAACGAGAGAGTGCATTCTTGCTTACCGGCAATCTCAATGATGTGCCAAAGAGAACTGACCTCTCCCACGGCAACCAAAACTTCGATCTCATTAACCACAGCATTACCAACAACAAAAAATACTGTAACCTCGTTTCTGCTGCATCAGTAACAATGCCAAAAACAATGCAAACTGGGTTGGATCGCTGCATCCAAATTAAAAGAAAATTGAGCCCACAAAATTCTGCGGCAGGAAATAAAATAAAGATCAATCGGCTCACTCTAAGACAGCAAACTGATTTCCAAGAGTCAAAAAGATTTATAATATTGGCAGATGTTGACAAGGATCTACCCCGCAACAGTGACGAAGGGGACAAAAAGAAGCTAAAGCCCCCACCTATACACATCCGAGAGAAAAGCTCAAATACTCTGGTTAATAAAATAGTTAAACTCGTTGAAAAAGACAATTTCCAAGGAATATTACAAAAAAGGAGCAGCATATACATATTTTTTATTTAATATAATATATATATGTGATATTTTATTATTAATAGTTTGGGTATAATTATAGGTGTTTAAATTAGAATATGTGTAGGTTAGACAGCGTACATTTATGAGTAACTTCAACACTGCGGATAGCAACTGCTTAACTTCTGCGTACGTAGATGACGGCTGAGTCGCGACGCACTTCCTTCTTGACTTTTAAACGACTCGACTTCTCTCTGACTTCTTTACGACTCGACCGTTCACCACTGACTGCTGACTCCAGAGATGCCCACTCGCTATTCATGGACATTCATGAACTACCTTACATATACGAAACCAGGATCCAAATAAAAGCCGAAGAAAACTTTAGCGCAAAGGGCCACCAGGTCGTTCTCAAGAGTTTAGAGCCTGACGTAATACCCTCAGAGATTACGCAGGCATTAAACTATAAGGGTTTCAAGGAAAAAACTGTCTTTAACATCCTAAGCAAAAACAGGGAACCGCATCCACTTTTTTAAGTCGAGCTAGAACCAGACACTAAGGCTATCAGGAAAAATGAAGTGCATCTTATTTACAAGCTACAGTTTTTTCTGCATCGTAGAATTACTGTAAAAGAACCACACAAGCGCAAAGGCCCCGCCCAATAAACTAATTCCCAAGAATATGGCCATACAAGAGCACACTGCACATTGCGTTCAGTTTGTGTCGTTTGTGGAGAGCTTCATGACTCGGCTCATTGCACGACCAACAAAAGAGATCCCAGCATCAAAAAGTGCGGAAATTATGGGGTTAAACGCACAGCAAACTATAGAAACTGTCCAATATACAAAGACCAAAAAAGCCGGATTAATCACCGAGTGACGTCGGCACGCCTCTATAACGTACAGAATACGGCATATACCATCGAAAACATTCCCAGAAGTCTTTTTCGCAACGGCAAAGGGTTATCATTTGGTCCTGCGACCACCTTCCTTTGCAAACTTCCTAAAATCGGGACTTACAGAAAAGCACATGGCGGAACCGGTATCCTAATTTGGAACCGCATCAAACACCACTACTTGCGTGGCGTGTGTTCCAGCCGAACCTTGCTAGAATCACCACAAGCACCAATCGAATTTCAAGAGAGTGAAATATCTAAAATCCTAAGGGATAAACTAAATCCAAAAAAGTCCCCAAGATGTGATCTAATAACTCCAAAGGTGATTATTGAGCTTCTATAGTATATGCACAGGCAGGCATACAGGCAAGAACCATGCAGTTTCCTCATCGTACAGGCCTATAAGCCTATTGTCTTGTTTCTCGAAACTTTGTCTGATGACCCGAATAACCCCCAACCTGAGAACTGGCAATCTTATTCCAGCGCATGAGTTCGGTTTTCGACAGAAACATGGAACCATTATAAAAGCCAATCGAATAACATCAGAAATACGATCTGCTTTCGAAAAACGGGAATATTGCACTGCAATATTTTTGGATGTCTCTCAGACTTTTGACAAGATCTGGCTAAGTAGATTAATGTTCAAAAACAATGCTTTCGCAAAACACCCACAGACTCCTGAAGTCGTATCTTTACAACATAACCTTCGCTGTGAGATGTAACTCTGACATTTCCGACGACCACGCTATAATCGCTGGAGTTCCCCAAGGTAGCGTACTTGGACCAACGCTGTACGTCCTTTTATACAGCAGACATACCCACAAGCAGACTACTAAAAACTTCTACGTTTGCCGATGACACAGCAATTTTAAGTCAATCAAAATTCCCGGTACAAACCACAAATCAACTCTCTTCTCACCTAGTGGCCGTGGATAAGTGGCTATCTGACTGGCAAATCATAATAAACGAACAAAATTTTTAAGCATGCAACGTTCACACTCAATCGGCAGACTGTCCCTCAGTCACCACAAATAACACCGTACTCCCAAAAGCAAATGAAGTGACGTATTTCGTAGTTCACCTTAACCGACGGCTCACCTGGCGCAAACACATCGAAGCCAAAAAAACACCTTAAGCTTAAGGTTAGTAGTCTCCACTGGCTTATCAACTCCCGGTCACCTCTCTGTCTAGACTACAGGGACCTACTTTACAACTCCGTACTAAAACCAATTTGAACGTACGACTCTTAATTATGGGGAAGGGCCAGCGGTAGTAACATTGAAACCACGAAAAGGGCTCAATCAAAAATACTGGGAACAATCACTGGAGCACCCTGGAATATCCGAAATGAAAATATATAATGACCTTTAACATCAGATTCGTTAAGAAAAGAAATAACCCATCAAAAACAAAAGTACATGGGCAAATTAACGTCACGCCCTAACCACCTTGCGAGAAGTTTATCTCGGGTTTGCGACTAATTCCGACATCGCCGCAATGACCTTCCGACCCAGTGCTGATCAATAGGTATTTTTTTCCAGACCACAGTTAAAAGGACTGTTGAATATTGTTTATAATTAAGGTTTAAAACTTATTGTTTGTCTCATAATTCCTGAGAAGTTCCAATAAATACAGCAAAGTTATAAAAAAAACACAGTTTATTTTTAGGTCAACGAACTGGTTACGGATAAGTAGGCCTTAGAGACTTTTTTTAGCTCTAGAATTCCTATTTTTTAGGAGAGAGGGATGCTTGTTTAAACAAGGGCGGTTTTGATGTTGATGGAGTCAATATTTCAGTTACAGATTTATTTGAGGCGTTTTGAATTACTTCATAAAAAGAGTCCGTAGAAGTAACGATATTGCTGAAATTTTAAAGATATCTCCATTCGATATAGGCCAAGTGTTATCTTAGGTCCCAATAGTCGATTCCTGTAAACACATCCGACGAGATTGCTCGCTATTACTGGTGGGGACTTCTGGAGTGTCGATAATCAGCGAAACCAATAATGTTGAATGGTGTGAGTCCTCAGAAATAGATAAAGGAGGAGACCTTATTACTGTACTCGGGCCAGGCTACAGGATATAGAGATTTCACAAGATAAACAACCGGTAAAATTATTTTAAGTGAAGATATGCTACGTCTGAGTTTAAAGTTAAATTTTGGCACAAATATTTCCCAAGGAGCTACATTGAGATAATTTGAAAGATGACACCTAACGTCATCTGCAGGTGCATCAGACATAAGACGTGATACGAAAATAGATTTCCAGGGAGCAACAGCTCTTAGCTTAAGTCCTGTAGACCGCATTTCCGATGGCAAACTCGTTAGTGACTTTGGTGATATTACCCCGTGTTGGCGCGGCGGCAGGAAGGCGTATTCACGGAGCCACAGGCTGGCTGCTTGACTGGACAGTCAAAGAGCTGTCATGTATAGGGCCATGTAGGAGATTCTGGCGGATCAACTTTTTGAGTGGTGAGACTCGGCTTTAGAAGATCCAGTCTGGCTGGCTGTTCGCCAGGGGCAAAATCCATACATAGTTCACTGTAAAATGTGAAGCTGGAGTTGTGCATATATGCATTTGCTGGTTGATGTTTGGCAGAAAATACAATTTGTGTTCAGCGCGCAAGCTGTTTGACAAACTGTATATTCTTAATCAGGATCACCTCCTGATACAATGGAAGCAATTAATGTTTTCGAAGCTTTCCATTCATTTTCTGATAAAAAGTTAAACGTAGCTAAAAGCCTCTTTTATAGAGATTTGAGCCCATCTAAAAATTTCATACGGATCAACCGAAGAAATCCTATAGCTGCCATATGAGTGATCTGAATTCTTACAAGATGCGTTTTATGAACTGATACTGATGATCTTGTGAGGATTGGCCAACTATATCCGATATTTGCTATATCACTTAGCAGTAGAAGGGGCTATTTGATTGCAAAGGTATCGCAAAGGTGTTGAAGGGATCGGTTATAAAATGCTATTATACATGCATCTTATTGGTTTTTGGTCCGATCTCTTTTACATTTTCTTTATATTTTTTTATATACACATGTTCAATGCTTGAATATTCTGGCAAGGGCCACAAAAATTTGGATTGTTATACATTTTTTTTATATTTTAGTTTCGATAACTTTTCAATTTTAAAGCGGACTGACTGTATTTAATCAATTTCTAAAGTATTTTCTTTTTTGTTCAATTTTATACTTGTTCAACTTAACATTTAAACATTTTCCCAAGGGCCACAAAAGTTATTTTTTATATTGATATCTTACTTCTTCATATAAAAATAACTCTATCTTATTCTTATATTGTATACATTAATTTCTCATGTTCAAGTGGGGGCTAGAACATCCTGCGAGGGCCGGGAAGGTTATACATTTTAGTTAATGTATTGTTTTTTACATAAAATTGTATATTTTTTAACTTTATTTCATAAGTTCTGTATAGATGTAGGCATTGTTTTAGCCAACAGTTGATTATTTGATTTTAACTTTTTTACATAATTTATGATTAGAATGATTGTGATTATTATCCCTAAAATTGGTGAGCTATGGCCAGACACATGATCAACATTTAGACTGTGAAACTTTACGCTTTGCGTTTTCAAATTTCCAGCTCAACTTCTGCCATATAATTAAAATTTAAAGGCTTTAAGGGGTCCAAGCAATTTTCGGCATTTCTTTTATGTCTTGTTTTTTTTTTAATATTGACTATCCCATAACTTCTTGTTTCTACTAAGTTTTGACAAAAGCGATATACTTTTAATAACTTAAAATGCGGATATATTTTGACTTCTATGTGACTTATTAAGTTCATTAAAAACAGCTAGAGAACAATTTTTAGTATAACATCTTTTCACTACATTTTCCTTTAAACTTGGTGTGATTTCTCTAAATTTATCGTCTTTACCTTGATGGAACTCTTTTACCTTTTTCAAAGACCACCTTCTTGGATGACAGTGCTTTTCCATCAATACGATTATCTCTTCCTTAATATTTGGAAAATCTTTTTCCCCTTAATTCTTTTTTGTGAGGCAATTTTAATTTTTGTGTCGCCTTTTCTTATATTATTGTGCTTTGTGACTCATTATCAATCAAAGCTCTATATTTTTGAAACTTCCCATCTTTTCCTTTTATTTGAACATAGGCTTGTTCAGAAATAATGTATGTATTTTTTTTTTTTTTTTTTTTTATTAACTTTGCTTTTACTTATTGAATCCTCTTGAATAAGAACTAACACTAAGTTTAAAAATCTTAACTATTACAAATTTTTTCTAAACAGTAGTTTTATTTTTCCAAATGTTCTGAGATTAAACGTCCTTAAAAATTTCTTCGCTGGGTTGGTAGGTCCTTTCGTCGGAGACGGGAACGGCTGCTGAGCTGGGTTAGATTTCTCGCTAGGTGGTTGGGGTGCGAGGAAAGCTTGCTATGATATTTTTCCATAAGTTCTGTGATTGCATTGATGACTGGTGGAATATTTAAGTCTCTTTGGATGTTTTCGTTCCGAACGTACCACGGTGCCCCAGTGATGGTTTACAGAATCTTTGATTGTGCTCGCTGTATGATGTCAATATTGCTATTGCTGGCGTTGCCCCATAGCTGTGCGCTATGGGTTTCAATACTGCATTATAGAGTAAGACCCTGTGGTCCAGGCTGAGCGGAGAGCCAGCGTTGATGAGCCAGTGTAAGTTGTTGGCTTTGAGCTTAAGATGGGTTTTTTTCGCTTCAATGTGCCTGCGCCATGTGAGTCTTCTGTCGAGGTGTACTCCTAGGTACGTTACCTCATCTGCTTTCGGGAGTGGTATGTTGTTCAACAAAAGTGGTGAGCAATCTTGTCTGTTCAGCGTAAATGTCACGTGCTTGCATTTTTCCTCGTTTACTTTTATTCGCCAGTCAGAGAGCCACTTATCAGTGTCTATGAGGTGCAATGCCAGCTGTGCTGTAGCTTGGATTGGGGACCTTGAACGGCTAAGGATAGCTGTATCGTCGGCAAACGTGGACACTGTTAGGCGACTATTTGTAGGAATGTCAGCAGTATAGATGAGGTATAAAGTAGGCCCAAGAACGCTGCCTTGGGGGACTCCAGCCTTTATTTCGTGGTCAGTGGAAGTGGCAGTGTTGCACCGCACTGCAAACTTTCTGTCATATAGATATGACTTTAGAAGTTTGTGTGTGCTTTCGAGTAAAGCTGTTTAACCTTTAAACATTAGACCGTCTAGCCAGACTCTGTCGAATACTTGGGATACGTCTAGAAATACGGATGTACAGTATTCTCTATTTTCAAATGCAGTTCTTATCTCCGCTGTTATTCGATTCACCTGTTCAATGGTTCAGTGGCTTTCGCGAAAGCCAAATTGATGGGCTGGGATTATATTGTGGGCTCTCAGGTGTGATTAGCAGGCATTTTTCGAATAGTTTCGATATACATGAGAGTACCCTTATTGGTCTGTAGAATAAGGGAACTGTGTGGTCCTTACCAGGCTTCGAAATCATTATAATGATCGATCTCTTCCAACGTTGTGGAAAGTAGCCAAGTTTTGTGATGGCATTAAAGAGCTGCGTTAGGTAGTGAATTGCAGAATGTGGCAGCTCGATTATCATTTCCGGGGTAATAAGGTCGTAGCCGGGGGATTTTTTCGGGCTGAGATTTTCTTTAATTCATGCATGTATTTACATATTCTTTTCTAATGTGTAATATGCTATGGTGGTTTCCATTGCAGTAGGAGCATAATAACTCACTAGTACATTTGTGCGGATAATGCCGCTTCAAACAGTTAAAACGTAAACTTAATTTTCTAGCTTTGTCCACTCTTTCCTGGGGACTCATTGTTTTAAATTTATGACTATATATCATTTGATCCCGGGCATTTTCTACATCGGACAATTTACTTTCTTGGTGTCATTTTTATACACTTTTTCTACAAGGATTTTTTCCTGTACTGAGGTCAACGAACTAAGCCGTTGATCTGAAAATTCCATGACGTCTCACTAGATAATCTAATGAAGAAGCTACAGTTAAAATTTCAAGTCAATCGGATGTAATCTTTTTCAATTCTACTGCAGGCCAATTTTGAAAACATGGTTTTGAGAAAAACCCGTATAAAGTTTTTATATGCTATACAAGGAGCCTAAAAGTAGTTCGGTAAAAATTTAGTTAAACGAATTTTGAGTTTAGATTTGTACTTGAGAGTTGTAGATTTTGATTCTAGGATAGTTTTAGCATGATTTAAGCCAATAAAAAAAATGAAAAAAATATTTGGTGGATGTAACCCCTTAAGTATTCCACCACTTGATCGATGGCACACTTAAGCCTGTCATCTAGCTCAGTTTTGGCAATATTGCTAACTACCTTTCCTTTTGATGACATTTTTTTTTTTTAATAAACACTGTCTACTTATAAAGTAAATAAACAAAAAAAGAAAAATTAAAAAATCTTGCCGCCGCTGCCGCCGCTGCCGCCGCGGATGTACCCGCTGATGCTGCCGCTGATGTTGCTGTCGATACCTCCTGTGTTGCCGCCGGCGTCGACTGATGTTTCTGGTCGCCGGTTGCCTCCGATGTGTTGTCGCCGATGACGCCGCTAATATTTTCGGTCGCCGGTGCTCGTTTCTTTTTTCACTTTTTTGCCAGTTGTATGGCCACGGACACGCTCACACACAATGGCATTTGTTTATTCTCATTTGGGGGAAAATGGAGAACTTCGTTTTTGGACTAGGTTTTTTGGTTTCTAGCCCGAAGCCTTATTTTTAAGCTACCGTGGATTGAGATTTTAACGCGAAACTGCAGTCATCTACCTGAATCTCTTACCGCAAGGGGAAAACGTCAGGTTGTCTCGAAGGACTAAATGTTAAGAGGAGCTCCAAAAATAGGTCTAACTCCAATGAGTTCGGTTCAGAAACTGTTTTATTTACATATAAGCTTCAACATCCGAAGAAACACAAAAATCTTACAATTAGGTTCTTATGTACTAACAAGAGTTCTTTTAAACTTATGCCACCAACCACTTCAATGCGTTGGTATGTGCGCTGGCGGCCTAAGTGGTTTGTGACCCTTTCAAGTGCATGGCAGTGTAACCTTACGCATGTGTTTACGTGTGCGTTTGTTTTGAAGGGATCGATTATAAAATGCATGTATAAAATATTGGTTTTTGGTCCGATCCCTATTACATTCTCTTTATATTTAATTAAATACACATGTTCAATGCTTGAACACTTCTTGTCTTCTTCCTTTAAATTTTCTCAACAAATAATTTTTTAAATAGTCTATATTTAATATATTTAAAGGCACTATCTGATTTTCGCAATCCGTTAGCTCTCTGGTTCTCTACAGAATGTTGCTGTAAGGCCGGCATTACAGTTCCTAATCGGCATTATTTAATTATCGGAGTCCGTTACATTGTTCTTTTCAGCAAAGTTAGGAATGGATACCAATTAGGAATATTTTCATAGACTGTTCAAGCATTAATTAATGTTTATATATAAAAACATAAAAAAAATGTAAAAGGGATCGGACCAACCACCAATAATAAACAATGCATGGTGTGACAGATCCCTTCAAAAACAAATGCACTTGAGAGGGTCACACATATTAAAGGAACATGTACCATATATGCAAGTTATCCAACCGGTAAACACTCTACCCCAGTTTTTACAATCTCGGCGGCATTTGCTTTGTCTTTGTTTTTGTTATTACGCTTCAAAACTTATTGCGCTTCAAAACTTATTGCACTTCAATCAAACTCCATCTGTCACCAAATTAGAATTTCACAATGCAGTAAAACAATTTCAGCATAAAGCTTTTAACATAACATTACATAACATAACATAACATAATTGAAAGTTAAAGAAGTTTCTAAAAGAAAAGCTTCTGGCCGAGGTTGAATGGACTAGTATTAAGAATTATGAGATCAGTCTGATTCGGGATAAGATCGAGAACGGTTACCAATTAGAAAAAAGCCAAAACGCAGTGTCTTGTAATATTTTAAGTTAAAAAGTGTATCACCAAAAAAATATTAAAATATATTGAAATAAAAATTATTTTTTTTAAATATTTGATAATAACAAATTTAATTGGCGCCCAACGTGGGGCGGTGTACTTTAAAAGTTCTAAATAAAAATTAACGATAACAAGTTAAACATAAAACGGCACTCGCGCCGCCAACAACCCATATTTTTAGTGGAAAAATAGAAACATCCACCATAATCCAACGACATCTAACTACTGTGACAGTGATCGTGGAAAAATTTAATTGGAAATTAATTAATGCAAGAATCCAATTAAGTATTTAATATATAAAAAGGTGGACTGAATACTTAACAACAAACACAATTAAAACCAAAAAAACTATAACCAAAATATTCCAAAAATAAAAAAATCAACACCAAGAAGGAAGGATAAGCTGAGGACAATCTCCCGCAATTTTAATAATTACTAAAGAAAACAATCTGGAAAATTTAATAAATAGTTTTGAAGATTTAAATTTAACAATGGCAACCGGAGGTTCAGCATTAACCTCTGCTGCGGGCGGTATATCCAGCGCTACCAATCTGACAATGGAATTAATTAACCGATTAATAAATTTACAATTGGGTGAAGTGATCAGAAAAATCGAAGGAATAGAAGGGCATTTAAACGCTAGCAGAAATGAAGTGGTAGATTATATATTCCAAACAATTGACCCAACCATAAAATGCGAAACTACCCTAGAATTAGTTAAATCTTTACCAAGGTTCACAGTTGACATAACTCAATATGTAGGCTGGAGAGAAGCGGCAGAAAGTGCCATGAGTCTATATGAGCTATAAAGCGAAGAATATTTTAACGCTTTAACAACCCCCAGAACCAATGCAGGTAGATAGTACTATAAGGTATCAAAATCGTCCAAATAATAATTACTATCGTCAGAGCAATAATTTTAAAAGGGGGTATAATAATAACAGACAGAATTATAATAATTTTACGCAAAGAAATAATTTTAATCAATACCAAGCACAAGAAACTGAACTGCAAATCCCATTAAAAAGGGAAGCAACTGGGACCGTAATTCAACCAGCCCAGAAAGGTATAAGAATAAATAACATTGCTGAAGAGCATTTTTTACATCAGAACCCCACAGGGGAATGCCTCATATAACAAGAATAGACAGAAATACAAAAAAACAACTAAAAATATTAGTTGACACAGGCTATATCAAAAAGGGAATTTATGAAAATAAAAAATAGTTACCAACTTACAAGAAAGTATCTACAGTTCATGGATACTCAATTATAAAATATTACCATATATTGACAATATTTGAATCAAAACATCTATTTTATGAAATAGAAGGTTTAGAATCTGACTTATTGATTGGGTAAAATCTATTAAGGAAAATTGAAGCTAAAATACATGTTGCAAAGGGTATTATGGAATATAATGGAAAAAAAAGAAAAACTCGAATATTATGACAATGAGGAAAAAAACGATTTGTGTTTAATTGGGGAAAAAAATGCTCTTCCATTAAAAGAATATTTGATAAAAAAATACTTTGATGAACAAAAAGTATTTAAAACCCAAACGGTAATTGTTGAAGGAAGTTTATATAGCTTGGGATCAAAGAATCCTCAGCACGCCGACGTTGAATTATCCGTCAACAAAAAAAGTAATAGTTTGGGATCCACAAATCCTGAACACGCCGTCGTTGAATTTTCCGACAAAGAAAAAATTCATAATCTAATAATAATTTCAAATCAAGTAAAAGATTTCGAAAATAAGATTATGAATAAAATTGGAAAGGAGCATTCTAAAATAAATATGCAACTTCCTTTTCGAACCGATATTCGAGCATAAATAAATACTGACAGTGATAGAGTAATTTATAGCAAAAAATATCCTTAAGCTATGTCAGTCTCAGATTTCGTTAATAATGAAATCGATAGAATGCTAAAAGAACACATTATAACCCAAGTAGGAGCCCTTATAATTCACCAGTCTTAGTAGTACCCAAAAAGGGTCAAAACGAAGATGGATCTCTAAAACATCGACTAGTTATTGCCTATACAAAATTAAACGAAAGCACAATACCGGACAGATACCCGATGCAAGTCCCGTCTGTAATATTAACTTAGGAAAGTCAAAATATTTCTCAACAATTGATGGAATCAGGATTCCACCAAATTTTAATGAAAGTAGATATTGAAAGTCAGATAATGAAAAAACAGCCTTTTCTATTAACAATGGGAATTCTTAGGTATGCCATTTGGGTTAACAAACGCCCCTAGAATATTTCAAAGAGCAATGCATGATATATTAAGAGAACAAGTCGGAAAAACTTGTCATGTTTATATGGATGATATAATAATCTTTTCAAATACATTTAAACAACATTATACTGATCTAATTCAAATAAATAATATTTTACAACAAGCACATCGATATTTATTACGCGCAAAATCTTATTTTCTTAACTTGCATTGACGCGTATTCAAAATTCTTAGTAGTAAAAGAAATTCAAAATAAACTAAACATCGAGAATAAAGTATTAGAATGAGAGTTTATTTGCGACTAACCAATACATAAAATGATGCGTAACTCGTGACGCGCTTAAGAGAATAAACAAAAGAGAAAGATCAATTAGATCCCGTTACATTTAGTATAAGACATTCGCTTTGCACTCTTAATTGAGATTTCAACACTCCTTCTCAAAGAGACATGTCTTCACAAGTTAACTTAAATATCCATTTTTCTTTTAAACATAATTTTCAATTCAATTTAAACCTAACTGTTTAACAAAACCTGTGTGCTTGATCTTATTTAAGTTTTTTGTTAAAATATCAGAAATCATATTTTCTGTTGAAACATACTTAATATCAATAACATTTTCCTTATATAATTGTCGTACAAAATGGTACTTAATATCAATATGTTTGCTTCGTGCATGAAACTTGGAGTCTTTTGCCAGACATTGTGCGCTTTGATTTTCACTGTAGATAACCATCTTTTGAACCAGTCCTATTCCTATCTCCTTCACCAGCTTTTTAAGTTAAACTGCCTCTTTTGCTGCTGTTGAAAGCGCCACATACTCAGCTTCAGTTGAACTAAGTGCCACAATGGTCTGCTTTTTGGACTCCCATGAAATCGCCGCACCAGCCATGATGAATGCCCAACCAGTAAAGGATTTGCGATCTGTGCTATCACCAGCCCAGTCTGCATCAACGAAACAATGGACATGTACGTTCGTAACATAGCTTCATGTCAGCTGTGCCCTTAAGGTACCTCAAGACACGCTTTGCCGCCACCTCGTGCTCCTTGTGAGGATCAGCATTTCTTTGTGCCAATTTAGCCACACTATGCATGATATCTGGTCTTGTCGTCATAGCCAAATAAATCAAAGAACCAATGAGTGATTGATACTTCTTCTGATCCACTTTTGTGCAGCTTGCATCCCCGCATATAACTTGAAAGCCCGCCTCCAGAGGAATCGCGTTGGGTTTGCATACCATAGTCTTTTAGTAGACCAGCAATAAATTGTTTATGGCCTATAGTGACACTGCCAGTTTCGCCACACCTCTCTATCTCCATGCCTAGGAAATGTTCAGGTCTCCGCCATCTACAACATCAAACTCATGTGATATTTGCTTCTTGATGCTAAGGAGGTCATCTTTTCTGGAACAAGCAAGAATTAAATCATCAACATATACTACAATAATGTTTAGGTTTTCCGCAATTTTCTTTGTGTATATGCAAGGCTCACTAGGACAGGAAATGAATCAAATTTTGTTAAGAACTTCATCTAGGCTCCAGTTCCACTCGCGTCCACTATGCTTTAGACCGTATAAGGACTTATGCAATCGCAGGACTCGATCTGGGTGTTTTGCGTCTACAAAACCTTCAGGTTGTCTCATGTAGAGCTCATCTTTCAGTTCACTGTTTAGGTACGCTGCTGACACGTCCATTTGGTGCATAATCATGCCATGCTCGACAGCCAATGCAATCACTAACCTTATTAAAGAGTAATGTGCCATCGGGGAAAATGTTTCCAGGTAATTCACCCCATACTGCTGTCCGCAACCTTCGGCTACCAACCTCGATTTGAGTCGATCAACTTTACAAGTTTTGTCGCGATTAATGGTAAACACCCACTTGCACCCGATTGCTTTCTGCTCTTCTGGAAGGTCAACCAAGCTGCAAGTGTTTGTAGCTCGCAAGTGATCAAACTCCTTCTGCATCGAGATTCTCCATTCATCAGAATGTTCTCCAGTCAATGCCTCACGCATGTTTATTGGTGCCACCAAATTATTTCCGGCTAAAACATTTAGCATATTGTATTTTTTTCGTGGACGGCCCACTAATCCTGTTCGGACTATCTTGGGGCGACCTGGGCCCCTCTTCTGCGATGTTTTTTGTTCTGTCCCAGACTCTTCGTCGTCATCACTGCCTTGAACATCCAACGACTGTTCATTGTTGTCAATATGATCTTCTCGGTGTCCAGCAGACTCATCCAATTCAATGATTACTTCTCCTGGAACTGATGCTCTATCATCCTCTATAAACACAACATCTCGGGGTATCACAATGCTTTGTTTTTCCGGGTTGTATAAACGATAAGCCTTAGAAGTTTGAGAATAGCCTACTAATATGTGCTCTTCTCCCTTTGGACGAAACTTCTTGCTATGTGTTTTGTTCAATACGATCGCTTTGCAACCAAACACACGTGATGGGATACACTTGGCTTCTTTCCAAACCAGGCTTCAAATGGTGTTATATTAGCTAGTGTCGACGTCTCTGCTCTGTTCCTCAAGTATGCCGCTGTCATTATAGCCTCTCCCCAAAAACTCTCACCCACTCCAGCATGAGTTAACATGCTGCGAGCCATTTCCAGGAGGGTTCTGTTAGCACGTTCTGCAACTCCATTTTGTTGAGGAGTATAGGGGACTGTTAGCTGTCTTTGTATGCCTTGACTCACCAGGTATTCTTCAAACCTTCGGGAAACATATTCTCGACCGTTGTCACTACGGATCCTTTTTATTTTCTTTCCTGTTTGCTTCTCGACCAACGATTGGAACTCTTTAAATTTTTCAAAAACCGCATCTTTAGTGTTTAACATGTAGACTGACATGTACCGTGTTTTGTCATCGATGAAAGTTGCAAAGAATCGTGCACCACCGTTTGATTTTGTGTTTATTGGACCACATATGTCCGTGTGTATAAGTCCTAACAATTCACTATCGCGGCTTTCCGACGCGTTTGGAAACTGTTTTACACAAATTTTGCATTTGGCACACGTTTCGCATACGAATCCGTTCAAATCACACGAATTTATTTTCAAACCATACACCATGTCTTTGTTAATCATTTTCTGCATACTATTCAAGTTCAAATGTCCAAACCGATTATGCCACTTAATCATTTCATACTTTTCTCCATTAATTGCGAACACTTTTTCTGATTTATTTTCAAATAAGAACAATTCATTTTTGCGTTTAGCAACTAGTAAAGCGTCTCCGTCAGTGTCTATTACTTTCGCTTCGTTCTTACTAAAAATCACTTTCAATCCTTTTGCAGTTGCCTTTTGCACCGAAATAAAGTTACATTGCAAATTTTTTACGTACAATACATCAAGCAGTTTGATCGTATTATCTCCATAGCACAAATTCACTGTACCGCGCCCTTCGGCTTCTACGTAATTATCGCCTGATAACATTATTTTTTCCTTGTGTTCACGCATTGATACAAACATTGTTTTTTCAGCACACAAATGAGTTGTTGCTCCACTGTCTAGACACCATGTACTTTTACTGTCTATTTTGTTTTTATCTGCACCGAAAACCGAAAACGCTTTTGGCTTATTCCCGTTTGAATTTCCTTCTTTTGCTTTGTTATGTTTTGTCAATTTTTCTTTTGATCTACACTTTGCAGCAATATGACCGCGCTTTCCACATGACCAACATTCGACACCTTTTTCGATATTCCTTTTTGAGTATTGTTTTTCCGCACCCGACGCGAACATTTTCTGTTCCTTTCCGATCACCGTTTCGTTTGTCTTGCGCCTCTCTCCCTCTTCTAGAAGTTTAACCTTGAGAGCGCTCAGCCCCGGCAATGTGTCGCGCGTTTCAATGGCGACAACAAAATTTTCAAACGAGTCACACAAGCTCGAAAGCAAAATTATGACGAGCATTTCTTCTGGAACACTTTGTTCAATTTCTTGCTGCTTTTCTACCAATGCACTGAATTTATTTAAATGTTCCTCCACACTTTCTGTCTCACTCATTTTCATGTACAACAACTGCTTAAACAAATGTATGCGTCTCGCTGGACCGAATGGCATATGAATATTACCAAGTTTTTTTCAAGCTTCCTTAGCAGTTACACAATGTTTCACATGATTAATTTGCGTCGGCTTTATACATAGCATTATACTTGCAAGTGCCTTTTCGTCTTTGGCATCGAAAGAGGCTTTTTGTTCTGCAGTGTCATTTTAATTTTTCAGCAAACGGCCACTGACCACTGACCATAATTCGGCGTGTATCAGCACACTTTTCATTTGAATAGACCACACACTATAGTTTTCATTGTCCAGTTTCTCAATTGAGTATTGGGAACTCATTTTTATATCAAATATTAAATTATTATTATCTTTTTAAATTATTATCTTTTCGACTATTATCAACAACTTTCGCTGTTAAAAAATAATAGCGCACAGGAGCTCTGCCTGGGCCCATAACCTATTAGAATGAGAGTTTATTTGCGACTAACCAATACATAAAATGATGCGTAACTCGTGACGCGCTTAAGAGAATAAACAAAAGAGAAAGATCAATTAGATCCCGTTACATTTAGTATAAGACATTCGCTTTGCACTCTTAATTGAGATTTCAACATAAAGTAATGGAATTACTTCAACAATTTTCCCACGCCAAAGTAATTATGACCGATAATGAACCAAGCTTCACCTTTGCTCAATTTAAATCCTTTGCACAAAGATGTGGTTTAACTCTACATTTCGCAGACCCCAGACACAGTACATCGAACGGACAAGTTGAAAGGGCACATTCAACATTAACAGAATTAGCTCGTTGCATGAAGGAAGCATTTAATCTCATTGACTATTCAGAAATATTTATTAGAGCCGCAAAAGAATTTAATCAGAGCATTCATTCTACAACAAATCAAAAACCTTTTGATATTCTCTATAATACAATAAAATTGAACACGAAAACATTTCAAAATTTTAAAGAACACTCAAGAAAATATGTTAGAAACACATAATGAAGTTCGTAAGAAAAAAGGGTTGTTTATAAAAGAAACATGGAAAAAGAAATAAGCTAAAAACAAGATATAATAACAGGTTGTTAAGGTAAACTTACCTAATAAAATAATAATCAATAGTAGAAACAGAATTATTCACAAAGACAATATTAAGTTTTAACAAATATTATATTTCTTTTAAAACTACATAAAATGCATTTCTTATTACTTCTAATACCATTCGTAATGATACCCACTTCAGAAATAATTGATTACTTCAATCACGAATTTTTCCTGTTCAAGGACAAAAATGATGTTCTTACTTATGAATCATATGCCCACTTATTCCACGTAACTAATTTAAGTTTTTATAAAGAAATAATAGATCTAGAATCAGGATATATAAAAAAGGATACAAATAATAGGTCACAATTGGAAATTACTTACGAACTACAAATAATCGAATTAATTTTGTCACAGCTGATATCATCTAGATCAGAAAGGGGAATAAATGAGTTAGGCACTGTTTGGAAATGGTTAGCTGGAACTCCGGATCACGATGATTTCAATAAAATACAGAATTAATTGAAAACAATAAACAACAATTTATTATCAATTGCAAATTTTTTAACGAGATAAAATCACTTTCCGATCATTTTAAAAACATTTTTATTGATCAAGAATTGCCGTTACGAAAACATCGCTTACGATTATTAACATTCGACTTGCAAAACATAATTAATACTATTACAATAGCAAAAATTGATGTTTTTAACACAAAAATGTTAAATAATGAAGACATTAAAGAAATATTAAATCACCAACAAAAGCGTGTAATTATTGCAGATTTAATGAATGTCTCCGTATTCAAAATTTTACTACATAAAGAACTCTTAATAATATATATAAAATACCCTGTAATAACAAATAGATGCGTAATTTATTATGCCAGATCCATTTCACAATATGATGGAAAATTACTAATAAGTAATCAGGTCGCAAAATGCGAAAATACTTTTTATGAAATATCTAATTTTAAGAAGGAACTTTTTAATAACTATGGTATAATATGTAAAGATAAAACTTGTTTTACCCGCTTACTAAATGGAGAAAAATCAGTTTGCACTAAAATATGAAAAAAAAGAATATAAATATTCAAGAAGGTGCCATTCTAATAAATGGAAATAATATTGTAAACAATTCTCATTTAGACGGGTCATTTTTAATAAAATTCAACGGCACAACTACAATAAATAATATTTCATACACCAATTTAGAAAACAAAATACTAGAGTACATAACCACAAACCACTTTAAGAATCTGGAAATATCAGATTATATAAAATCCAACAATTCAGAACTTACTTTTGATAACATTAATATTTTAAACCCATTTATTGAAATTTACAGTTGGAAAATATCAATTTCATTTATATTATTAATTTTAATCTTTTGTATTTGATTACTACATTAATAATAAAATTCAAATATATTATCCTTGTATACCCAAGCTCAACGTTGAACTTTATGCACGTGCACGTAACTAATAACCGTTGCTTTGTTTTGTTATAACAAGCTGCTCACCGCTCTCTATCGCACTCTCCCTTTTGTGGAGCTTCTCCATCCCCTGGATTGACGCTGCTCCTGCTGTTCGCCGAAATCGCTCCCACGCTATCGTCGCTGGATCACTCTCTTCATCGTACATTCGCTGGACCATTCTGTTTTTGAGCGCATTCTCTCTTTCATTACCCAAAATGTCTTTGGTTTGTACCTCAAAGAGATGCGAATTTGGAGGAGCTATTACCGGCGACTCCTATCTAACTTGCTGGCTATGCGACAATTGCTCGCACATGAAATGCGCTGGCGTTGGTCATTATGGCCGACTTGGTGATCTCCTGGGCAAAGGCATCGGTTTGACATGGTCCTGTTTGGCCTGTTGAGAGATTGAAGGCGAGATGCGTACGTTTATGCGGCAAACTCGAAACGGTTTCCGGGAGGTTCGGAAACAATTTGCCACATTAAATGAGCAGTTTCTAAACCTAAAATCTCTATTTCTGGGCCTTAAATTATTGAGCGAATCACCACGCCGGAAAATTCCTAATAATAATCAGAATATGAATATATGTGCCACTCCAGCCACACATTTGCCAGTAAGCAATGTTATGGTTGATGCTCCTGGCAAACATCCTAGCTACTCAGAAACCCGGTCCTCCCACTGCAAAAGTTGATACGCCGGAACCTGTCAGTAGGAATCTCCCACCTGGTCCCATGCTTGAAAAATCTTCAATAGTCATATCACCAAGCCAGCCTGCTGCTCCATCACTACGCCTGCCTGCCGCCGCACCTACCCGCCTACCCGTTGTAAAATCACCAAAGCCATTGACGGGTGTTCCAACGGAAACGCGATTTTCTGGACTTACGCTGAGAGCTGTGGCTCCCCGTAAATCCATCGTTGCATCGCGGCTTATGCCTGATGCCTCTGCAGATGACGTTAGGTTTCTCCTTGCAAACAATCTAAGTATAGCTCCCTCAGAATTTTTTTGTGACCAAATTTAATTTTAAGCGTAAACGTAAGCATCCTCATTCAAAATAACTTTACCAGAAGCTTCCCTTGCTAAATCTTTAGATCCTGCTACCTGGCCCGAGCACAGTATGGTCCATGAATTCTTGACCAGAGATTCTCAAGGTTCCAGTCCAATTAATATTTCAAAAAACTAAGCAACAAGTTTTTTTCTTGTTGCTACCAAAACGTTCGCAGTATTCTTGGAAAACTGAACTAACTTTATACCAACATTTCTTCCTATGACTTCGATGCTATTGTGCTAACAGAAACCTGGCTAAACTCCACTGGGATAGACAATGAAATTTTGGTATCGAAGTACACTGTCATTCGAGAAGATCGCCCAACCTTTGGAGGTGGCGTTCTGATTGCCGTAAACAATATCTAACCAGTTGAACGTATTTCTATTACTAATCCTTTCGGAATTGAATTTTTAGCCGTTAAAATTCATTCTGAGTCCCTTAACCTTTTCATCACCTGTTCCTATATACCTCTTCTGAGTGATGCAATCATTTATATGCACCACTTACCTGCCATAAAATCAGTTTTGTCTCAGCTAAATTATGCTAATCTTATTCTAGTTATGGGGGATTTCAATCTGCCTCTCATTTCATGGATCAACTCGGACGAGGATAACTCGCTTTTACCCACCAACCAAAATGACTTCCTTGATGGCTTAGCCGACTCTGCCGTTTTCCAACTTAACCCTATAAGGAACACCCGTGGCAGGTTGCTTGACCTAATTTTCTCTAATACTACCTCCTCTGCCACTATAGCAAGGTCTCCTCCCTTATCTACTCCTGAGGACTCTCACCACCCAACACTCTTAGTCTCGCTAATTATTGACTCTCCTGAAGTCACCCCAGTAATAGCTAGCAGCCTCGACAAAAATGCTTTAAAAAGACCAACTATTGTGACCTAAGAAATCACCTGACTAATATTGACTAGAGTTATCTTTCTAGTTTCAGCAATATCGAAGTTATTAAAGTTATTAAAGTCTCCAATCTTGTTACATCTTTCCAATTACCTTCTAATCCGCAACCAGTTTGTTGACCTTAACAATCAACTATATAAAAAGTTTATTTCTAAATGCAAATTCAATTTTCGCAACGATCCAAGCTCTTTTTACTCTTTTTTAAACTCTAAACGCAAATCCAATCTTTTCCCCCCTTCCCTCTCATATAATAATACTTCCGACTCTTCGCATCTCGGCATTGCTAATCTTTTTGCGTCATTTTTTCAATCAACCTACTCATCTAATTCATTTGATCCTTCCCCTAACTATCCATATCATTAACCCTACATAAATAACATTTCCCTTTCTAAATTCCACTGTCATGATGTGTTTACGGCTCATCATCAATTAAAATCTCATTTTCACCAGGCTCAGACAACGTACCTAGCTGCATCCTCAGAAGATGCTCCGATCTGCTCTTACTATACTATTTAACCTATCCTTGGAGCAAACTTCCATACCTAATATATGGAATAAATCATACCTTATACCAATTCATAAGAAAGGCTCTAAGGCTTCCATTGAGAACTACCGCGGCATTGCTAAGCTTTCTGCGATTCCCAAACTTCTTGAGAAACTCATCACATCACAGCTGCAACATGCATGCAAGCGCATAATCTCACCTGCACAGCATAGCTTTGTCAAGCTTCGCTCGACAACAAATAATCTACTTGAATTTTCGTCGATAATCAAACGAGGTTTTCAACATCGCTTGCAAACTGATGTAATTTATACTGACTTCAGCAAAGCATTTGATTCAGTTAATCATCAGCTCTTGCTACGGAAACTCTCGATTATTGGTTTTTCACCAAATATCCTGATGTGGGTTGCTTCCTACCTTTCAGATCGAACTCAGCGTGTCCTATTTAAATCTACCAAGTCGAAGGTCATCCATGTCTCATCGGGTGTCCCTCAGGGTAGTCATCTAGGATCCCTGTTGTTTATACTTTTTGTGAACGATCTTCCAAATGTGATTAGTTATGCTTCTACGCTTATGTATGCTGATGATGTCAAGTTATGATATTCCTTCTCGGAACATTTCCTGCATATGCATCTTCAACTAAACCTTGACGAACTCTATTTGTGGTGCTCAATTAATCTTATGTTCCTAAACTGCTTTAAATGTAAACTTATGACATTCCATCGCAGTGTGTCGCTTATCATATCTTACTCTCTCGGAAATCACGTCCTTGCTCGTGTTTCCACAATCAATGATCTTTTAGTTCTTTTTGATCATAAACTTAAGTTTAATGATCACATTTCTGTGACAGTGAATAAAGCCAGAGGAATGTTAGCCTTTATTAAGCGATGGTCTAAAGAATTTAACGATCCTTTCACCACCAATACCCTGTATATCATCCTAGTTCGTCCTATCCTTGAATATTGCTCGTGCGTTTGGAGTCCTTAATACTCCTCTCACCAAAATAGTATTGAGTCGGTGCAAAAGCAGTTTCTGTTATTTGCACTAAGAAACTTAAACTCGGATCCTGATAATCGTCTCCCGCCGAACCGTTGCAGGCTTAAATTGTTAAAGTTACCTCCATTGAAGGAGCGCCGAACCTGTGCTGGGGTCATGTTTCTACACATGCTAATCCATGGCATGGTTGATTCTAAACACCTCTTAAACCAACCATATTTTTCCATCCCTAATAGGAAAACTAGGTCTCTCCGACCCCTATGATTATCTATCTGAAGATCCAACTACGCTGAACACGACCCCTTTCGCACTATTTGTAAGAACTATAACCTTTTATCACATACTCTATCCCCTGAACTCTCTCTTAATGTTAATAAACTAAAAATCATAGAATACCTCCTAGAATAGTTATATTGTAGTTATATTTATATTTTTATTCATATTTAGCAGATCTTTGTTAAATTGTTGTTTAAATAAATTAACTAACCAAACAAAAATGGCTAGAACTAGAAAAACCAAATACTGAGGAAAATTTTTTAACAGAATTAATAGAGCGTTTAAACGAAATTCATAATGAAGCGGGGCGCATCATTTTAGAAGGGGGAGAGTTATCCAACCCGTAAACACTCTACCCCAGTTTTTCCAATCTCGGCGGCATTTACTTTGTCTTTGTTTTTGTTATTACGCTTCAAAACTTATTGCGCTTCAAAACTTATTGCGCTTCAAAACTTATTGCGCTTCAATCAAACTCCGGTCGCCGGTGCTCGTTTCTTTTTTTCACTTTTTTGCCAGTTGTATGGCCACGGACACGCTCACACACAATGGCATTTGTTTATTCTCATTTGGGGGAAAATGGACTTCGTTTTTGGACTAGGTTTTTTGTTTTCTACCCCGAAGCCTTATTTTTAAGCTACCGTGGATTGAGATTTTAACGCGAAACTGCAGTCATCTACCTGAATCTCTTACCGCAAGGGGAAAACGTCAGGTTGTCTCGAAGGACTAAATGTTAAGAGGAGCTCCAAAAATAGGTCTAACTCCAATGAGTTCGGTTCAGAAACTGTTTTATTTACATATGTGCTTCAAAATCCGAAGAAACACAAAAATCGTACAATTAGGTTCTTATGTACTAACAAGAGTTCTTTTAAACTTATGCCACCAACCACTTCAATGCGTTGGTATGTCTGGCGGCCTAAGTGGTTTGTGACCCTTTCAAGTGCATGGCAGTGTAACCTTACGCATGTGTTTACGTGTGCGTTTGTTTTGAAGGGATCGGTCATAAAATGCATGTATAAAATATTGGTTTTTGGTCCGATCCCTATTACATTCTCTTTATATTTAATTAAATACACATGCTCAATGCTTGAACACTTCTTCTCTTCTTCCTTTATATTTTCTCAACAAATAATTTTTTAAATAGTCTATATTTAATATATTTAAAGGCACTATCTGATTTTCGCAATCCGTTAGCTCTCTGGTTCTCTACAGAATGTTGCTGTAAGGCCGTCATTACAGTTCCTAATCGGCATTAGTTGATTATCGGAGTCCGTTACGTTGTTCTTTTCAGCAAAGTTAGGAATGGATACCAATTAGGAATATTTTCATAGACTGTTCAAGCATTAATTAATGTTTATATATAAAAACATAAAAAAAATGTAAAAGGGATCGGACCAACCACCAATAATAAACAATGCATGGTGTGACAGATCCCTTCAAAAACAAATGCACTTGAGAGGGTCACACATATTAAAGGAACATGTACCATATATGCAAGTTATCCAACCGGTAAACACTCTACCCCAGTTTTTACAATCTCGGCGGCATTTGCTTTGTCTTTGTTTTTGTTATTACGCTTCAAAACTTATTGCGCTTCAAAACTTATTGCACTTCAATCAAACTCCATCTGTCAGCAAATTAGAATTTCACAATGCAGTAAAACAATTTCAGCATAAAGCTTTTAACATAACATTACATAACATAACATAACATAACATAATTGAAAGTTAAAGAAGTTTCTAAAAGAAAAGCTTCTGGCCGAGGTTGAATGGATTAGTATTAAGAATTATAAGATCAGTCTGATTCGGGATAAGATCGAGAACGGTTACCAATTAGGAAAAAGCCAAAACGCAGTGTCTTGTAATATTTTAAGTTAAAAAGTGTATCACCAAAAATATTAAAATATATTGAAAAAAAAAAATTTTTTTTTAAATAATTAATAATAACAATTTTAATTTGCATGCGTAAGCTGACACCAGCATGCTAGAGTAAAGGTCATAAAATACTTAGGCCGCCAGAGCATATACCTACACATGGAAGTCGCTGTGGCATAAATATAAATAGTTGATAGCAATTCTTGTTAGTACATAAGTATACAAATCTAAGCTTTCTTCAGATGTAAAATTATATGAATAAAATAAAAATGAAATAAAGCTTCGGACTAAGTAAAAAAAACTTAGTTAAAACGAAGTCCTCTGTTGTTTCTCCCCAAGAGCAAAGAGACAGAGAATAAAATAATTGCTTTTGAGCATAAATTTAAAAAAAGGCAACGGCGGCAGCACCGGCGATCAGAGAGCATCGGCGACCAGGAAGCACCGGTAGAACACGAGTATTTTAAAGCTAAAGAAAAGGTAATAAGAGAAATTGCCAGGAATGAATAAAATGCTCAGCTTAAGTGTTCCACCGAGCAAGTGGTGGAATACTTAACCCGTACATACAAGTATAAAGAAATCCAGGACGGGAAGTTTCAAACCTTTCCATTGCGGATAAAGAAATTACTAATGTATCGGAGCAGAATTCAAACTGCGTTTGATTTGATATTTATTAAAGAGTTTCCAAATAAATTGAAGGCTGAAACTTCGGAAATAAAAGAGGATATAGAGATATATACAGAGCTAATGGCGGAAAAAAACCAGGAAATTTGAGGAAAAAAGGTAGAAGGTAAAAGTCAAAAAATGGACGATTTACCTGGCCTACCTAAGATACCCAAAGAGGTACCCATATTCTCAGGTGCGTCCAAAGATTGGGACCATTTTTTTGAGCTCTTTAAGAAGCTAGTGCACTCAAGGGTAGACTTAAGCTCATCATTGAAACTAAGCTTCCTCAAAAGTGCATTAAAAGAGGAAGCTGGGAATGTTGTTTCCCATTTATTGCTGGGTTCTGGCAATAATTATGAGGCAGCTTGGGATCTACTAACGAGAAGGTACGAGAATAATAGAAAAATGATCTCGGACTTATTTAATCGACTAATGGAGCTTCCATATAGGAATTTAAAAAATTTCATTGACTTTACTAATGAGTCAATTTATATTATGAGACTCAAAGCAAATGAACTTAAGCTCAATTTTCGATTGAGTCTCAGTTTTTAGCGGCATTATTCGCAAAAATGTACTAGTGAGTTATTTTGCTTATTTTGCAATGAAAACCACGATAGCATTTTACACATTAGAAAAGATTTAAATACATTCATTACTTCTGAACAGGCGATATTGGCCACAGCTTATTTTCAAATTAAACGTAAAGATGGAAAGTTCCAAACATATAGAGCTATGATTGATAAGCCTTCCCAGAGCATAATAATATCAGCAAAGGCGGCACAGAAAATCAGGTTTTATAGGTATCTAGTCCACTAATAAGTTTATATCAAAAAACTTCTTAAAGTTGCCTATTAAAAAGACAAGTTCAAAAACATTAAATGTTAATGGAATTAGTTTACCGAAATGAATACAAAATAAACTAAGGTAAATATAAATAAACAGGATTGGAAAGAATTTTCGTTAGTCGATACAGATTAAGATATACATAAAGAGCCGTAAACACATCGTGACAGTGGAATTTGGAAAAATATATTAATTAAGCGATAATTAGAAGAGAGGTCAAATGAATCAGATGAGTATGTTGATTGAAAAAATTATGCAAAAAGATTAGCAATACCGAGATGTGAAGACTCAAATTTCTTATTATATTATATGAGATGGCAGAGAGGCAAAGATTAGATTGACGGTTAGAGTTTAATGAAAAGATCCATTCGAGATCCAAAATCAAGCTTACATTTTGAGATATAATTTTTATATAGTTGATTGTTTAGCTCAACAAACTGGTTGCGGATGAGAATGTAGTTTGAAAGATGTAACAACGCTCGAGACCTTAACGACTTTTTGTAAGCTCTAGATTTCTCATTTTTAAGAAGAGAGAGTTTCTTATTAAACCATGGAGGTTGTGACGTAGATGGCGTCAATATTTCAAGGACAGATTTACTTAGGGCGTTATGAATTACTTCATAAAAAGAGTCAGTAGCAGTATCGATATTGCTGAAATTTTAAAGATAACTCCAGTCAATATTGGCCAAGTTATTTCTAAGATCACAACAGTCGTTTTGTTTAAATACTTTTAACAAGACTGTGCGCTACTATTGGGGTACAGGAGAGTCGATTATCAGCAAAACCAAGAGTTTGGGATGGTGTGAGCCCTAGGGAGTAGATAAGAGAGAAAACCTTATTATTGTAGCAGAGGTGGTAGTATTTGAGAAAATAAAGTCACGTGACTTGCCACGATAGTTCTTAATAGGGTTAAGTTGGAAAACGGCAGAGTCGGCTAAGCCATCAAGGAAGTCATTTTGGCTAGTGGGTACCAGCGAGGGGGGCAAATGGAAATCACCCATAACTAGTATAAGATCAGAATCATTTAGCAAGGACATAACTCATACTTATGTTCAGCCAATTCGCATTATCCATATACACATATACATGCACTACACGTTCTTATCTTCTATAAGTCTTGAATAAATAAAGATTTTCCAACAATATTCATCCATATAAATCTTAAATAAATAAAGATTTTCCATCAAAATTCATCCATATAAATCTTGAGTAAATAGGGATTTTACATCAATATTCACCCATTTAAATATACGAGGGCGGGTCAATAAGTCCGTGACTTTTTGAATTTCCCGCCTCTTAATTGAAATGGTAACACTGCTCCCGTCAACAGTCATCTGTCAGTTGACTCTTGTCAAAAATTGAACAAGCTGCGACATTTAGTTTGTTTTTGACAGCCGTTAATATCAGCCCTACCGCGTTGACTGAGAAGAAAATGGTAAAAAGTGAATTTCGTGTGCTCATTAAGCATTATTTTTTGAGGAAAAAATCCATTACGCAAACCAAGGCCAAGCTTGATAAATATTATGGAGACTCTGCACCATCCATTTCCATGGTAAAAAAGTGGTTTACTGAATTCTGATGTGGCCGTACAAGCACGGAAGATGCCGAACGTTCTGGACGCCCAGTTGAGGTTTCCACATCTGAAACAATTGAAAAAATCAACGATATGGTTTTAGCCGATCGGCGATTAAAAGTGAGAGAGATTGTGGAAGCCGTAGGCATTTCACATGGCTCAGTGGTTTCAATTTTGAATGATCATTTGGGTATGAGAAAGCTTTCCGCAAGAAGGGTGCATATGGTGAATATTACAGCAACTTATTGGGTCGATTCGATGAGGCATTGAAAAAAAAGCGACCGCACTTGGCCAAGAAAAAAGTTCTTTTCCACCAGGACAATGCACGGGTGCACACATGTGCAGTTTCCATGGCAAAATTCCATGAAATGGGTTACGAATTGCTCCCTCATCCGGCCTATTCACCCGATCTAGCCCCGTGTGACTATTTCTTGTTCCCAAACTTGAAGAAATGGCTCGACGGAAAGAGATTTGCCTCCAATGACGAAGTCATCTCGCAAACAAATGCCTATTTTGAAGACCTCGACAAATCATATTTTTTGGAAGGGATAAAAAAATTGGAGAAACGTTGGGCTAAGTGTATAGAGCTCAAAGGAGACTACGTTGAAAAATAAAATAACTTTTTATCTAAAAACCTGTGTTTCATTCAAATAGTCACGGACTTATTGACCCGCCCTCGTATGCTTGTATAAACATCAATTAATCCATTTAAAAAAATCCATACCGAATCCAAATAAATTTGAAATAAATCGAAGTTACAAAATTAAAAAAATACAACTATCCATAAAAACAGAACGAGACTATGATAAAGGGTTTTCTATTAAGGGCGCTTGATCTTTGAAATGAAAAATACATGTACGAGAGATATTTGCGAAATTGTTTTTATTTAAAAGGTTCATCGACCCCATTATGTATGGAACATGATATCATTTAAATGACCGCCACGGTTTCGGTTGGTGGCGCGCACACGAAAGGTCAAATTTTCGATGACTCTAGCGTACAAATCGGGCTGTATTTTATCGATGGCGTGGCGTACATTGACTTTGAGGGCATCGGTGGTTTGCGGCTTGTTGGCATAGACCTGCGACGTAAGAAAACCCCACAAGAAAAAGTCCAGCGGGGTCAAATCGCACGTTCTCGGTGGCCAGTTCACGTCGCGAGCGAGATGACTATATCCGGAAATTGCTCGTGCAGAACATCCATCGTAGCGTGTGCTGTGTGACACGTAGCGCCGCCCTGTTGAAACCACATGTTGTCCAAATCCATATTCTCGATTTCAGGTCAAAAGAAGTTGGTTATCATCGACAGGTATCGCTGCCACACCATTATCGTTTTCGAAAAAATACGGACCAATCACGACTCCGGCCCAAAATCCGCACCAAACAGTCACTTTCTGCGGATGCATTGCCACTTGGTGAACCTCGTGTTGGTCTCGTCACTGTAACCTGCATGGTGATTTGGGAGAACTGAATGAATATAACACATTGCATTTAACATCTGTCACTCAAACAACATGGCCGCAATGAGCTGTCAAAGTTTGAGCGTTTGAGCCTACTATATCCATGGAAAGTAACGAAAAGCTAAATTGTCCATTTCTTCGAGCTCTTAGACGATGCTCAGACCAAAGAGTAAGTCGTCTGCATCTTCCTCCTAGCAGACTAACTCAACGGCCCATCCCGGCTATAGTCGTTAGTAGGTCAAAAAGAACACCAAACAGCGAGTCCTTGCTCTTTTCAGCCCAAATAAAAGCTAACGTTCCGCCCCCGTCCGTATTTACTCCAGTCACCACCTGGGCTTCCTCGAAAATGTCCCAAGCCCGATCTGCAGCTGCGTTGACCAAATTCATTGCGTTCACGGATCGCGTCAGCCAGTTTAAAGCTCGCTTTAACACGCCGAGCGGAAGCTGAGGGTGAGGGCGAAACTGTTACAGCCATGCAGTCTAAATATGACTACTGCTAGTCCGTCTACGAAGGCTGTGATGCCCAGCTGAGTGAACACATTAAGACCACAACCATAAGAGGACAGCAGCCAACGCAACCTCTAACATCTAGCGGGTGTCGGCTGCATCTCTCTACGGCAACACAGATATTGTTCCCTGGGCTATACTAAATTCCATTGTCCAAAGGAGATATCGCACTCTCGAAGCCATAGAAGACATTAAACCTCTTTCAGCACAAACTCAAGTCTTTAAGCCAAAGAGAGACGTGCTTCCTAATAATAATAATAATCGCATCCAATCATTCGAAAGTAAAGTTAATGTCGTACCGTAATCCTGCAAACTATGTTCGAAAGAGAACCATCCTATCCGGTTGTGTTCAAAATTCCTGCAAATGTCCGTTCGAGATCGATGCACAGCAGAACAGCAGAAATTGTGTTTGAATTGTTTCGCACGACCAACACCAAGTCTTGATTTGTACGAGCATTCACAATTGCTTCACATGCAGATGACGTCACAATACACTACTTCACCGTGGTGGCACTCCACATGCTCCTGCGGTTGCCTCCATTTCAATCAATTCTAATGATTTAATACAGTCCACTACTTCTCCAAATTTGCAGAACTACTTTGCATCCGGCACTCAAAGTGTTTTCTTAGGAACAATGAACATCCTCTGCCATCGTGGAGCAAACTATAAGGGGCGTGCTTTGATCGATTCCGGATCAGAAGCCATCTTTATTTTCGAGCGAATGTTCAACCTGATCAAACCTTTGTATCAAAACGTTCAAGCTCAAGTTTCTGGCCTTAATCAGGCACTTGCTGCAAAGCCTGAAAAGTTATGTAACTTGGATATTGACTCTCCTTCTAAACCTCGAATCAAGATAAAAGCCTCAGCGTTCATCTTGCCTCAACTCGCAGGGGTCTTGCCTTCGTATCCGATTTCTCCCCATTTTTTAAGCAGGCTTCTTGATCTACCTGTGGCTGATCCACTCTTTTATAGGAACTCGCAGATTGATGTGCTGATTGGTGCAGATGTCCTTCCTTCCATTATTCTTGGCGGCTGCCTTCCTAATATTTGTGGACCACTTTTGGGTCAAGAGGCCACTTTCAGGTGAATACTTTCGGGTCCACTGAAAAACCCATTAAACACAAGATACGTATCCGCTTTCACCACTCGCATTGTAATCAGCCAAAATCAAAGCCTTGAAAACCTTGTCACAAGGTTTCGGGAGGTGGAGGGTCTACCAAGCCGATAGACCGACCAGATGTGGAATGCGAATCCGATTACGTCCGCACTACCTCCAGGGATAAAGACGGAAGATACTTTGTAACACTTCCTTTTAAAAACACTAAAGAGGTGAACTTGGGTCATTCCAGATCCATAACTCTCAATTTCTCAGGAGTGAGAAAAGGCTTAAGAAAAACTCTGAGTTCAAAATCCAATAAGACTCAGTGATTAAAGAGTACTTGGATTTAGCTCATATGCGAGAAGTCCTTCCACACAATAACAGCGACAATTGTTACTTGCCTCATTACACAGTGTTTAAGCCTTAAAGTACAACCACAAAGCTTCGTATTGTGTGCAACGCCTCCAGTGCTTCCTCTAACGGATAAAGCCCCAATTATGTTTTATATCCGGGGTCAGTCTTTCAATCCGACATAACAAAAATGTATCGACAAATTTGCCTCATCCACAGCATACGTGTTTTCATCGGATTCTGTTCCGCAATTATGACGGCAGACTCCGTGCCTACGGGCTTTGAACAGTCACTTTTTGAGTTAATTGTGCACCCTTTTTGGCCATCTAAGTCGTCAAACTGCTTTCAGACGACCTTTTCCACCAATATCCATTAGTCGAATCCGGAAGAACCACATGTACGTTAATGGCGTTCTAGCTGGCGCGCATACTGTGCGAAAGGCCAGTTTGGCAATCAGTGAGTTGTGCCAGGGTTTTGCATTGCAAAAGTAGAACACTGGGTGTCCAGTGGCAAGCAGACACCGATGAGTTCTTCTTCGTTCCATACAAAGTAGACTCAAAACCTTTCATTTCCAAGCGCGAGGTACTATTGGAAATCGCAAAGTTATTCGATCCAGCAGGATGGCTCGCTCCATACGTCCGCTCAGCTGGGATCAACCCTTGCCAAGTTGTCTCGAGAACAAATGGTGGAATTTCCAAAAGGACCGTAGACTTATGGGCGACATTCGTATTGCCAAGAGGCTACAATTCTGTCTAAAGGCATCCATCCAGTACCATGGGTTCTGCGACGCATAAAGACAGTGACTCTACCTCGCTTAGAGCTCTGTGGTGCCGTGCTGCTTGTAAAATTATGCACAGCACTGATTCCTTCCCTTCCGAAGGCCTCCGGCGTCTATTTCTAGACCGACTCTAGAATTGTTTAGGCATGAACCTCCATGCGCTTGGACGATATTTGTGTTGAAGGGACCTCCGAAGTTAAAAAACGTGCTAAAAGCCATTATAAGCTCATGTCACGTTTGCACAATCTATAAATAAAAGCTCCAATCTCAGCTCACGGGCGCCCTTCCTTCCGAACGATCCACGTTCTCTCGACCCTTTACGCATACAGGTGTCGACTTTGGCGGACCGTTCGTGATTCAAAATTACACCGGTAGAGCGTGTCTTATGATCAAAACTGTATGAATGTGTATTTGTATATTTAGCACTAGCGCCATCCATCTAGAAGCTGCCCTCGATTTGACCACCGAGAAATTTCTCTCAGGTTTCGTTCGTTTCGTGTCGAGACGCGGCTGACCCACTCAAATCTTCTTTGACAATGGGAAAACGTTCGTGGGGACGTCCAATTTGCTGACTCAAGACTTCTTGAAGGCGACCAGGTCAACTGTAGTAACCAATTATAACCACCATAAGATCACCTGGCGTTTCAATGCTCCCGGGGCTCCACATATGGGTGGTCTTTGAGGAGAAGGGGTTAGGAGTTTCAAAATTTTTTTCTACAGGGCTACTTCTTCCTACAAATATACTTTCGAAGAACTTTCAACTCTCTCATCAAAAATCGAAGCCTGTTTAAATCCAAGACCTCTATCTCCTCCATTCGAGTACTCCCCTGACTCGTTGGCACTGACGACAGGTTATTTCCTCATTGGCGACCCATTACTCACTATTGCTGAGCCTGAGCTAAATTTTGATGCGGCCGCAATCATTAACAGATAGCAGCGCCTCAAGCCTCAGAATCAGCAGTTCTGCTTGCGCTGGACGCACGAATACCTAAAGGAGCTGCCCAAACGGAATAAATGGCAATCTCCAGAGAGGAATATGGAATATGGGCAAATGATATGATTGTTATCAAAGACGACAATCTTCGACCAAATGAATGGCACTTCGAAAAGGTAACTAAAGTTAACCCAGACGAAATTGACCTTTTTAAATTAATATTACCCTCTGTCCGTCCATAAGTCCATTAGTTATCTCTCCATATTCTTGAATCGGCAGATATTTTAGACACAATGCTGAATGGGATGTGACATTTAAGGGTTATCCTTATAAAGGTGTCCTGGGTCCTCCCATGGCTGGCAAATGGGTAAATGGAAAAATGGCAAACGGCATCTTCAAAGTGTCGTTGGCAAAGTTATCTGGTCACAAACAGAAGCACAATTAAGGGACCAGTGGCAAAGCTGGTGCTACTTCCCCTTAAGTCCTAGCCCTGATCCAAATCCTGTTATTTTGTCATCCTTCATAGTAACATCCAACATTCATTTTTATCATCCACAAGCAGTTGTTTAATAATAATGGCTCCACGACCAAGGAATGTCAACATCCCGACTTTGCAATGCTAGATTGTTTTTCGCTGTCGAGTCTGCCGAGGAGTTCACGCGTTGCAAATATGCAATCGCTTTTTCCAGCTGAGTGCAGAGAAGAGGCTCCGTGCGGTGTTAGCGAACCGCTATTGCCCGAACTGTTTGGCCCATCAATACTCTGGAGGAAGTTGCCGGTCCACGGGCACTTGCCGTGTGTGCCAAAACAAACATTACACCTTGCTTCACCTGGATGCTCCAAACGCATCCCGTCCGCGAAAGACTGCAAAAAAGGAAAGGGTCCCACGGCATAGACCGACGGTCAATCAACGATACTCCTGCCGTTCCTGGGGTCTCGCGCATCCAAATGAGAAGCGTGAGAGTGCTACCGACGGCGTCCGTTCTTGTAGAAACGAGAGCCAAGACGTTCACCACCTTCTTGGACCCGTGCGCGCCCTCAGCTGCATAAACGCCTCCATGTCATCGGCATTTGGCCTCCTTGTCACTCGCGTGGGCCCTGAATGGGCAGGCACTGTCGTTATCTGGTCTCGAACGGCGAAGACAATAAAGCTGGAGGTGGTGGTAAAGACCGAGGCCCAGCTCCAAATACCGCACTCCATTCTGAGAGATTACGGAAAATATTAAGGAAAATTATCTCTGCGTGACACTGGCGAATGAGTCCTTCTTCGAGCCAAGTACTGTCTTCCTGGTACTCGGCGTCGACGTCTAAGGGCTTACTTTAATTAACTATCCTCCCCTCAAGGCCAAAGCCGCCCTCGGACGATTCTATATTGGCTATTACTTCTCTCAGCTCCGCCGCGTACCTCCTGGCACCGATGAATCGTTGACAGGTGAGGGCGATACAGATGAAAGCACAGGATAAGTTTACGGTGAGACCTGTCCAAAAATTCATTCTCTTCAATCTTCTGGATGGACTCCAAGTTTCGTTCATTTAACCGGTGAATGTACGGAAGACTCAGAATTTCTTGACTGAGAGTGATGTTTATGAGCTTTGCCACTCCAGGGGACCTTTTTGGGATGTTACCGTGGTTGGTGAAAAGAGTCTCATTGATTATGGCGCGCTCGTTGATGGGTGCATGCCACGCACTCAAACGGCGGTTCCATTGTCGATTTGTACCTGGGCAGCTCGATCATTGATGATTACTGGAGTGTAATTGGAAACATTGGGTTTTGTATTTCCGTTATTGACATTCTATTTCGCGAGCAACATGTCGTACAATTAACTTGTGTGGACTACTGATTTTTTTGAAAATTTTAATATTTTATTGAATGAATTTATTGAATCGAACCTCATTACATATTTGTTGTTGGCTTTTAATATTGATTTCTATTTGTTAAATGATGTAGAGCTTAACCACCACCGAATTGATTTTAGCTTAAATTACTTAGTTCTATTGGTAACTATGCCAAGTGGCTCTAAAATTGAAACTGGAAGATTTATTACATCAAGTTGTTTTTGTGGAGCACTCTCCCTTTAATTAGGACCGTGGTCCCCAGATCTGATTCTACAGTTCTTTCCTCACATAGAGAAGTTAGTTTATTGCCAAGTCTTCGGTTGGACTTTACTAGAACTTTCTCACCGACGTCGAAGACCCTGTTTTGCCTGAAAGCATTTTCCCTGGACCTAAGTGCATAGGGTGCTCTTGATTTTCTGTTAGACCTTCAATTGCAAATCATTAGAGTCGGTTTCCACCACATCAACTGGTCTCTTGTCAATAACCGAATGAATCGATTTATTGTATCGAGTGGCTGCTAGAAGGATCAGTTCCACGGTGTCGTTGATTTGTCGATTTTTAAGCATCTTGTGAGCTGTGGAAGCGCTCTATCTGGCCGTCCGAAACACTATGTAGTGGCGGGTCGTTTGAACGCTAACGCCGAAGTGGTTGCTGAGCATGGTCAGTATTGTGTGCAAGATAGGTAGCAATAGATATTTTTGGCCGTGGATAAGAAGTTCATGAGCTGAAGAAGTGATGATTTGCGGTCGTCGATAGTTTTCGACGGGATGTGTTGCACAACGGCGAATTTAAAGAAGTACTCTGTCTATGTGTAACATTTCTCGTACGTGCGAGGAAATCGGTAATTCACCTATTTCATGTTTCTTTGGGTGCTTATTGTATTTGGCCTTGGCGCAGGTTTTGCAAGTGGTGACAATTTCGTGTGCCAATTTAGCCATTTTTGGAAAGTAGTACTCAGGGAGTACTTGCTTAACGTTTTCTTGGGCCAACCTCTGCCCTCTATAGTGCTAGTGAAGGTGAAGTTGATTAAGTGCCGCTTTTTGTTTCCAAAAAGGGCGAAGGTGCGCTTTGGCCAACGAGTTCGGGCTTCTTCCAAAACTTTTGGATTCTGGAGAGGCTTACCTCTAAAGAGTGGGTGAGGAAAACTGTGAATTTTTGCTGTGCAGGATTCTGCTCCCCGTGCATCTAACACATTAAACTGCTGTCAGATAGAGCGTCCCCGACCATGTTTTCCTTCCCCGGATTGTAGAAGACTTTCGCGTCCTCTATGCGCTTGCCATCTTTTAATATTTGCGTTCAGATTGGAATCCGAAGCTGAGTACGTTGGTGGTTAATGATTTGTATAGGTGCTTAGATCGTTCACCTTATCAGGTATTGCCGTAGTTTGGCCAGGGCCCAGTCTATAGCCATCTGTTTCCTTAGTGGCATAGTTGGCTTTTCTGTCTGACAATGTCCTCGAGATCATTGTGATCGGACGACACTATTGGATAGTATTGCGCCAAGATTATGGGCTGAAGCATCTGTTGTCAGAACAAATGGCTGCTTTTTGCGCAACATGACGTCTTCGTCTTCAAACACATTTTTGGGTTCAGGGAAGTCGTTGATTGCCATAACTTTCTCTGGGTCTGTGGTTGTGCCACGATTTGTGACGATGAACCACAAGAAGTTGACGCTTTTTTTTAAGAAGCGCGACTTCTCTATGGAAATTTTTATGTTTGCTTGGCAGATAGTTTTTAGAACCCAATATACGCGCTCGACATGAGCCTGCTTGTCTTCCGAGAAAATAATTATGTCATCAACATAAACATAGCAGAATTTTCCAGTATTTTTTCAAAAGACGTCATCAATAGTCTTTTGGAAAATACTGGCAGCATTTCTCAGGCCAAAGGGTAATCTTCGAAACTCTTTCCTCCTTTACTGAAAAGGAGGTCTTTTCGTAGTCTTGTTCCACCAGTAAATTTTGGTGATACCCAGATTTTAAATCAAGCGTGGTAAAAAACATGGCTTTGCCCTAATTTCCTAAAATCATGGAAATCTTAGGCATTGGGTACTTGTCAGGGATTGTCCTTTCATTGAGTTTGCGGAAGTCGATGACTAAGCGCATGTTCTTCTTGCCGGCTTCATGAGTGTTTTTTTTTATCTACTACCCATATGGGAATGTTGTAGGGCGAGACTAATTTTTTATTTATCCCGTTTTTTCGCAGTTCTGAGATTTCTTTATTGACGAAATCCGCTGCTCCCATTGGGTACGGGTATAGCCTGGCGTATATTGGTTCCTTGATTGTTTTCCTTATTGTGGCGACAACTGTCGTGTTTTATGACAGTCATTGATTGGGGATGGCAAACGCCATCCAAAATCTGGTTCAAAATCTGGTAAAATGAAAAATATCGCTTTTGTATTAAAAATGTGAATGAGGCATTCCTCTGTGACAGGTTAATCCCCGGGAAGATTTTATGAGGTTTTATGCCATTTTTTGCTTGTCAATAGTAAATGTCATATCTGTCCCCGATACTCTTCGTCTGATGACAGAGGGCGAGAATGTGCGTTTAAAAAATGAATCCGATCCGAATCATTATCGTAGATGGCATCATCATTGATTTCTGATTCGGCTGCTGCAGCAACGGCGGAGTATGCCTTGAATTCTTGGGCTATGCCTGGAGTCAAATTTTGTACTCTCTGTAGATTTCTAATTGCGCCTGTGCGCTCGGAGGTCACCGGCCTTCTGTTTGTGTAGGCCTTGGTGTTCTGTAGCATTCGCGACATCGAAGGGTCTACTTCCATCGGTACCTACGCGTTCCTAAGACTTGGTTGCCTGTAAATGCGAGACTTAGCGTGAATTTGTGCCTTGTTCAAACGGATTGTCTTATCGGAATGGTTTTGGAGCTGGCTTACGTTTTTTTTCCTCCTGGCTTTAAGAGAAATTTGCCGCGAAAGCACATCCGTCATGGTTTGAATCTAGCTCTTTGGCCAAGGCCAGTGCCGACGGCTAGTCTTTGGGCTGTGCTGCAAACAGCAAGTCGGTGAGATTACGCCTCAACCCCGAAATGAATACTCGAAGGGCGTCCTCTCGCAAAATCCCTGTGCGAAAACCCTGTCATATGAAATGTTGACCTTACCGGCAAGTAAGGTATTATTTTTTTTCAATCTTGTCGTAGTACAGAGACAGCGTGAGGCCCTGTATTAGAGTGCTTAACTCTTGCTAGATAACACGCATTGGTTATTTATCACTGTAGATATATAGAAAGCTATGGCAGACTGTCTATACGAGACGTAGGACTTTTGGGTTTCTTTAAAACTCTGAAAGGTATTTTATCGCATCTAGGGCTCCTCACATTTGTCTGGTCGGTCGACCTTTACCTCTTCATATGTTTTAACTTGGACGGCTGGGGTGTGCGAAGGTTGCACTTGTATAGTAGCTACCTGGGCAGCCATTGCATCCATTTGTTGACGCAACCGCTGTTCTATTTGTTGGTTTACCCCGGCCTGTTCGGCTAGGGAATTCAACGCTGTTTGCGCGCCGTGCCGTGGAAGTCGCGGCTATGCTCTCGGACTCTAAGTCGCTTGAGTATGCCTTTGTGTCTCTATATTGTAAGAATTGCTTTCTTATGGGGTGTTCAAAGCATATTAGTTTAAATCATTGTGAGTGGCTAATAGTAGTTTGGGGTTTTTTAAGTATTGTTACCATTGGTGTTTCCCGGCGTTTTGATGTATTTTTCCGATGATTTAAAAGAAACAAATTCTTAGAAGAATTTTATAAGTGTATAGATTTTTCACGACATTTTCGTTTGTGTTTTATGATTTTAATAAACTTTATGTCGCGGATACGTATTGTTATTGGGTGCCTATTATAAAGTTATAATTATTTCTACCAGTTATTTACAGGGAAAAGATATGTTTTCTTTCTTTTTGGGTATTTTATTGAGAAGCATGGCTTCTCAGAAAAAGTCTGGTGAGTTAGTGTTTTATTTATTTATTAGCAAGGAGGACCGCTCGCTTCTAAATCAGAAGATAAAATATAAATATGCGTTGCCAGAAAATGCTGTTGAAGCATTTAAAAACCATGTTTTGGAGGTGTCTCAATCGGAGTGGAAAAAGTGCTTCGAAAATTGGTTTGAGCTTATGTAAAAGTGTATAAATCTTGATGAAGAATATTTTGAAAAACAATAAAACCATTTTCGTTGATAAATATTCGTATTTTCATTATAAGGCCAGAAATAGGCTCTTAAAATAGGCTCCTTCTGCTTTAAAACAGCTTTTTGCACGGCCCAAAAGCATGTCGAACGAGTGTTTAAGCTCGTGGCCGCCAGTATGCCGATGCAAGCCTCCACGTCTGCATATGGCCGCTTTTGAATGGCCTCCACGTCTGCATATGGCCGCTTTTAAATGGCCTCCACGTCTGCATATCGCTTTCCTTTCATCGGCAAATGCATTTTTCCGAAAAGGTAGAAGTCGCACGGTGCCATATCAGGTTAACAAAGGGAGTGGTTGCTTGTTAAAATGTGATATTTGGTCAAATAATCGGCCACAAGCGTCGATCGATAAGACGGCGCATTATCGTGCAACTCTTTGTTCGAAGCTCATTTTCGCACCAATGACAAAAAAATGCTAACACTTAAAACGCAATAAAAAAATGTCCTGTTTACTTTGGAAAGCACCTTGTATATGTCATTGACGACGCCAATGGCGCCATACAAATGCCTTTCGTTTAACGAAATCCTTAAGCAGTTGTTCAACGATTTATTAACTAAATACTGATTTTATTAAAGAAAGTAAAGGGTTGGTCCATATGGGCGGCATTTTCATAGCAACTAAAGATAGTAAGAGCTATTTTAAAACATTAAAAGAAGTATTAAAACGATAAGTAGCAAAAAATAATTAATTGATAATTTTCTTTTTAACGAAGTTAAATATTTAGAGTACTTCAGGCGGCATATAAAAAATTTCATTTCAAACGCAAAACCATTAAATTGCTTAATCAGAATCATATATAGCCGATATGATGCATCCGAATTACAGGGCACTATGTTTCAGAAAAATTATTTTGCAGAGGAAAAGCAACAAAAAGCTAAGCACTTTATTTTTCAACGTGGACAGTCGAAGTTAAAGCTAACATTACAGAGATTTATAATTTACTTGCCGGGCATTCAATTTAAAATTGAATAGATTAACTGCAAACTGTGGTCCCCAAGTCTTCCTCTACTATTTCTTCCGTGAACAAAGCTGTAAGTTTATTTCATAATATCCTACTTAATTTGATGAGTATCTGGTGTTCTACTTGGAAATTTCTGTGCATTTATGAGTTTTTCCTTAATTTGGGCGTTAAGCTCTTTTATCGATGGATTATGTCAAATGAATGGTTCTTTCGTATTATGTGGCTGCGTGGGGTATTAATTTAAATGTGTTTCCAATTTTTTTTCTGCCTGTCTCGAACTTGAAGGTTGTCGCAATATATTGTTTTAGTTCGCCGATAGAAATTCATGGGCTGTAAGATGGCAGTTTGAATGTCTGCTATTTTTCTGAAAGCGATTGGTTGGACAATTGAAAATTTATCTAAGCAATAAACAAAATATTTCTTGTCAGTTGAGAATATGTCAACGTGCAGTATTTCACCTTCGACTGAAGGAATTGGCGTTTCTCAAGGATCTGTCTCTGGGAATGGCGATCGTATTTTGCCTTTCAACAGATTTTTACCACATCACATTTTCTTTGAATACATTTTTCTCTATCCGAGAAGTATAGGAGATGTAGAGTTTATTCGTCTCACATAATGACCGTTCTAACTAAAGAAGTCCTATTTCTTTTATTATTATCTGGTTCCTAAAGCAGTTGACCGGTTCACCTATCTTTTTGACAGTTTAGGTGAGTGATGACTCGCTGTGTGTCTATAAAAATATTTAAATTTTTCACGCCGTATGAGTAGTTTCTGATGTTCTTCAGGACCCATAATATGGACAGAAGTTCCCTTTAGATTGTTGCAAAAATAAATCCACCATCCTTTAGAGTTCTCGATATCATGAATATTGGTTTTCTGTCTTGTGACAAGACAGCTCCCAAAAAAAATGACGAGGCATCTGTTGTCAAGTCAAACGGTTGCCTGTAGCCTGGGTATATTTCCATACGCAAGGACCTCTGTTAAGCTTTTCGAATGCCTGACGCTGATCTTCATTAAATTTTACTGGCATTTTCTTTAATTGTCCTGCGCTCACCTTGCCATTCTCCCCTGCCATGTCACTTAAGGTCTTGCTATAGACGCAGTCTTTGGAAAGAAGCTATAGTAGCTGACTAATCCCAGGAATGAGCTGACGTTGAATATAGTAGTCAGTTGTTCGTAGTTGCGAATTGCATCCAATTTATTAGGGCATGTTTTAATGCCTCTGCGTGAAACCATGAAACCTAAATACTCGACACTTTCTTCGAAGAAGTTCGATTTCTCACGGGAAAACCCCTTATATGTTATTACCTTCATACAATTTATCCAAGACCCATGCTATGTATTTGATATGATCATTCATAATTACATCGTCGAAGTAAAAATAGCTAAATAGATTTTTTTATTTTTTCTCTGAGCACGTTATCACTGGCTTTTTGAAAAATACTGGGTGCAGTTTTCAATCCAAATGGAAATCAGCGAGCAGTATCTGGCGAAATTCAGACTTTAAATCTAAAGTGGTGAAATGTTTTTCCTTGCCCAAGTTTGCCAGAATGAAAACAACGTTAGGAATAGGGTATTTATCATTGGTTTTTTTTAAATTGAGTTTTCCAAAGTCTATTAATAGCTTTTGTATTTCCCTGTTTCTCTTTTTTTGTCGCAGGAACCGCTTAACATAGCCTGAGTTTCCGCAATTAAAAAATCGGAGATGCCCATCTTATATGGCTATAATTTTGAATATCTATTTCCGGATAATTCCATAATATTAGTGTTGTATTAAAAGAAGAAGCCCCATGTCTATAAAAGTTTAATTTTCGTCCATGCTTTTTCCCTTTCTATCGCCTATATACCCTACTTCTCCTTCGGCTATAATGAGGTATTCATGTGGGATTGGTTTTTAGCTGTTTACCAAATCCCAATAGTAAGAAACATCTGGTCCTAGACAATGACAATGAGAACGACAATGAGAAGAGCAACGACTACAGCTGATTTAGATGGTGAATTCGCAAATACAACGACCACCAAGGAGCAAGAGCGCAACGCTACGAGAGCGAAGTGCTGCACGATGGCAGCAGACTTGTTGTTTGTTCGTTAAAGATGGAAGTTGTGCGTCCTGCCTGTGTGGTTGCAAGAGCGACAACAAGACGACGATAAAGACGACGGTGTTTTATAATAATTGTTCTTAAACACTAATAAATTTAACAGTATTATAGTAAAACTCCACAGAAGTAAGAAATCGTATTTTTAGTAATAGTAAATATAAACGAGTCGCGATCTAACTCTCTAAAAGTGTAAACGCACCTGCGGATCGACAGCAAGTTTCTTATCGTGCTTTCAGCCCCGCTTTTCTGAAACCGTCACATAGTGTCTGATTGGTTCAACCTGCGAACCTAACAGTTTGCTACCAACACTTACCGTCTGCTGTCTACCAAGATCGCTCGCTGAAGAAACTGTGTACAACTCAGCAGCAGCAAAGTGTGGTTGGCATACCGGCCAACGGTGCCCAGTTCCCCCTCCCCCCGCTCAATGGCCCATAAGCATGGATTGGCAGGCCCCCCCGCCCAGCCAGAAGGCTCACAGAGCAAGGAGTTGCAGCTCGAGCAGCGGTTCAAGTTCAAGTTCTTTTTACTCGGAGCCCGGCGAGATCAAGCGTAAGCCCCCGCGTAAAAGGCAAGGAGAGAAGCTTGACGTCACGCCTATTATCAGCGCAGCCCTGCATAGTAAGCTGGCAAACAATTCCTTTGCCCTCCTATCAAGCAAAAGAAGGCACCACAGGGCGGTCATTAACGGACTTCACCACACCACGGATCAGACAGAAATAAAACAAGAACTCCACAAGCACGGCCACACTGTGATGGATCTGCACAATCCCATTGGCAGAAAATCCAAAAAACGACTGGGGATCTTTTTTGTTAATCTCGGACCAGCGAGGTCTACAAAATTAAGGGAATTTGCAGATCAGTCATCACCGTGAAGTTCAACGACGTTCCACAATGTTTCAGATGCCAAGGGTTTGGACACACCCAGCGCTATTGCTTCATTGACCATCGCTGCGTGGAACAACCACACTCCACACGACTCCAGGTCATGTACCAAAAAAGATGATGAGAAAGCATGCTGTTTACATTGCCAAGCTGATCACACTGCGTCATTCAGAGGATGCCCTGCCTATAAAAAAGCAAAGGCACTGCAATCCCCCAAAGCCAGACCCATTGTGAGTAGCAACAAACCACCTCCCATCCAGATACTAACAATCATGAACCAAGCGACACAGCCAAAGAATCCCCAACACACCCCTCAAACCACAACCGAAGCCCCACAACTAGATTGAAACAATGTTTGCCCGCATGGAAGGAATGATGGAGAGGATGATGGAAAAAATGATCTCGCAGATGTTCTCGCAGATGATGCAGTTTATAGCTCCCATCCGCAACAAAAGCAAATGGTTGCAAACGGGCTGCAGAGGAGCAAAGACGAAGTAGAGCATCTCATTAAAACAGACAACATCGATGTACTTCTAGTATCGGAATCCCATTTTTGTCCCAGATCCCACTTTTACATCAGCGGGTACGATATGATCCTTACCAACCATCCATCCGGCAGAACACGCGGAGGAGCAGTTATGCTTATCAGGAGTGGCATTCAGTACACAGAATTTACCGCGTTTCTGGAGGAATGGGCACAGTGCGCCGTGACCAGGATTAACAGCCCACAGGGAGATCACCATTGGTGCGGTTTACTTCCCACCCAGACACTCGATAACCGACACCCACCTTCAGGACTTCTTGGAGTCCCTTGGTCCTCGCTTTAAAGCAGCCGGAGACTTTAACGCCAAACACTCCTGGTGGGGAACCCGCACAAACAACCCCACAGGCAAAACGCTCTATAACTACCTGCAGCGAAAAGTCTGGACTGCCATTCCACCGGAGAACCCACGCACTGGCTTACCGACCCTTCAAAGCAACCGGATCTGCTGGACTTCACCGTCTCCAAGGGCATAGGACACTTCAAGATCACATGCTCAAGCTATGACAAAGTGCTATCCGACCACAGCGCAGTAAACTTGCTTCTAAACATCCCCGTCCTCAGAAAAACCCCGCCCAGAAGACTCACCTGGAAACACGCAGATGCCCCCAAGTTTACGTTTTGGATGCTTTGGATGCTGGGTGCAGGGTGCACCCAGATCCCCCTCTTTTCACACCAAGCAACATAGATGCGGCCACCGAAAAACTATCCAAAGGAATGCACAATGCTGCGGTGTTTGCGAATCCACCTCCTCCGACTACACCGAGAACACCTGAAAGAGACGTGCACTTCTGGTCTCCTGAAATCGTGGCCCTCATGGCCGCAAAAAGGCGCCTCAGAAGAGTCTGGTTTTCTTCGCGCAACTCCAGGGACAAGACAGCACTTAATTGTGCCACCAAAGATTTGAAGGACAAGTATCCATCCTACGGCAGGACTCGTTCGATAGATTCCTTGAGGTGCTGGAACCTGGAGACCCGAAACACAACCTGTGGAATGGCACGAGGCACACAAAAAGACCTGCGAAGAAGATATCACCCGTGCGAAAAGTGGACGGTTCCTGGTCTCGGTCTGAATTTGCAAGAGCAAAAGCCTTTGCTGACCATCTACACAGTGCATTCTCACCTTTCGACACATGCACTGGCGAAGAAAGAGCTGCAACCATAAGGTTCGTAGACAGCCCAAGTGCTCCTTTCCCGCCAATACAGCCCGTCAAACTAAAGGAGATTGCGCAGGAGATCGCCTCCCTAAAAAATGGCAAGTCACCAGGTCCTGACCGAATCGATGCAAAAGGACTAAAAATATTTCCCCTTCTTTGTTCCCAAACGCTGGCTAACATCTTCAACAGCTGCCTCCGTCCTAGGTACTTCCCTAAAGAGTGAAATCGCGATGAAGTTACTGTCCTCCTCAAGCCTGGAAAACCTGATTGGCTTCAGCCTCGTATCGTCCGATTAGTTTGCTGGCAATCCTCTCAAAATACTTGAAAGAGTATTTTTGCGTAGAGTACTGCCAGTACTGGATGAGGCCGGACTGATCCCTGATCACCAGTTTGGCTTCAGACGCCTTCATGGAACACCTGAGCAATGTTGCTGAGAGCATACTTGAGGCCTTCGAAAAGAAGGAGTACTGCTGCGCTGCTATGCTGGATGTCAAATAGGCGTTTGACAAAGTCTGGCACCCTGGACTTCTTTTCAAAATTAAGTCTCATCTTCTAAGTTCCTACTTCGCCTTCCTCAAGTCAAACACAGAGGGAAGAGAATTTCGAGTGAGATGCGAATCATCAATCAGCACGCCTAGGCCCATAAGAGTAGGAGTACCTCAAGTCAGTGTTATTGGAATCATCTTGTACACAATCTACTCAGCAGACCTTCCCATCACACCCTCCCGGAACCTCATAGTAGCCACATATGCCGATGAAGCAGATCCCCAGGAAGCATCAGCCATCATCCAGAGACAACTGAATGCTCTCGATCCATGGCTGAAACGATGGAACATCGTAGTCAACGCAGAGAAATCCTCCCACACAACCTTCGCATTACGCAGGGGTGAATGCCCCGTCGTTACACTCAACGGGGAAATCCATCCCTCGAATAACACTCCCAAATACGTACGTCTGACACTGGACCGCAGACTCACATGGCGCCCTCACCTGATCAACGAGCGCAACCAGGCCGACCTACGATTCAAGCAACTGCACTGGCTCCTAGGGAGAAGGTCCAAACACAAAGAAAAACTCAAACTGCTTATCTAAAAACCAATCCTAATACCAATCTGGACCTATGGGATACAGATGTGGGGCACGGCTAGCAGCTCAAACCGCATCAGAATCCAGCGGTTTTGAAACAAATGTCTGAGAACAGATTCTAACGCCCATCCGTACCACGAAAACTCCATCATATATAAAGAACTTGGAGTTCCATGGGTGGCAGAGGAGATCTCCCGTCTCAGCAAAAGGTACACAAAAAGACTGAACAACCACCCCAACTACCTGGCCATCAACCTCCTAGACAATAGCCAATCCCAAAGATGCCCGGAGAGGAAACACCCACTTGACCTCCCACATCAATAGACGCCTAATTTAACTTCCTTAAAAATACATTCCATGTACCTCCCTTATGTCAATGTCACCCCCAAACCATTTAATGATTGTCCCGGACAATTTTTTATTTAAAATGATTATTTTAAATTAAAAAAATTAAGAACGTTACAACAAAAAAAAATGAATTAAAGCGTAGTAAGCACTTTAATTTATAAATTTATGATTAAAATCTTATTCCGAAATTAAAAAGAATCGGAATTTGCAAGTCTCGTCTATAATTAACATCTCTCCCGATCTATGTTGTCTCGTTTTTAAGTTTTAGAGAGTAGGGGTTGTTAGACACCGGTGTAAATATAAGCTGTATAATAATATAAGCTGTATAATAATATAAGCTGTATAATAATATAAGCTGAATAATTATATAAGCTATAAATGTCAGGAGCAGATCTAGCTCTACAAGGCTCTTTTGATACCCTGTACCCATTAAAAATGGGTGAAAGGGTATCATAATATGGTGCAAATGTATGTAACAGGCAGAAGGAAGCATCTCCGACCCCATAAAGTATATATATTCTTGATCAGCATCAACAGCCGAGTCCATATAGCCATGTCCGTCTGTCCGTCCGTCCGTCCGTCCGTCCGTCCGTCCGTCCGTCCGTCCGTCCGTCCGTCCGTCCGTCCGTCCGACCGTCCGTCCGTCTGTCCGTCTGTCCGTCTGTCCGTCTGTCTGTCCGTATCAACGCCTAGATCTCAGAAACTACAAGAGCTACAGACATGTGCCATATATCGTTGGAAAGGTAATTTCCATACGCAGTACAAGTTTGTTGTTTTATTTTGATATCACCCCCCGCTCCCCCGCAAACAGCAAAAAACTGCCACGACCACGCTCCCCCGCAAACCGCAAAAAACTGCCAAGCCCACAAATTTTATCCTAATGCTATGCTATTCGGCATATGCGTTGGTGCTTAAAAAAGCTATTTAATTTGAAATTTTAACCAAATCGGTAAAAAAAACACGGAAGTTATGCCACATGCAAAATCTATGGCAAGGGAAGCAGAAGCGCAACAAAACACGCATTGCGCGACGCCGACTGCGACGTTGACAGCGAAATGTGTATGGCTTTATGACACACGAAACTTTTTTTCATAACCAAAATCATACCAAATTTATGTTGGTATGGTACTCTTTTCTAATATGGTAGAATATTGTTTCATTTATTTATTGATATTAAATAAATAAATTGTAAGCATGTCTAAGGGTACAGGGTATTTTTCAATCGGGAAACTCGACTGCTGCTACCTTACTTGTTTTTTATATATAACTATTTATTGAGGCATACAGGGTGTCTTAAAACCCCATGGTGTCCTTGGTATCTATTAATACTGCCCGAGAGGCTCGCCGGCTAAGTGTGCTTAGCGTTACCATTAGTACTAAATTTAAACTTACAAACTAACAATATTTACAAAACTTAAAAACAAAAAATATAAAAGAAAGAAAGACGATGGGGAGTATATCGTTTGGCTTATCATCATCTTGCTGTGCGTCTTGTTGGCAGCCGGTCGATTAGGTCCCTAGGGAGTCGCCTGTTGAGCCTCATTTATGGGCCTGGTAAGACCCTTAGCGAGTCGGTTACGATGGCGCTCCAGTCGGTCGTTGTAGCGGCTGGAGTGGAAATTTATGGTCTCAAAGACCGTGAGCATCTTTAGGTCACTGTGGAGGGTGGTGTTCCTCACATACCACTCGCAGCCATTGATCGTCCTCGCCATCTTATTTTGGATGCTCTGGATTCTGCGGATTTGGCTGTCAGGACCCAAATTTGGCACCCATACCTCCAAATAGGAGCTATGATTTGGTTGTATATTGTGATCTTGCTTGTCAGCGACAGTTTGCTACGCGGGCCTATGAGCCAGTCGTGCTTTGACGAAGCACTGCTGGTGGCGTTCTCCGTTTGAGGGTGTAGCAAAATTTTCGTGGACTTGTTGCCATTTATGCAAATATTCCACCTTCTAGCCCATTCGGCAAATCTGGTTGCGAAGTTCTGGATACCGTTGGCGGCCTCCTGCTCGCACCTGGACCTGTACGTTATGCACATGTCGTCGGCAAATGTGGCCAACATTGACGTACCGTAGAGACTGTCAGCCGGGCGTGGCATGTCATGGCTATACAGGCAGTATAAAAGTGGGCCTAGGACGCTTCCCTGGGGTACACCAGCTGCCGCATTATACTCGGTTGAGAGCACAGAGTGGAACCGAACCGCAGATCTCCTATTTCCAAGGTACGACGCCTGGAGACAGTAGTAAGGCGTAGGGTATTCTTGATTTTTCAGACCAGGATGCCACACACGGTCAAACGCCTCCCGGACATCGAAAAAAATAGCGTTGCAGTATTCGTCGCAGTCGAAGGCCGTTAAAATTTGCTCGACCACTCGATGCAGTTGCTCCACCGTGCAGTGACCAGAACAGAATCCGAACTAGTGATCTGGCATTATTGGCGTTGCATATTGCATCATGGCCTGGTGCCCTTTTAGAGTTTTGCTGGGAGATAACATCCGCTATCTCACTAGGATCGAATGGTTGGATCGGCTTGTCCATTTGGAGAGCTTGAGACAGCTGATCGTGAGTCTCTTCAACCTGCTGCGGACTGGCGAGGTTAAAAGGTTGGAACCGCTCAGACAGGTGCGCGGCAAACGCTTCCGCTTGCTCAAAATCAGTTCGGCACCATGCCCCGTTGCTGTTCATCAATGAAGCTTTCCTTAGGCAACGTTTTTTGATCACGCGTGTGGCCTTCCAGAGCGAGTGCGTCGCGTCGGCTTCAGTCCCCGTATTGGTTTTGTCAAACAATTTGATTATCCTAAGTATAAGGCTATAAGATCCAGTGCAAAAACTGCGGGTGGAGAAACTTAGCCTATTACAGGTTTGTTGAATGTAGAAATGTGTTATAAATACAATTCAAGGTGGATCAATCTATATGTTATTCCTAGCATTAATCAGAGGTTGATATAGTATTAGGGCACGATTTTGGAAAATTATTTTTATTCTAAAGAATCATCTATTGTAGCTGAGGAATCAACAATGGAAAATTAATACACGGGAAAATCGTCCATCATGCTATTTGTGCAGGGAACTGAACAATCGCCAGAGAAAAACGCGCTTCTACTGCTACGATTCTAATAAAGCGGTTTGTATGGAACATTCTGAACAAATGCAGCGCTGCGAAACTTGTACACCACAAAATTTAAATTTAAATTAATGTAATTAACTACAATTTTAAAACACTTAAAACTTTTTAAATAAAAAAACATTTAATAACATAATAAACAAGTAATAACAAGTAATAATTTATGAAACTTTAACTTGTGTGTAGCGCTTAGCATGCAAAAAAAAAATGAACATTCAATACAAATTGCACAGAGGCCCGTACGGACCTTACAGCTGAAATAATGGTGAAAAGGTTAGCACTAATACGAGAGTTAATCATTCCAATTCTGAAATCCAATAAGGATAGGACCGACATAACCTCCCACTGTCGTATCTCTCAGAATTCTGGGAAAGCTATTGAAATTGCCAGTTTTCGCACCACACTGTACTATAGTGTAAGAGCAAAACTGTGCACAGTTTGAAGTCGATAGCTTTGAAACCGAGAGACGGGCAGACAGACATACTTATATCGACTCAGGAGGTGATTCTAATTAAGAATATATATATATTGTATGTAGGATATAAAAGGGCTTCCTGCTGCTTGTTTTCCTTTATTCCTTTTTCATTCAGTTTAACTTTTTGAGCACAGCATGTCGGCAGCGTCTTATTACTCTTGCCTATACTTCAAGAATACCGCCGCATGGCTTTCGTACTCGCTAGCTTTTCTTCAGATCCTGTACATCCTTATATTTCATTAGACTAGACTAGAGTCGACTAGAGGTCAAATAATGCTCTGTTAGCGGCAAGAATATTCTAGAAAATTTCATCTATTATCTTTTAACTAATACTTTTCACTCTTTTTATCTAACAAAACTTAGCTTATTTAAATTTTGCATTATCCTTTTAGTAGATCTATGACACGGTTTTCCATACGCTCACACGTCCATAACGACGTTATATATTTTTTTATCTTCAATGCTTTTATGTTATTCAGGTAACTTAACATGTCGTTTTCTGAGTTTATTGGTGTTTCTTTCCTTGCTCAATTTTTCTTCATAATCATATTCTTCCGTATAATTTCATATCTTCTGACTTTTTTTATCCAGTTCACAAACGCATCTTTCGCCATACTATATGGCATACTTATATAGGCATACTTATACGTACGTTTGCTTACTACTTAACATATAACGGTCACCATCAAGCTTTCCCACGGTCACAAACGATGGACCATTATACCTCGGGTCGTTTTTCGCTTAAAAGGAAGCTTTTTGAGGGTTGTCTATATGAAACCCTCAAATTTCCGCCTTATTTTTATCATGTCTTAGAGTATCATAATTGGAGTTCTCTGTAAGGCTCTGGACTTCATACTTTGACGTCTACCTTTTTGCCAATCAACAGATCTATTGAACAAATTGTTGTTGCCCGATTAGCCATATAATTCATGGCCGATTGCACTTCCTTCAGAAACTCTTGCCAATATTGTTTACTTTACTACTGCAGCCGTCAACATTGCTTCAATAATGCTCATAACGCGATAAACCTGTAGGTGCAGTTTTATCTTTTGGTACGATCAAAATTGGAAAGTCATTGCTATTAAAACCACGCCCCTGCTCTTCAATTATCCGGCTACTATAAACAAAGATGGTAGATTTGAATGCCTTTATGGAATCATTAGGTCAAGGTTAAGTACATGATGCAGGCGAACATTTGTTCGGGAGCCGTAAGGAACTTCTGTATACCCGTGTATATACACGAACAATAAATCTTTGGTTATTCTTGATCGCAACACTGAACAGAGCAGTTGACTTTATTTAAGCGGGGAACAAGTATATACAAAAGGGAAGCATCTCATATATATTAAAGTATTGTTACCTTCCACCGTATCGGCCAAGGCACAATTGGTAACTCACGCGCAGGAAGCACAGTCTATCCTCGGGACTGATGTCGCGGGCGCCACTCTGGGCCAGCTTCAATAAACTGGCATGCAAGTGGTCAGATCAAAGGATGTATGCAGCAGGGAATCGGTGACGTTCTCCGAGACCACGTAGCCCTGGGCCTGCTCCACGATGCGGTTGGTGTTGCCCGTGTTGCGCTGCATCACCTCCTCCATGGCCTTGAGAACCATCTTCGACATCGTGACAAAATTTTTTATAATATAAGCGGCAAGACGACGCGAAGCATTAAATGCGTCGTCCACCATCGAGATGAAGAAGTCTGCTCCGAAAACGATTTTCAATTGGTCTTCAACGAACCTCCTCTATTCCGGAAAATGGTCCATGCCATGGCTATGGAGATTCTGCCCGAGGAGCGCGATCGCAAGTACTATGCCGATCGCTACACCTGCTGTCCGCCGCCCTCTTTCATAATCCTGGTCACAATGGTGGAGCTTGGATCTTTTTTCTACCACACCATGATCACGGGTGAGGCTGCACCCAGAGAGCCCATTTCATCGGACTCCATGTTTATATACCGTCCCGACAAACGCCATGAGATTTGGCGCTTTTTGTTCTATATGGTGCTCCACGCAGGATGGCTCCACCTTGGCTTCAATGTCACCGTTTAGTTGGTTTTTGGCCTGCCGCTGGAAATGGTCCATGGATCCACAAGGATTGCCTGCATCTACTTCTCCGGCGTGCTGACAGGAAGGCTTGGCACCAGCATTTTCGATCCGGAGGTCTTTCTGGTCGGGGCCAGTGGCGGAGTTTATGTCTTGCTGGCCGCTCATCTGGCCAATGTCTTGTTTAACTATCACCAGATGCGTTATGGCATTATAAGATTGCTACACATTTTGATTTTTGTTTCCTTCGACTTTGGATTCGCCATTTATTCGCGCTATGCTGGTGAGGATCTGCCATAGGGATCGTCTAGCGAATTCACCACCCTCGATCAAACGGAAGGACCGGCAGCCATCTCATTTGTGACTCATCTGGCTGGAGCCATAGCTGGCCTGACCATCGGTCTGCTTGTACTCAAAAGCTTCGAACAGAAGCTGCACGAGCAGCTGCTCTGGTGGATTGCCTTGGGGACGTACTCGGCTTTGGTTGTCTTCGCCATTGCCTTCAACATCCTGAATGGATTCGCCATGTTGAGCACCCGCGTGATACGGAGACCTACTTTCACGACTTTCAGGTGTAACATCCCAAGCGGATGGAAAAATATTACTAGTTTATTAGCTTTGTCTTAGATTACCTTGCTTAAATTTTGTTCATTGCGTTCTGTTGAATTTGGAAAATCAAATATTCTTTAATATCTTTTTTACCGCTAAATTTTATATATATAGTTCACCCATTCCTTTGCATCGTTCTTAACAGCACACGTAATTCATATTTTTGAAATTTTGTCACTGAAAAAGTTAGCTCCGCATACCAATAAAGCTCTGCTAATAGCCAGTTTTTTCTTTTTTTTCTTAATCAATGCGCTTTTCAGGCATCCTATTAGAATCATTGGGTTTAGCATTAGGTAATAAGTTCCGCGACATACTATTTTCCCATCCATATTCCATTTTAAACCCTAAAGACTGTAGATACAACCCCCAACGATGGACCCTAGTCTTAAGTCAATTGTATGGCGACAAGCGTTATTCGAGTTGTAGTTTATGAATACGACAAATGGGCGTTTATGTAGGTAATGGAGAAAGTGTTTTGCATTTTATACAGCTAGTGTTTTCAGCTCATATGTACTGTATCTTGTTACTGCTACTGTCGTAGCTACTTGCCATTCTATTAATCTAGGTTTTCCGTTACCCGTATGTTTTAATATAGCGCCGTAGCCGTCCGCACTGGCATCTGTGTGGAGTTCAATAAGATACAGCTGGTCAATAATAATAACAATCACTCACTAGTGTCGATATAATTATTTGGCGGAACTGTTCATTGTTTCAAACTTTTTTTTGGAGATATACATTATTTTCAATTTTAATATTTTTATTTTTTCTAATATTTTGCGTTGCGTTGCGATCAGGTTCCGCTAAATGGCTTTAGAAAGTTAGCATTTTGTACTACAAAAAAAATTTTCTGTTTTATACAGTTTTAACAGTGTTTAACAGTTTTATAATTGGTTGATTCAGTTTTGTTTCTTTGTGGGTCGTCGTGGTGCGATTTGCATTTGAAAAGCAAAGTTAGAAACAACCAGACTGTGTACATTCAAAGAAATTGTGTATGTAAATTAACTAAGTTAACCGGACCGATCGTCCGTACATTAGCACCGGTCAAATTGCTGACCAAGCGTTTGGCCGGAAGCTCTCACATAGCCGGTAAAGCTCTGCATATTGGCAGGGGCCGCTATGAAGCTTTTTTATGTTAGCTTTTAAGTCAGTTCCTTCTTGACATTAAAATAAAGAGCATCGCTCAATTTTAAGGAATACTCCGGCAACCGCCGATAAGCATTTTTTATTATACCAATTGACCTATTCCAGCAATTTAGAAGGACAGTTACCCTTCCAACATAATCTTCCTATCTCAACATAGGAGCATCGGCTACCCGACCATATACCAGTGACTGCTGCGAGGGATCCTCCCCTGTAGCACTCCTACATTTATTATACCTATTGGCCATCCGGCCACATACCAGTGACTGCCGCGAGGGATCCTCCCCTGTAGTACTAGTACATTTAATATAATTTGTATATGGGGATCGTGTTAAAATTCACCTTAAAAAATCGAAAAAATTATCTACATTGCAGAGCGCATGGTGGATCAGTTTTTTGTTAAAAGAGAGAAACTAAGCACTAGCTGGACCCAAAAAAGAGTCAGTACAGCGACTAGTAGAGTTTTAGGAGTTAAAAGACGTGGAGATACCACAAGAGTCAGAAATCATAGCCTAACATTAGGAATCGCTGAGGTCAGCAAAAGAAATTGCATTCATTATGCCCGAGTTTTATTCCGGAGATGAAAACGTCATATCCGTATATGATTTACGGGCAAGCTTATAGATTATGTCAACATGAATTCAGTTCTAGGTTTGGTAATGCTGAACGATGATGGTTAATTAAAGCCAATTGCATATTTCAGTGGAGAAAAAACTATGTCCGAGAAAAACTGTTACTGTTACGAGCTGGAGGCTTTGACGAGTCCTTGGAGCTGTACCCTGAATTGATAGATGGTGATTACTCATTCAAAAGTGGGACATCGGACTATACATCGAGGTTGAATACGTATGTGCTACGTGGATGCTTTGAGACGAGCGCCGTTTGAAGACTCCAATGAGGGGACGACCGCTTGAATATTTTACAAATATTGATTGACGATGCTGATTGGTTACTTGCTATACAACTACAAGATAAAACGATCTAGGAAAACGTGACTACCATGATAAAAGAGAAATGGAAGCGATGCAAGATCACCTATTTCGAACATATTGCAAAAAGTTCCTAAGTGTTTTTCTGAAGCAGATAAGAAGTACCACATACTTCAGAAATACCATGACAAACTCGGAAACATGGGCACAGAGAAGAAAGTTAATACGTAATTTTATAAAGAGCGTGACCCAAAGTCAGGAGCAAGTCCGTATGACAAATGCTACAATGCTATGGAGAAGCTACAAGCAAATGCTGCAACTATGGTCAATGATCATACGGCTTCAGCGAAAAAGCGGTACTATGCCACCCATTCTAACCTAACCAGGTATAGCCTTGGAGATCTTGTGTTGGTCGAGAACGAACAATGCAGCACGGGTTTTTCACGAAAATTGGTGCCCCGTTATAATGGACCTTTATATGTGAACAAGGTATTAGCAAACTACGGATATCTCGTAAAAGACATTCCCCATGCACAACGAAAGCAGGGGCACTATAATTCTGATAAGATGAAACATAGGTGGGAGTTCTTAGAAAACGACACAGAGGACAACGAGGACTAGAAGAAAGCTCCACTCTACGATTGTCGCGAGGACACTGAGAATTTAAAAAGCCTTCGCTTTATACATACTATACGTAATATTATATTTTCCGAATTTTTAGGCCTAATTTGTTATATTAATTTTTTTTGACTCAGAACTATAATTTTGGATTTGCTTTATTTTTATTTTACTTGCAAAGCTTTTCGATTAGTATTTGCTTATGTCAGTAATTTTTTATGTACGAAAAAATTGTATCACAAATAAAGAACACACAATAAATCATTATTTTATACTTGTACCTTAATGTATCTTTTGCTCCTTCAGTCCGTATTTATTGTTTGTCGTGCAGGTTTTGACAGGATAAATTCAAATCTATAAAGTATCATATAAATTGCTATAGTTGTGACCTTTTAAATCATAATAATTTATTTCTGCTCTGAGGTGTAATGCGCTTTCTTTACGCACGGACATAGGTTCTCATATATACATATAGTTAAAAAAAACTCTTTTGTTATAACAAAAGCTGGAATAACAAAACAGTTAAAGAGTGCTTTTGAACCGGCATATAAGGCGACCTTAAAAGCTTTTAAAAGCTTAAACAAATTATCAATCCACAAACAAGTTTTCCAAAAAAAAGTTTTTTTTTGATTAAAGAGCATGTTGTAGGTACCATAATTATTAAGAAAGAGGTTTGTTGCTCCTCGGCAGCTGGGTCACTTTTAACGAAATATCTCTTTTATTTAAAAAATGTATGTTTGATATGAAAATTTATTTTTTTAGGAAACGGGCACAACTCTTTTAAAGCATCGATAATTTTATCAACAATTTCGATAAAAAATAAACGAATAATATTTTTTTACAATCTAAAAATATGCAGCGAATATGTAGTTTTATACAAAATATTGTGTAAATAAAGTTATGTTGTTGTTCTTTTATAAAAAAAAAACAAGCCTTGGGAAAAACTGGGGTTAAACCGGACATATTTTTACACTTAATACTCGTATATCTTCAAAAAAAATTCTCATAAAGTTTGGTCTCTGCAAACGCTAATGCCACAGTAGAAGCGTGGCTATAGAATGGGCGGGTAGGGGCGCGAAAGCTTCGATAGAATTATTATATTTACTAATAACGACAGTTGACCAATGCAACTCGCTTCGCTCTCACTATGACAACTTTCTCGATTTCCGTTTAGTCTGAAAATTTACCGTTACTCGCATTACCTCGCTTCCGCTGACCATAAGCGATAGTCAGGCGGCAACCGTTTTCAGGTTCGATGACATGGTCCCTTCAGCTTGGCGACAGTATGTGTTATTCAGACTACTAGTCGGACAGATTCAGAAAAACCAGCATATATTTTTATTTGAATAAATATAAAACTCCGTAGTATGTCTCTTTAAAGAATGTAATTTTTTTTCGAATAGACCCGATGGCGGGAGATTGGTGTATACAGTTTTAGAGACAAATCTTAACTCGAATTTATATCCTAACTTATCTGGCGATCAAGCCTCGATATCAAGCTTTTATTTTATTGAATAAATATTCTGTAGAGCTTTTACTTTTTTGAGTGTATGTTCTGAGTGAACTTCTATAAGCTTCTAGAATGGAGAGAGTTAATTTTTTAGTTATTCAATTTGAGCAGGAAGTATATATAGTGGGTTGCTAATTTAAAGGAAATGTATTGGACAATGGGATACATGGAGATTTTGATATGGTCACTATATGGCTTTGCTGGCTTTGTCGTGATTATTATAATTCTGTGTATCGCAGCGTAACAATTAATCATATTCGGATAAAAAATAACTATTCTATGTGGGGCTAACGGGACTCCTTTTTTCGTACAAATTATATTTTTTGAAATATCATTATCATATATTTTAGTATCATATATTAATATCATTAAAATATATCTACAATATCAAATTTTATTGCTTCCAATGGTTTGGATTTTTCTAAAGTTTACGTTAATGCACTTTTAAATTGGTGCTTAATTCTACAAAAATTGCATAATTTGGTGCCGATTGACATTAGAGCGAATACTAGCCAATAACTAAAATTGTATAGAGTTAGGCTGGTGTTTACTCAATGTTTAAATTTTCTAATTATTTTGCTTCTGCCTCGATAAAAGGACTTTCAGCGCGGTGAGGTTGATGATGATGATTTTTTTAACCCTGGTGACTTAATTTTTACTTATTTATTCCCTTACCTTACTTATTTACATTAAATATAAAATTTAAAATTTACGTCACTCGATTTTACCTATCTGTATTCCTCTTGTATTTTTTCCGAGCTCAATCTTAAAGACGCCTATTAGCAAATCCAACCTGTCAAGGGGTCTAAGCCTCTCACAGCATTTACTGTCTCTGGCCGACCATTATGTCAGTTCAAGGTGGTGCCATTTGGACTATGCTCCGTACACCATGTGCCGGTTGATGAATCAGATAAAGCAGTGGTGTCGTCGATTCATTCCGAATTTCTCTGATCTTACTTGCCCGATTACGGATTTGTTATCCAAAAGGATAAAATTTGAATGGACTATAATGAACACATTCAATCAAGTTTTGACATCAGCACCAAATCTTACTCATCCCGATTTTTGCAAAAAGTTTTATCTTCATTGCGATGCGAGCGACTTTGGAATTGGGGCAGTATTAATGTAGCTAGCAGAACGTCACAGTGCGAGAATGCTTAGAGGTTATTCTGCTTGAAGAGACTGCTTGAAGCCGAAATTGCTGAGTCACACAAGATAGACCGCACATCCTCATCCGATGTGTTATATTTGCCTTAGATCGGGACATACCACCAAATTTAGCAAAAATACAAAAAATGCTCTTACTTTATCGATACAGAAAACAATGTAAACAATGGAACATGCTCCATACATCAACTGCATCAACTGTAAATACGAATATGACAAAACCAAACACCACAACACAATGAAGTTCTACAAAAAGGCGACTGAAAACAGCCCGTCTAATTTACAACACATGTCACATCCACCCTACATTTTCATGTGCTCAGAAAGCGGCCCTCCAAGCTTCTATTATCACCGGCACAAAAAACAACAACAAACAACCAACTGCCTCAACGCAAACATATCTCCTTCTAAATCACGATAACTAACAACATCACCACTTACACCACCATCATCTTCACCATCAATATTAACTTCTACAAAGACCTGGCATATCAACTACTATGAGGACCTTCAAGAAGAGCCCATGTACACCTCCTCAACTAAGCCAAGATACTCAGCACGCTCAATAATTTCCGACAACTTTAAACTAAAATTTCGGCCAACCACCTAATTTAGGAACCTCTCTGAAAACTAACAAAAAATGCACTTCTAAGAATAGAGTCGAACTTAACAGCTGGGTATTCCCACATTCAAACGCAAGAGGTCAAACTAAAGCAAAGTTTATAGAACAATCATAACTTACTTTCTCTCTACGACAGCTTCACCCACATCGACCTAAGTTCCTGATCCCCCTCATTTACTCCAGTTGAAACTCCACCTGAAACACATTCGATGACCTTCGCGGAATTGATCATTTCCCCATCTTCACCAAATTTACATCAACAATACAAGCCAACACACCTTCAATCAAAATCTGGAACATTTTTCGAATCTTTAGGGAACATCGAACACACACGAAACCACCACTGGTAAAAAGCAAATTGAACAACATTGATTCGACGAATCAGAAAACACAAGCTTCAACCACGATTAATTTCACAAATCACTAGCCCTCAATCAAACTCCATCTAAATCCGCAATAAAAAAAAATAAACCATCACCAAATACGAACTTAGTATTAAGCTCTCCAATCACTTAAAGGAACAACGCCAGGAAATACCCGAATTTTTTACTCAATGATAAGAAGTAACTTAACAATATTACAGACAGAATGCTATCCCACCACAATAAAATCAACAACCACATAGCTAAAGTATGCAAAACCATCTTAACCCTCGGATTAGCGGTAAGGTCCGTGGCGACTTTTTTGATTTTCAAGTGAAGATTACTCTTAGTTCCCCCAAGAAAAACTACCCATGACCGAAAATTAATAAAATAGTTGCAAAAAATAGTTGCACCACGGGAACATCGTCCATCATGCTATTTGTGCAGGGAACTGAACAATCGCCAGAGAAAAACGCGCTTCTACTGCTACGATTCTAACAATGCGGTTTGTAAGGAACATTCTGAACAAATGCAGCGCTGCGAAACTTGTACAGCACAAAATTTAAACACTCATTGAAAAATCGTTCATCAAAAAGGAACTTTGTTTTCGGCTTTAAATTGAATTATTTTTCGGAATTTTGTGTTTTGTTATTCCCGCACGTGGGATTTGGTGGATTGCGCATTTTACGGGCCGGGTCGGGCTGCCAAGAGCGGAGTCCCACTGTGTCCGTTGCCCTTTCGATGCCGTTGCTGCTGTGACTTATTATCTGCATAAACGTTATAGAACGCCAACCTAGAATATGGACTGGCAGGCCCCGCCGCGTGCCATTAAGCTCGGCAAAACAATGCCCAGTAAGAAGGCCCTCAAAGCAAGGAAGTGCAGCTCGAGCAGAGACTCAAGCTGGAGCTCTTCTTTCTCGGAGCCCAGCGAGATCAAGCGCAAGTCCGCGCGTAATAGGCAAGGAGAGAAGCCAAACGTCACACCTAGCACCAGCGCAGTTCTGCGCAGCAAGCTGTCAAATAAGCCCTTTGCCCTCCTCTCAAGCAAAGAAGATGACGACGATCATGACGAACCCGAAACTGCCTCAGAGGCAGTGGCATCTTAAACAGAAGAGAAACCAATCCCGATCCCGAAGACCATCAAGCCTCCCCCGATCTACATCCCAGACGTGACCGACATTACAGCGATTGTCAAGATGATATCGACTTTAGTCGGATCCGAAAAGGATTTCTCCTATAAAACGGAGAGAAATAATAACGTACGCGTAATGATGCCAGACAAGGAGTCCTACACAGCCCTACGCCAGCACCTCGTGGCACATAACAAAAGACACCGCACCTTCCAACCAAAGGATGAGAGAGCTTACAGGGCGGTCATCAAGGGACTTCACCACTCAACGGACCAGACTGAAATTAAAGAAGAACTCCACAAATACGGCCATACTGTGAGGGATCTGCACAATCCCATTGGCAGGAAATCCAAACAACCACTGGGGATCTTCTTTGTCAATTTAGAACCAGCAAGCAACAACACAGAGGTTTTTAAAATAAAGAGGATTTGCAGATCAGTCGTCACCGTAGAGTCCCCACTGAAATTCAACGACGTTCCACAATGTTTCAGATGCCAAGGGTTCAGACACACCCAGCGCTACTGCTTCCTGGAACATCGCTGCGTGAAATGTGGTGATTCTCATGACTCTAGGTCATGCACTAAAAAAAAAGACGAGAAAGCATGCTGTTTACATTGCCAAGCTGATCACCCTGCGTCGTTCAGAGGATGCCCTGCATACAAAAAGGCAAAAGCGCAGTAATCTCCTAAAGCCAGACCCGTTGAGATTAGCAACAAACCAACTCTCATCCAGATACCAACTATCATTAATGGTACAAGTTATAGGAACGTACTCCTAGGAAACCAAATGACACAGCCAACGAATCCCCAACACTACCCTCATTCCACTCCCGAAGCCCCACAACCCAACCAGTTTGATACGATGCTTGCCCGCATGGAAGGATCGATTGAGAGGATGATGGAAAAGTTGATATCGCAGATGTTATCGCAGATGTTCTCACAGATGATGCAGTTTATAGCTCCCATCCTCAACAAAAAGTAATGCAAATAAGCCTTAACATAGTTTTTTGGAACGCAAACGGCCTGCAGAGGAGCAAAGCCGAAGTAGAGCATTTCATCAAAACAGACAATATCGATGTTCTTCTAGTTTCGGAATCCCACTTTTGTCCCAGATCCTACTTTAAAATTAGCGGGTACGAACTGTTACATGCCAACCATCCATCTGGCAGAGCACGCGGAGGAGCAGCTATGCTCATCAGGAGTGGCATTCAGTACACGAAACTTCCCGCGTTTCAGGAGGAATGGGCTCAGTGCGCCGTGACCAGGATTTCTAGCCCACAAGGAGATATCACCATTGGAGCGGTTTACTTCCCACCCAGACACTCGATAACCGAGACCCACCTTCAGGACTTCTTCGAGTCCCTGGAGACTTTAACGCCAAACACTCCTGGTGGTGGTCCCGCACAAACAACCTCAAAGGCATAAAGCTCTATAAGTACCTGCAGCGGAAGAGTCTGGACTGCCATTCCACTGGAGAACCCACACACTGGCCCGTCCTCAGAAAAACCCCGCCTAGAAGACTCACCGGAAAACACACAAATGACCCGAAGATTACGTTTTGGATGCTTTCCTCCCTGCACCCAGATACCCCTCTTTCCACACCACGCAACATAGATGCGACCATAGAAAAACTAACCAAAGAGATGCACAATGCCGCTGAGTTTGCGAATCCACCTCCTCCGACTACCCCGAGAATACCTAAAAGAGACGTGCACTTGTGGTCTCCGGAAATCGCGGCCCTCGTGGCCGGAAAAAGGCGCCTCAGAAGAGTCTGGTTTTCCTCGCGCAACCCCAGGGACAAGACAGCACTTAATCGTGCCACCAAAGATTTGAAGGATAAGCTATCCATCCTACGGCAGGACTCGTTTCATAGATTTCTTATGGAGCTGGAACCTGGAGACGCAACACAATCTGTGGAATGTCATGAGGCACATAAAAAGACCTGCGAAGAAGATATCACCCGTGCGAGAAGTGGACGGTTCCTGGTGTCGGACTGAGGTTGAAAGAGCAGAAGCCTTTGCTGATCATCTACATAGTGCATTTTCACCGTTCGACAGATGCACTGGCGAAGAGAGAGCTGCAACCATAAGGTTCATAGACAACCCAAGTGCTCCTGGCCCGCCAATACAGCCCGTCGAACCAGAAGAGATTGCGCAGGAGATCGCCTCCCTAAAAAATGGCAAGTCACCGGGTCCTGACCGTATCGATGCAACAGCACTGAAAATGTTGCCCCTAATCTGTTCCCAAAGGCTGGCCAACATATTCAACAGCTGCCTCCGTCTAGGGTACTTCCCTAAAGAGTGGAAGCGAGCGGAAGTAATTGTCCTCCTCAAACCTGGGAAACCTGAAGACAACCTAGCATCGTATCGACCGATTAGCTTGCTGGCAATCCTTTCCAAAATACTTGAAAGAGTATTTTTACGTAGAGTACTGCCAGTATTGGAAGAGGCCGGTCTGATCCCTGGCCACCAGTTTGGCTTCAGACGCCTTCATGGAACACCTGAGCAATGCCACCGGATTGTTGAGACTATACTTGAGGCCTTCGAAAAGAAGAAGTACTGCTGCGCCGTTATGCTTGATGTCAAACAGGCGTTTGACAGAGTCTGGCACCCTGGACTTATTTTCAAAATTAAATCCCACCTCCCAAGTTCCCATTTCGCCTTCCATAAGTCATACACAGAGGGAAGAGAATTCCGAGTGCGATGCGCATCATCAATCAGCACGCCTAGGCCCATAAGAGCAGGAGTACCACAAGGCAGTGTTCTTGGACCCATCTTATACACACTCTACACAACGGACCTCCCCATCACCCCCTCCCGGAACCTCACAGTAGCCACATTTGCCGATGACACCGCCTTTCTAGCCTCCGCCACAGATCCTCAGGAACCATCAGCCATCATCCAGAGGCAACTGGATGCCCTCGATCCATGGCTGAAACGATGGAACATCGTGGTCAACGCGGAGAAATCCTCACATACAACCTTCGCACTATGCAGGGGAGAATGTAAAGAAATAAAGAGCTTGGAATTAGATGTGTAGCAGAGGAGATCACCCGTCTCAGCGGAAGATACATAAAAAGACTGGATAACCACCCCAACCACCTGCCTATCATCCTCCTAGATAATAGGCAATCCCCAAGACGCCTGAAAAGGAAACACCCGCTTGACCTCCCCAACCAATAGACACCTAAGTCAACCCAATAAGATATACATTCCATGTACCTTCCTTAAGTCAAGGTCCCCCCCAAACCATTTAATGATTGTCCACTTGGATAGATTTTAAATACAAATTAAGAATGTTATAAAAAAAAAAAAAAAACAGAACAAAATTTAAATTTAAATTAATGTAATTAACTACAATTTTAAAACACTTAAAACTTTTTAAATAAAAAACATTTAATAACATAATAAACAAGTAATTTTGTCTGTTTATGAAACTTTAACTTGTGTGTAGCGCTTAGCATGCAAAAAAAAAATGAACATTCCATACAAATTGCACAGAGGCCCGTACGGACCTTACCAATTCTGAAATCCAATAAGGATAGGACCGACATAACCTCCCACTGTCGTATCTCTCAGAATTCTGGGAAAGCTATTGAAATTGCCAGTTTTCGCACCACACTGTACTATAGTGTAAGAGCAAAACTGTGCACAGTTTGAAGTCGATAGCTTTGAAACCGAGAGACGGGCAGACAGACATACTTATATCGACTCAGGAGGTGATTCTAATTAAGAATATATATATATTGTATGTAGGATATAAAAGGGCTTCCTGCTGCTTGTTTTCCTTTATTCCTTTTTCATTCAGTTTAACTTTTTGAGCACAGCATGTCGGCAGCGTCTTATTACTCTTGCCTATACTTCAAGAATACCGCCGCATGGCTTTCGTACTCGCTAGCTTTTCTTCAGATCCTGTACATCCTTATATTTCATTAGACTAGACTAGAGTCGACTAGAGGTCAAATAATGCTCTGTTAGCGGCAAGAATATTCTAGAAAATTTCATCTATTATCTTTTAACTAATACTTTTCACTCTTTTTATCTAACAAAACTTAGCTTATTTAAATTTTGCATTATCCTTTTAGTAGATCTATGACACGGTTTTCCATACGCTCACACGTCCATAACGACGTTATATATTTTTTTATCTTCAATGCTTTTATGTTATTCAGGTAACTTAACATGTCGTTTTCTGAGTTTATTGGTGTTTCTTTCCTTGCTCAATTTTTCTTCATAATCATATTCTTCCGTATAATTTCTTATCTTCTGACTTTTTTATCCAGTTCACAAACGCATCTTTCGCCATACTATATGGCATACTTATATAGGCATACTTATACGTACGTTTGCTTACTACTTAACATATAACGGTCACCATCAAGCTTTCCCACGGTCACAAACGATGGACCATTATACCTCGGGTCGTTTTTCGCTTAAAAGGAAGCTTTTTGAGGGTTGTCTATATGAAACCCTCAAATTTCCGCCTTATTTTTATCATGTCTTAGAGTATCATAATTGGAGTTCTCTGTAAGGCTCTGGACTTCATACTTTGACGTCTACCTTTTGCCAATCAACAGATCTATTGAACAAATTGTTGTTGCCCGATTAGCCATATAATTCATGGCCGATTGCACTTCCTTCAGAAACTCTTGCCAATATTGTTTACTTTACTACTGCAGCCGTCAACATTGCTTCAATAATGCTCATAACGCGATAAACCTGTAGGTGCAGTTTTATCTTTTGGTACGATCAAAATTGGAAAGTCATTGCTATTAAAACCACGCCCCTGCTCTTCAATTATCCGGCTACTATAAACAAAGATGGTAGATTTGAATGCCTTTATGGAATCATTAGGTCAAGGTTAAGTACATGATGCAGGTGAACATTTGTTCGGGAGCCGTAAGGAACTCAAATTTGGGGGTGCGCACGAGTTATGATCCAGGAATGCGGAGTCCTTTGAGGTTGAAGTTGAAGTTGAAGTTGAAGTTTCTTCCCGAATTCCCGAGTTTTTAAATCAGAAGACGTGTGGTTGGGTCGATACAAAATTCTGAACTGATTCTATATTTTAGCTCGGGTCACAATTAGACCTCCGCTGCGAGAAGTACATAGGAAATACATAGTGTCTTAAATATTACATTGTAAGTACTAATCCATAAATGCTGCGTTGCAGACTCTTGAGTGGGTGAGTCTAGTGGTCGAATTTCCTAAGTGCTGTGTAGTCCACTCTTGAGTGGGTCAATTCTTTGCTGAGTCGTGGTCCTATTACCCAGTCCGGAGGAGTAGGGGTTTCCTGTCCAAGTGTCATGTAAACGTTTCTTCGTTGGTGGCAACGGCCGTTCGCTGAACGGTCGTTGTGTGGCCTAATTAAATCCGTTGTTTATATTTTGGTTACTTTGTCCAACTTCTAGGGTAAGCCGGGGTGGCTTAGCTGGAGGGTCTGTGTGCCGGTTGGCATGGTAACTCCTCCCCCCCTGGATTGAAGTGACGGCCACAACGAAGGAGTAGTCGTCACGAAACTCGGTTCTGGTACTATGGTAAACACCACTCTTCTTCTTGTATAGATGAGGTATATTGTCGCCACTATTCCAACTAATAATAATACATATAGTGTTCCGAGATATGTCGTCGTAAATTTTTTCCAATAGATGATTGAATTGGAAGCATGGATGGATCTTAAGTTCAGCTTGTGTAGGTTGATGTCTTCTGTGTTCTCGGTGAAATTTATATCTTTTATAATTCGGATGTGGGCGTTTATCTTCTCCTAGAATTTCGCTAACTCCTTGTCGTATGGAACTTGATTTATCCGTACTTTGCAGTTTTCGAATGTAATTAATACGGATCCTCTTATGGATATTTTAGTGGTACAGTTTGATTCGATGGTTGTGTTCCGTGTGTTTAATATTAAAATGTGTGCTGGTTCTATTTCTGTTATAATTTCTTGATTCCCTATGTCTTTAGTTTTACAATTTGCAGTTTCCATCTTAAGTATATTATTGAGACATTCATCTTTAACATTATCTTTGATTGACATTGTGTTCTCGCATATATAGTATTTGTATATTTTGTTACATTTGTCGGAAAAATAGTAAACATCTTTTGCATTAAAATATGCCATATAATTAGGTACACTTAAAAACTTTGTGTCATTTATGGGTAATGGAACAATGTGTGTGAACTTATAATAATTTTGCTTAAATGTAGGTATTCTTATTCTAAAATGTATCTTAATTCCAATCATGAAGGTATCTAATTCTAATATTTAAAATATGTGTTCGTCTGACATTTCCCGTAACTCCGGGTCGTTTAATTCTTGTCTGATTACATTTACTTCTTCCTCAGATACAATAAAAGTGGGTACAATCTTTAGTTTGGCCAGTAACATGCTCTCTTCAACATTCTTCAAATAATTTAACAAAACATCCAAATTCATGTTAATCCTAGAGACATATTGCATTGTGTGCAACAGATGGTGTTCCGAGCTAACTGTCTTGAATATGTTACTTTTATAAGTGTTTAGAAAATTATTAATTATCTGCTGTTCCTTATTAATGTGTTCCGTTATGTTGTCGAATCTTGCCTGAATGTTGTTATTAACTACCTCTTGCTTGTTTGCATTTAGTGTAAGGTCTTTTTGATTTTCTGAAATTGTCCTCAAACTATCTTGAATCTTACGTCCGTCCGTGTTATCTAAGTTCCCTGTCACTATTTTGATTACATTTCCCAATCCATTGATTAGTCCCCTCTTTTGCCTTTTCTTTGGGAGCAACGTTTCAACTCTAGCTTTTTATTGTCCGACCTTTGTTGATAAATTTTCTATTGCGTATTCTGAATCTGGGTTTCTTTCCAGTATATTGATTGCTCTCTCGAAGTTTACCGTACCATCGATGAAGTCCTGAAGATTAATTATGTGAGTAAGGAATTTATGGGACTGAATGACCCTTGCTTGTCCCAGATTGATCTTAAGTAGGGGCGTATCATTTCCTAAATGTTGGACTTTTAAGTCTTGGGCTGCGATGGAAGTGAATCTGCAAAATCAATAGGGATTTGTTTTTTTATAATCTTATTTCTGATCTTAGCTTTGTGTAATTTTTGTTTCCTGGCTGAAATTAGTGTGATTTTGTTGTCCTTTAGCACTCTGTGCTTAGAAAAACGAGGTGTGAGCTTATTCCTTCTATTTTCTTTTCTGAAAACTATATCGTCTGAATTTACTGCAATTGGTTGGCCCCTATCTTTGTTTAATTTATTAATTCTAGTCTCCATCTTCTGTTGCAGCTGCGCTTTGACCTTAGGGTACAGTGTGTTCTGGAATTCATTTAATTTTTGTAAGTAATCGTGTTCAGTATCGAAAGTAACTTCTTTATTGAACACGTGAGTTCTTCCCGAAAATAATTCGAATGGTGTATAATTCGTAGCTGAATGTATGGCGTTATTATAAGTGATTAAAGTTTCAAACAATATTTCCTCGTGGTCACAATCCAGCTTTTCAGCCTTCCTTTTTTCGAAAATTATCATATAGATTTCAGTGAGAGATGAATGTAGTCTTTCCACTGGAGAATTACTAGATGATTGTTGGAACGACGTCACATGCGTATCGATATTACATTGGTTACAAAAATCGGTAAAAATTTTTCCAGCAAATTCCATGCCTTGATCGAAAACCAGCTTTGTTGGTATACCTACGGCACAAAAGTAGTGCCTTAAGGATTTTACCACATTTATACAACTCCTAGCTGGAATTGTATAGGCACTGGCAAATTTAGAGAATTTATCAATGAGCGTAAGGATGGTCTGTCCGTTTATGGTATAAATATCCATATGCACAATTTGCAATGGTACCCCCGGAATCTCGGTTTTTTGAAACTCAGGTCTAGGTGGTCTTCTGTCATACTTGAGCGTTTGGCACATATCGCATAGGCTAATTATTTGGGTAATCCTTTGTTTCATGTATGGAAAGTAAAGGGTTCTCTGCAGGTGATTTAGTGTTTCTTCTATTCCACGATGATTAATTTTTAAATGGTACTCCTTGATAGCCTGATCCTGTTCTTCCCTGCCCGTAATATCCGTAAGAAGGGATTTACATCTGATCAATCTGTACTCCTTAAAATGTTGAGCGTGTGATTCCTTTATTAGCTCAAAAATTTGGTCGGATGCGAAAATAGCGTGTAACCTTTTAGGCGTAAGAATTCCTTTTAGTGTCTTAGTTATTGTGTGAAGGTCGAATTTGATTTTAGTTATCGAGCGTCTAAATTTGTTTTTGAATAAAATGTAATTTCTCGTCCTGTCTCATTACCATGCTCAAAGATGTATTGTGATTTAAACTCATTTAATGGTCTATCCGCTGTTCTTATTAGTAACTCGTTAGAAGTTAGACTCGCTTAGGATATGCAATTTGTTTCAATTCTTACGCGACTCAACGCATCCGCTACTACATTCTGTGGACCTTTCTTGTATTCTACCTCGTAATCATATTCCAACAGTTGGAGTTTCCATCGAACCAATTTTGAATTTGGTTCTTTAAAATTCATTAGCCAGGTTAAAGGTCTGTGGTCCGTGATGATTTTAAATTTTTGACCAAAAAGATACAGACGGAAATACTTGGTAGCCCAAATGATTCCTAGTATTTCTTTTTCTACCGTGGAGTAATTCTCCTCCCGTGGATTTAATGTCCTGCTTGCAAAAGAAACCGGCCTGTCTGAACCTAGTGTTCCTTGTGACAATACCGCTCCTATTGCCACATTACTCGCATCTGTTGTTAATATTAAAGGTTTTTTTGAAATCGGGATATCTAAGCAATGGGTCGTTGCACAGCAGGGTTTTGCATGTTTCGAAAGATTTCTTGAATTCTTCCGTTAGTAATACCGCTGCCTTTCCCTTTAGTTGTTGTGTCATAGGTTTAGTTATTCTGGCGAAGTCACGAATGAACTTCCTATAGTACCCAAGGAGACCTAGAAAGAATTTGATTTCTTTCCTGGTCGTCGGGATTGGAAAAGCCTTTACTGCCGCAATTTTCTTGGGATTCGGCTTAATTCCGTCCTCCGTGACAATGTGACCCAGATATTCAATTTCTTTCCTTAAAAATTCGGATTTATCCGGTTTAATCTTTAAATTAGCCCGACTTAATCTGCGAAACACTAAGTCTAAATGAGCGATGTGGTCTTGTAAAGATGGTGAGAAAATTATGATGTCATCCAAGTAAACTAAACAACATACTCCGTTGAGGTCGGCTAACACGTTATTCATCACTCTTTGAAAAGTTGCTGGAGCGTTAGTGAGACCAAACGGCATACGAATGAACTCATAATGTCCCCCTAGTGCCGTGAAGGCTGTTTTAGGTATGTCGTTGGGATCCATCTCAATCTGATGGTATCCGCTGGCCAAATCCAAAGCCGTGAAATATTTTGCCCTACCAATTCTGTCGAGTACATCATTGATGTTAGGCATGGGATACCTATCCTTAATCGTTTTCTCGTTCAGTTTTCTAAAGTCCACTACCATTCTCCACTTCTTTGTATTTGAAGCGTCCATCTTTTTTGAAACGAGAAACACCGGAGCGCTCCAAGGTGAGTGACTGTGCTTAATAATATTCTGTTGTAACAGTTTACCTATTTGATTTTGGATTTCATTGGCTTCCGTGGGGCTGAATCTGAATGGTCTACAGAATACGGGTCTTTCATCAGTAGTTCTTATTTCGTGCTTGACCTGATTAACGAATGAGAGTTTATCCCCCTCACGAAATACTAGGTTCGAAAATCTTCTACATAATCTGTGAAGCTGTTGTTTCTCCTCGTCATTTAGATGTTCTACGCGGATGGCGTCAAGTATGGATGTTGGGTTTTCGTTCTTGTATTCGATCTCACTGGTCATTACATTAACGAAGGCGAAATCGTCTTCATTAAATTCTTTTACCTCTAACCTCGAATCCAAGACGAATTTCTTCTGTACAGCAGAAAAATTATTAATTTCGATTAGGCTGATGTTCTCGTGCGCCGTGTAAATTCCCCCGGTTATGAAAAAATCGTGTCCAAGGCGAATGTGGTCACACAGAAATGGCCCCTCCTTGACACTAACTGGAACCTTGATTAACAACTTCGATTCCTCCTTGATTTCATAAACTTCCGAAGAGCGATTAGGCTCTACATGTAAGGGCAGAATTGCGTTAGGCAAGGTAAAAATGAATTGTGCGATATCGATTTTGGCTGGCAGTTGGGTCAGGATGTTCATGCCTATTAATCCGTCGAAAAATTGGTGAAAGTTGAATATCAGAAAGGGAAATTCTCTTTAATCGTTAACTTGCTCGAAAATAGGTAGTATTGCCATTTGTGAGATTGGGTGTTCTTGTAAAATAGTAGTGATAGAAATGGGTTTTTCCAAAGAAGTCTATGTATTATCCGGTACAAATTTAGGGGTGATAAAAGAGCCTTCAGCTCCCGTGTCTATAAGAAATTTTAAATTGCTATTGTCTTGAAATGATAGAACTATGTAAGGCAAGTTCGCGTCCAACTAAAATTTGCTCATGAATCCTGTTTGTTTTTCGAGGCTCCTGACCGATAACGATCCCTATTCTGCGGTTGGTTGTAGGACCTATTTTGGAACTGGTCGCGGTCTCTATTCTGGTACTGATTGTAATTTGGGCGAAAACGATCGTTTTGCCTCATTGGTTGTCTGTTTTGCTGACTGTATGTCGAAGTTTCAGCAAAATACAAATTCCTCTCCTTGATGGCTATGTCATAAGCTTCTTCCAGGTCTTGCGGCCTCCAAGCTCTGACTATCCCACCAAGGTTTCCCCGTAGTCCCCCTATGAATGTCGTGAGGACTGTCTGCGAGACGAACTTCTGCCTAACTCAAATTGTTAGCGGTTCGGTCTCCCCTGCTTCAATCAGTCTGAATAGAACTAATTTTATCTTCGTGACCTGATCGTAGAGTCTCTGTAAGGACAACTGTCTTTGCTTTAAATTGAACAGCTCCGTCATTAGGGTCTCCTCATCCCTTCTGTCCCTACAGTGTCTGATTAGAGCTTCTTTTATTTCATCCCAAATTAAACCTGCTCCTGCTGCGATTACTGCCTCATTAGCCTTTCCTTCGATCTTCTGTCTAATTGCTCTCAACAGCATTTGGCCATACGGGGTCTGATCAGTACCTCTAATAATCAATATGACCTCCTCCACATTATTAATAAATTCAGTTAGTGTCAATGGATCCCCAGAATAAGTCGGTAAGAAACGAATTAGATCTGGGATTCTCATTGATGCCACCAATTCCACTGGATTTACGGGCATATTGTTGAGAAGAGGCGGTGGTGAGGTACTGCTCGAATCCATATTTGAATTTGCGGATGGAACTCGTGATCTTAAGGCTAACGAATTAACCTGTGTTTGTTTCTCGCTAGCAACCCTCTTTTTAGTAACTGCTCTAGTGTTAATTTGGGTGGTCTTAATTAGATCTTTTACTTTACTAATGTTAGGCATTAAGTCCACTTTTATTATATCTAAAAGAAAGGTACGCTAATTGCGTATTATTTAACCTCCTCTTGAAAAGTGTACTTAAATTACTTAGGTATTATAATGTGTAGAATTTATATTTAATAGGGTAAAATGTAGTTGAAGTTTTCAGATGTTGTGTCTTGTGATTTTACCTGCGAAGGCAAAAAATTAGTAACCGTACTAATAAGGGCTAACGTGTATTTAAATTTCTTTATTTTTAAAGGTAGACACAAAGAGTAATTTATTAAAATATCGAACTCTTTTTATTCTCTTTTTTTTTTTTTTTTTATATAGAAATTTCCTTCCTTTTAAAATTACGACATGGAAATGTAGAGATTTATTGCAAGCAAACCTAAGCTTCTAAGTAGTCTTCTGCAGAACACGCGGTGGGACTGCATAGACCACTCTCATTTTTTTTTTCTTTATTAAATGCTTGACAAAAAGAAAAAAAACGAAAATATTGCAACACTCCGCAGAACACACGATGGGACTGCAGAGGTTGTTTCATCAATATTTTACGCTTTCCCTTGTTATATTTCTTTTTTTTTTTTTATTTTAATTTTTTTTTTGACTATTGTACACATAATTCTTGATTTCCACATACAATAAAACTTTCTCTTGCTCTTTCCATGTCGCACTTTTTTTTTTTGTATTTATCCACTCGTATTAAAAAATTTCTACTCACAAGTGACCATCTAGTTTAGTGTGTGTGTGTGTGTGTGTGCTTACAACAGTATCATCCATAGATCCATCTTGGTTCGTAGTCGTCGGCTGCGCCAGTTATGATCCAGGAATGCGGGGTCCTTTGAGGTTGAAGTTGAAGTTGAAGTTAAAGTTTCTTCCCGAATTCCCGAGCTTTTAAATCAGAAGACGTGTGGTTGGGTTGATACAAAATTCTGAACTGATTCTATATTCTAGCTCGGGTCACAATTAGACCTCCGCTGCGAGAAGTACATTGGAAATACATAGTGTCTTAAATATTACATTGTAAGTACTAATCCATAAATGCTGCGTTGCAGACTCTTGAGTGGGTGAGTCTAGTGGTCAAATTTCCTAAGTGCTGTGTAGTCCACTCTTGAGTGGGTCAATTCTTTGCTAAGTCGTGGTCCTATTAGCCAGTCCGGAGGAGTAGGGGTTTCCTGTCCAAGTGTCATGTAAACGTTTCTTCGTTGGTGGCAACGTCCGTTCGCTGAACGGTCGTTGTGTGGCCTAATTAAATCCGTTGTTTAGATTTTGGTTACTTTGTCCAACTTCTAGGGTAAGCCGGGGTGGCTTAGCTGGAGGGTCTGTGTGCCGGTTAGAAACGGTAACTCACGAGTTACCATGCCAGCATAGCCTCGTCCCCTGTCCCCTGAAACTATATTGCACCCGATGATGAAATCGACATCATTATACACATCATCACACACACTCACACATACTGCGTTAGTTGCGATGTTCCCGTTAGTCTACTAGACGAGAACATCAAAAGCACTTCTGCATACCCGTAGATATACACGAACAATAAATCTTTGGTTATTCTTGATCGCAACACTGAACAGAGCAGTTGACTTTATTTACAAGTATATACAAATGGGAAGCATCTCATATATATAAAAGTATTGTTACCTCCCACCGTATCGGCCGAGGCACAATTGGTAGTATATGATAGAACTGTGCGTCGCACTTACTGGGCCGACAGCATGGCGCTGTCGAACCGGCCACTGAAGTTCGTGCGTCGTGTTCGTCTGAGGCTGTCGGCAGCCGTCATCAAATAATGCCAGTACACTAACAAAGTCACACATACATGCATATGTAAAATAAAAGAAGAATAGGATCGGGCATATAAGATCGCTCTGCTAATCAATTGGATTGTGAGTGTTGCGTAAACAAAACTCACAGGCCACTTTGGGCAGGGATTCAATATATGCCCTATCTGGGGGCCGCAATAAGCCGGTTGCAATAAGGCAACATTAAACAAAAAAAAACCCCGCTTTGACAATAAACTGTATGCATATGGATAAGACACAAGTTCTTAATTCTTTTTCTCTCAGTACATATACAATTCAACTATTTCGTTTCCTTTTACTTTTTCTTTACAGACATTGAAGTGTTGATAAATAATAAATTACTACTACTAAAATAAACCTTATTTCTCTTACAAGTGAATTAAATTAGTCTTATATAAATTAAGAAGATTATGATGGAAGGGGGACTACCCTCCTTAACTGCTGGCCTAGGGACTCAGTCAGTTTTATTTTAATAAAAGAATAACGGCGGTTGCCGGAGTTGTTCTCATATGAGCTTGTGCTCTTTATTCAATGAGGCTTCAAAACGAACTCAAATATAAAATGATTCTTAAAGCTAACAAAAGAATCGCAGCGGCCACGCAAATATGCTGTGATTGCCGGCTGCGCACAAGTTTCCGGCCCAATGCCGGGTCAGCACTTCTGACGTTTTTATATCATATTTCGCACACTGAGCCAACTGTTCTAGTACGTTGGCTTGTGTTAACTACTCCCCATTCAAGATTCCGGCCGTCCTCGGTTGGTCCTAACTCGGCGATCATCCCGTTTAATTGGATTGCAGATCTCCGCGCTCCGATGAACCGTAGACAGGTGATGCCTATACAAATCATTGCACAACCAATCGCTGCTGCGATAAATATTATGCGATGTGAATGGTTAGTATCTATTTCTCTCCCGAACTCTTTGATGAACTTCAAGTTACGTTCACTCAGCTGGTGAAGATAGGGGAGGCTCAGAATATCTCTGTTGGCGGTGATATTCAATGATGGGGAACTCGCTACCCCTGGAGCTCTTGTTTGGGCCTTGTCGTGATTTATGAAGGTGGTATCATTTATCACGACGTGATCGTTGAAGGTGATGAGATGTGTGCCACGTAGGTAGACTTCCGATCCGTTGTCCACCGTGACCCTGGCTGGCCGGTCATTGATGATGATGATTCCCTCACCCACGCGGGTAAGCGGGTGTAGGTCGCTTGGTTGCGACTCGCAATGCGCTAGGACGCCTGCGTGTAGTTCCCTGGCGCGTGAGCTTTCCGTTGATAGTTGGCAAAAGGTAGCCCCCGGTGTTGGGGTGCAGTCCTTGATTGTATGGCCTTCTTCTCCACACTTTGCCACCATTTTTTCGGTTATCCGCAGCATAACTCCTTTGCAAGTGACCGGGAAAATAGTGACCTTCTTACAAGATAATTTTACTTTGGGAAATTTAATAATAAAGTGTATCATGTTAGGGGATTGTAGTATTTTTACGGACGATGCGGACATAAGATCCCCTATGGGGGTATCTGTGGGCTCTTTCAGCCAAACTGATTTTAAGTCTGCATGATCTAGGATATTTGGACTGACAATATTGTTTTTCGCCAGTGTTATAGCTAACATTAAATTCTGTAACTCCATCATTAGTATTCTATTCCTAGCCAGCAGTGTCTCGTACAAATGGCCGGTGTCAATTTGGGTATTTTTATGAGTTTGTAGGATTTGATTTACAGTTGTTGTTAATTGGTTGATTCGGCTTTGTATTCTCGTATTAATTTTGATCTGCCTATTGTTTGACTGTGTCAACTGCCACTCTGTGAACCTAATCCTTTCTAGATCGCCGGCATCCGGCGTCCCCGCTACTACCTTTAGCATTGAGCCTAGAAAATCTAGACTCCTTGCGATTCTATGGTGGACTTTCAACGAATCCAGCGTATCTCGAAGGTGCGAGGTATCCACTTCTAGCAACTTCCTCATGTGAGACTGTGGAAACATCTCGTTCATGCTGATTGTTTCTTCTATTATGCGCATGTATTCCGAAAGATTTGCCGAGTGGGTCACATACGCGAACTCCTCCCACACCAGGATCTCTCCATCTATGATGGGGATATACCTTGTTTGTGAGTAGTTAGTGATGTCCATCACCAATTACTTTTATCCTAAAACTAAAACATCGCGCCTTTGGCAACGGACTTAATGTCTACTAAATAAAAGTTTGCCAAACGGCTGGTGATAATCAAAAATTTAAAATTAAGCGAGAGAGTCATTTTAAGTTGTCCTTGTGGACCACCCTCCCCTCAATGAGGACCGTGGTCCCCAGGTCTGCTTGTATGGCTTTTTCCTCACACAAAGGAGTGAGTTTATTGCCAAGCCTTCTATTAGTTTTGACCAAAACTTTTTCGCCCACTTCGAAGACTTTGTTTTGTCGAGAAGCATTCTCCCTAGACCTTAGCGCGTCCTGGGCCCTCTTAATTTTGTCAGCAATCCATTCTTGTGTGTCGTCCGTGTATTCTTGTATTGCGTCGACTGGCCTCTTATTGGATTGACCGAATGGATTGAATTGTTATATCTGGTAGTGGCTACCAAGATTATTCCAACGGTATCACTTAAGCCCTTGTCAATTTTTAGGCACCTGGCGAGCTCTAGTAGAGTGCTGTGAAAACGCTCCACTTGCCCGTTTGATACACTGTGAAGGGGTGGCGCATTCGTGATGCTGACGCCGAAATGGTTGTCTAGCATGGCCGTGATCGTGTGCGATTTTAACGATGGCTCGTTGTCGCAGTAAATCACTTTGGCCTTTGGGAAGAAATTCATGATTTTTAACAAGGCTGGTTTCAAATCCTCAATTGTTCTTGACGGCACATGCTGTACAACGGCGAATTTCGAAAACTTGTCAATGCAAGTGAGAAAATATTTTTTATCCGTCGAGAAAATGTCTATGTGTAGCATTTCTCCTATATGAGAGGGAATCGGTGACTCGCCAATCTCTTGTTTCTTCGGATGCCTATCATATTTAGCTTTCGCGCATGTTCTGCAGTTTTGGACAATTTCATTGGCCAGTTTGGCCATTTTTGGGAAGTAGTACTCTGTGAGAACTTGTTTCACATTTTCCTGGGCCGACCGGTGGGCCCTATTGTGTTCTGCTAACATGATTTCCCTTCTTTTCTCGACCCCAAAAATGTCTGTAACACGGTTTTTGCAGTGCCAGAATTTTGTAGTCGGGAACCTCCGCACTAATTCGTCCTGCACCGTTGCTAGCGTGTGCAAATCGCAATGGAGAGCGTTTACGCCCCTGGGGACTATTGTATCCGCAAGGTCATTGAGTAATGACTCCTTATCGGTGAAGTTGATCGAATGTCGTTTCTTGTCTTTAAAGAGAACGAAAGAGCGTTTTAGCGGAAAGCGGGCCTCTTCTAGAATTAGTTGGTTCTGGAAGCAGTTTAGGGGTTTATCCGTTGTTTCTATGGTGTGAGTGAGGGAAATCTCACTGTGAATGGTCGCAACGTATGATTCTGCGTCCTGTTCTTCTATGGCATTAATTTGCTGCCTAGATAGGGCATCAGCAACTAAGTTTTCTTTTCCAGGTTTATATACTACCTTCGCACCCGTTTCTTCGATGCGACCCTTCCACCTTTTAATTTTCGCGTTAGGGTTGGAATCTGATACCGAGAATGACAATGGCTGATGATCGGTGAAGATAGTTATATCTTTCACCGCGTATAAATAGTGTCGCAGCTTGGCCAACGCCCAAACGATGGCCAATAATTTTCTTTCGTTTGTGGCGTAATTCATTTCCCTATCCTTTAATGTCCTCGAGATCATTGTAATAGGACGGTTCTCTTGTGAGAGCACTGCGCCAATACCGTAGGCTGAAGCATCCGTCGTTAGATGGAATGGCTTCTTGTAATCTGGGTATCTGAGCATAACATCTTCGGATGCCAAAATGTTCCGCAGTTTCTCGAAAGAATTTTTTTGCGCCTCATTGAATTGTACTTGGATATGTCGCGATCTATGTCTGCTTACACTTCCATTTTCGCCCTTTAAGATGTCCGAAATAGGCCTTGCTATGGCTGCAAAGTCCTTAATGAAGCGTCTGTAATAGCTCGCGAGACCTAGGAATGATCTAACCTCAAATACTGTTTTTGGTTCAGGGAACTCTTTTATGGCCCTGACCTTTTCTGGGTCGGTGGTAGTGCCATAGCTGATGACTATAAAGCCAAGAAAGTTAACGCTTTTTTTTAAAATACTTGACTTTTTTACTGAGACTCTCATATTTGCATCGCTTATGGTTTTTAAAACCCAATCCACGTGCTTGACATGAGCATTCTCATTTTCTGAGAAGATTATTACATCATCGACGTAGACATAGCAAGTCTTGCCGATTTGCTCTCTGAGAATGTCATCAATGGCTCTCTGGAAGATGCTGGCAGCATTTCTCAAGCCAAAGGGAAGCCTCTTGAATTCGTACTTCCCTCCGTTTTCGCGGTCATTTTCCGCTAAGACGATCTGGTGATAACCGGACTTGAGGTCCAGTGTCGTAAAGAATTTGGCTTTGCCCAAGTTGCCCAGTATCATGGAGATATCTGGCATCGGGTATTTGTCTGGGATAGTTCTTTCGTTTAGTTTACGAAAGTCTATGACCAGTCGTCTATTTTGATTGCCGGCCTCGTCGGTTCCTTTTTTATCAACCATATTGGGTTGTTATAAGGAGACACCGACTTCTGAATTATACCATTTTTAAGCAGGTCTTGGATTTCGTTGTTGACGAAATCTGCTGCCCCCATGGGGTATGGATATAATTTTGCGTAAATTGGCTCTTCGTTAGTCGTCCTAATCGTGGCCACTACCCATGTGTTATATGGCAGGGCCTCGTTGGGATCTGCGAAGGCGTTTTTTCGGCTCCTTATCATCCCCAGAAATGCCTTCTTCACCAAAGGTGGTGCATCTGTGCACTCCACGTTAGTGAAGTTGACGTCGGTGCATTTATGGAATGAAATCTTCTCATCTTCCTCGCCCCACTTGAGTTGGGCGGAAGCGAGGCAAAGTGATGCACCGGCCTGTGTTAACAGATCGGCCCCGATTATCCCGTCGAATGTTGTAAGATCTGGTAGAATGAAAAAGGTCGCTTTTAAATTGAAAATTGAGACGAAGCATTTTTTTGTAACGATGGTGGTGCCGTGGATTGAGTGAATTTCGAAAGGAGAGTTCACCGGGTGGATATCCTTTAACTCTTTGCGAGGTCGGATGAAATTTTTTGACGCACCGGTGTCTAAAAGGAAATTCATTGGTACCCCCGCTACTCGTCGTCCCATGACGGGTAACAGGGATTTTCCCCTAAAAAATTGACGTAGTCAGAATCATACTCGGCAATGGCATCGTCGTCTATTTTCGATGCCGCTTTGGAGGCGGCGGCAGCATATGCCCCTGTGTTTTCTTCAGCATTCTGCATGGTGAAGTTAATTTTCTGTTGTTTCCTCACGGCGCCTGTGCGCTCAGAGGTGGCTGGTCGTCTGTTCTGGTAAGCACTTGCCTGGGTCGGCTGCAGCAATTTAGAAAATGAGGGGTCGACCTCCATAGGCTCTGGTGTGCCGTTGCCTTTGTAATTTTTGGCACTTTGCGGGTCGGCGTGAACCTGTGCCTTATGCTGCCTATTAAAATGTGGGTTTTTGGTATTATAATGTTGTGGGTAATGGTGGTCGTACCTGTCAAGTTGACGACCCTGCGTCTTTGGAGCAGGTTTGCGATCTTTGTCTTCTTGACTTTTTGCAAAACTGGCTGCAAAAACGTACCTCTCGTGGTTAGATTCCACTTCCTGTGCTAAGGCCAAAGCTGACGGCATGTCTTTCGGCTTTGCCGCGAAAAGCACATCAGTGAGGTTACGTTTAAGTCCCGAGATGAAAATACGCAAGGCGTCCTCTCGGAACTTTTCGCATAATGTTTTTGCTGCCGATGGCTCGTGACACATATGAGCTTTATCTGTGAGTAGGGTGAGTTTTTTCTCGACCTCATCATAGTACTGTAACAGGGTCATGTTGTTTCCCTGTCTTAAAGTGTTCATGTCTTGTTCAATGACATGCATTGGACGCTTGTCACTGTAAGTGAAATCGAGCCGATTTATAATAGCATCGAAATTCAGTACAGTGCCAAACGAGGATAAAACGTTATTGGCCGCGCCCCTAACTTTGTTCCTAATGATTGTCACTGCCTCGTAATGGCGAGTGGTGCCGTTGAAATCTTTAAATATGCGATATGCAGCAATCGCCGCTTGTCGCCACGAAACATATGATTCCTGTGTTCCCGAGAATTCAGGCAAATATTTAACGGCATCTAGAGTCATGCTACATGGGGAATTACTAGTTATGTCTATGGGCTCGTAAGTTCTAATTACGGGGGCCACTGCTGAGGTGGAAGCGACATGTGTTGTTGCCAACTGGTTGGTCAGCTCTTGAATTTTCAGACGCATTTCATTTCGCGCGAGTTCATTTTTGGCAGCTTCGTCCGCCAAAGTATTGGCCGCAACTGCCTGTATTACAGCTTTGAGCTGTTCTGGGTCTATTGCCATTTCAGGGGAATTCGCGGTTGCGCGTCTTAGAGGGGAAGCTTGATTTTCGTTATCAGACTCTGAGTCTGTGGAGTACGGTCTACTATTCCTATACTGTGAGAATGTGGGCTGCATGAGCAGTCCAATTCGTTTAGGTATATGGGACAAACACGAAATGTGCCTATGGTGCTATTATTGTTACCGCAACTGTATGCAAAAGCTGCCTGTGTGGGTAGCAGTTGATCAAAGACAAACAAACAAAAAATAAAGACAAAGACTGCAGCGTCGAATGTCGCGCTAGCATCGAACGGAAACAAAAAACAACAATAACAAATGAGAAGCGAACGTATGCGCTGTTATAAGATATAATTATATGATTTTATTTTTATTCCCATTGACACGAGACCATGTTCCAGTGTATCTGCTGGATTAATGAATTATTAATTTATTTTATTACTATACTTTATACTTTTTATTATATATATATTTTTTTTTTTTTTTTAAAGTTTCTGTGCAGACTTAAAATGCGTTTAGCATCGATTCCCACTCACATGATTTTTTTCTAGTGTGTGTGTGTTTGTTTGATCACTAATTTCCTTCACTTTTCCCGCGCCGCTGTCCTTTGCCTTGTCGCAAATTTTCTCGCTGTGTGGGCGGTGTTGGTGATGGTGGTGGTGGGTGGTTTTTTCTACCACTAGTTGAGCGCCAATTAAGAAGATTATGATGGAAGGGGGACTACCCTCCTTAACTGCTGGCCTAGGGACTCAGTCAGTTTTATTTTAATAAAAGAATAACGGCGGTTGCCGGAGTTGTTCTCATATGAGCTTGTGCTCTTTATTCAATGAGGCTTCAAAACGAACTCAAATATAAAATGATTCTTAAAGCTAACAAAAGAATCGCAGCGGCCACGCAAATATGCTGTGTTTGCCGGCTGCGCACAAGTTTCCGGCCCAATGCCGGGTCAGCACTTTTGACGTTTTTATATCATATTTCGCACACTGAGCCAACTGTTCTAGTACGTTGGCTTGTGTTAACTTATATATACTTAATGAATTTTATATTTAATCCATTTTATATTTAATCAAGTTACAATGTAAATACACCTGTGTATATAAACTTACCATATAAATTAGACAGTATACAGATTTTAAGATAAATGCCTCAGTTAATTAAAACAAAACAAATAGTAACCCGAAATAAGACTAGACTAGGCGCTGACTTGACATCGGACGATATGACATCCAATTCAGCATCCTCTTTAACCGATTCTACTTCAATAGCTACTCCTCAAGATATTTTCAATTCTCTTCGTATACCGGATGCAATTGGGTTACTACCAGTATACGATGGTAACCCTAAAGCACATAAGGAATTTATAGAAAATGTTGAGGAAATATTGTTAGTAATTAAAGGCATCGATATGACTCCCTATGGCAGAATGTTGTTGAGGACTATTAGTAATAAGATCGAGGGAAGGGAAAATGAAGTGCTACTATCGTCAGGTACTCCCCTAGCATGGTGCGACATAAAAAAAACTTTTATTAATACATTCTCTGACAAACGCGATTAGTCGACGTTACTGTGCGAACTGCATTCATTAGCCGTTCAGAATTTATCAGTTACTAAATTATTTGAATCGATTACAGAAATTAAGACACACTTGTTTAATCAGGTTGAAAACCAGGAGTTACCAAGCAAAGTAGCAAATGCAAAGAAAGAGTTATACAACCAGATATGCTTAAATACATTTGTTTCAGGCTTAACAGGACCTCTGGGTTCTTTTATAAGGTCAACTAAACCTACTTCTCTTATAGAGGCCTATGAGTCAGCTATTAAAGAAAGAAACATTTATTATCAAGAGCAAAACAGAAAACGAAAATTTGATAATACAGAAAGTGGCACGGTATCCTCATATAAGGGAAATTATCAGTGGAATTCGGACAACCAACAACAGTCTAATTCTTATAGTTCAAAAAATTATAAAAAGCAATCAAATCGTAATAGTTTTCACGGAAATACTAATCGAGACTCCAATTATTCGCCTTCGGGTCCCACATCATCGTCCAACACGACCTGAACAACTTGGACCAACAACTACTAAAAAATGTTTATTATTATAAAAAAAAAAATTTTAATAAATTTGGTTGAAATTAATTAGCTAATATAAGATACATAAATAATAATAGATGCATTTCTTATCAACTTTTCTTGTACAAACCAAAATAAATATAAATAATTTTAAATAATTAAATAAGGTGAACATTATAACAAAATGTATCTTAAATATTAAGGAATCAAAATACAAATGTATTAAATATAAGAGGATAAACAGAACAGAAGCTGCACGAGCAGCTGCTCTGGTGGATTGCCTTGGGGACGTACTCGGCTTTGGTTTTCTTCGCCATTGCCTTCAACATCCTGAATGGATTCACCATGTTGAGCACCCGCGTGGAGAAAATTCGGGATACGGAGACCTACTTTCACGACTTTCAGGTGTAACATCCCAGGCGGATGGAGAAATATTACTAGTTTATTAGTTTTGTCTTAAACTACCTTGCTTAAATTTTGTTCATTGCGTTCTGTTGAATTTGGATAATCAAATATTCTTTAATATCGTTTTTACCGCTAAATTTTGCATTGATGTCTACATGCACAGAGTGCCCAGATATACTGACTTTCGTTATGGAATGCAATTCTCTTTGGGATTTGTTCGTAGTTGATTTAAAAAATTTATTTGTAATGCAATTCTCGACAAACTTTCGCACATACAAAGACCTATTTTAAAACTTATACTTTTTGTATACCTTGTCAAGAGTTTTTTCCCAGCTCAAGTGCATTATTGCTTAGTGGACGTGATTAAAAATTGATCACTAAAACGCATGTGGTATTACTGGTTTATGGCATGTGGCATATAGTTCGCCCATTCCTTTTGCATCGTTCTAAACAGCACACGTGATAGTAATTCATATTTTTGTGCAACCTCATATCTCAACTCAATGTTTTGAAATTTTGTCACTGAAAAAGATAGGTCTGCTAATATCCAGTTATCTGTGATTTTTGCTTAATCAATGCGCTTTTCAGGCATCCTTTCGCAAAACTACATTCACTGAAGCCAGTCGTGTCGCGCTTGCACAAAGTTTCAGCTAATCAAATCCCGACTTACCTCTCCTCTGTGCTATTAATAGCACTCTCTAATCAGTGGGCACCGAATATAACGGTGCCGGCAAAAGTTCGCCAATAAGATAAGAAACCACTGCACAAGTTCAGCGTGCACTGCCCAATTGGGATCTTTAAAAGCAGTAAAACTCTTGCTTATCAGCAAACCTCTTCTGCTTTTGTTTTCTTTTTGAGCGTAACCAAATCAAAACACATAACAACAAGTGAGAAAAGTTATCTTCGGCTTGCCGAAGATGGTATACCCTTGAAAACAAAAAAGTTTTCCATACAAAGCCTTGTTTTCATATCGGTCGTTTGTATGGCAGTTATATGATATAGTAGTCCGATCCGGACCAAACTTTCACAAATCGTGTATGGCTATGTCAAATGAATGAATGTTGAATTCGGTTGCAATAGCTTGGAAAACAAAAAAGTTTCCCATACAAAGAGTTGTCCGATCCGACCGATTTTTAAACTTGATCTGCGTGCAACAAAAATAATGATCTGATAATGATCTTTGATAAAAATTTCAAAACGCTAGCTTTAAAGCTACTGTCTAATTTTTGCATAGAAACAGACGGATAGACGGACAGACGGACATGGCTTTATCGACTCGCCTGTTGATGCTGATCAAGAATATATATACTTTGTGGGGTCGGAGATGCATTCTTTAATGCATTACACATTTCTGGACAAAATTATAATACCCTTTTTCAAGGGTTTAAAAAGGGACAGTGATAATCATTTAATTTTAATGTTTAACTGATTAAATATTATCAATTGGCAATGGACAATAATAGCATGTCTGGCATAAAGCTCATTGATGAGCCTAACAAGTCCAGACCTTGGTTACCAATTTATCCTAAATTAAAGAAAATCTCAAGTCTACCTTCAACTGAGCTGCGTGCAAAGTTAAGGGAAGATCTTGCTTCACAAGGCACTTCGCAAGATGCCTCTAAATACGTTAACGGAGTCACCATTGTGCCTACCACAGCTTCCGTTACCTTTACAGTAGCCTCGATCGCAGCTGATTGCTGCTCAACTACCTGGTCATCTGGGGGTACTTTCACAACTGGCAGCGACCCTCTTATGGTTGGCAGCCCATGCCAATTAAACAAGCGTAAACATAAAACATCTGGAAATTGTCGCCTATTACCGCAAATTGCAAAAAAATAGTAATACGCTCACATGCCAGCCGGCTTCAGTCTCTTGGCAAAAAGTTCCATCCAAGAAGAGAAGCCTACCAACATCACCAAAATGTTCGAAAAAAACAGCCCATGTAATCGAACATAGTTTCTATGTATTTCATAGTTTCTCTCTTTAAATCAATTTGCTGCTCTTGCAAACCAAGAAGACTGACAAGAAGACGAAAATAGCATGGACATTCTCTAGGTAGAAACTGTTGAAGAATCTCGACAAGCTGAAATTCCAGTGACAAAGAAGTCACCAAAGCCTACCCAAATAACAGTACTTGCTGTCAGCGACGTACCGGGCTTTGAAAGGCTTCTCGACTCGGCGGTATCGTCTGACTCATATGAACACAAGATCGCGCGTAAGGACAACTTGCGCTTATAAGTTAACACAAGCCAACGTACTAGAACAGTTGGCTCAGTGTGCGAAATATGATATAAAAACGTCAGAAGTGCTGACCCGGCATTGGGCCGGAAACTTGTGCGCTGCCGGCAATCACAGCATATTTGCGTGGCCGCTGCGATTCTTTTGTTAGCTTTAAGAATCATTTTATATTTGAGTTCGTTTTGAAGCCTCATTGAATAAAGAGCACAAGCTCATATGAGAACAACTCCGGCAACCGCCGTTATTCTTTTATTAAAACAAAACTGACTAAGTCCCTAGGCCAGCAGTTATGAAGGGTAGTCCCCTTCCATCATAATCTTCTTAATTGGCGCTCAACTAGTGGTAGAAAAAACCACCCACCACCACCATCACCAACACCGCCCATACAACGAGAAAATTTGCGGCAAGGCAAAGGACAGCGGCGCGGGAAAAGTGAAGGAAATTAGTGATCAAACAAACACACACACACTAGAAAAAAATCATGTGAGTGGGAACCGATGCTAAACGCATTTTAAGTCTGCACAGAAACTTTAAAAAAAAAAAAAAATATATATAATAAAAAGTATAAAGTATAGTAATAAAATAAATTAATAATTCATTAATCCAGCAGATACACTGGAACATGGTCTCGTGTCAATGGGAATAAAAATAAAATCATATAATTATATCTTATAACAGCGCATACGTTCGCTTCTCATTTGTTATTGTTGTTTTTTGTTTCCGTTCGATGCTAGCGCGACATTCGACGCTGCAGTCTTTGTCTTTATTTTTTGTTTGTTTGTCTTTGATCAACTGCTATCCACACAGGCAGCTTTTGCATACAGTTGCGGTAACAATAATAGCACCATAAGCACATTTCGTGTTTGTCCCAGCGTTTCTGTATTTTCTGACACTTTTTAATTTTTTTAGGAAATCAGCTTTCCACCTGCAGTAGTGCTATTATTTTAACCGCAGCTGTACCTAAGCGAATTGGACTGCTCATGCAGCCCACATTCTCACAGTATAGGAATAGTAAACCTTACTCCACAGACTCAGAGTCTGATAACGAAAATCAAGCTTCCCCTCTAAGACGCGCAACCGCGAATCCCCCTGAAATGGCGATAGACCCAGAACAGCTCAAAGCTGTAATACAGGCAGTTGTGGCCAATACTTTGGCGGACGAAGCTGCCAAAAATGAACTCGCGCGAAATGAAATGCGTCTGAAAATTCAAGAGCTGACCAACCAGTTGGCAACAACACATGTCGCTTCCACCTCAGCAGTGGCCCCCGTAATTAGAACTTACGAGCCCATAGACATAACTAGTAATTCCCCATGTAGCATGACTCTAGATGCCGTTAAATATTTGCCTGAATTCTCGGGAACACAGGAATCATATGTTTCGTGGCGACAAGCGGCGATTGCTGCATATCGCATATTTAAAGATTTCAACGGCACCACTCGCCATTACGAGGCAGTGACAATCATTAGGAACAAAGTTAGGGGCGCGGCCAATAACGTTTTATCCTCGTTTGGCACTGTACTGAATTTCGATGCTATTATAAATCGGCTCGATTTCACTTACAGTGACAAGCGTCCAATGCATGTCATTGAACAAGACATGAACACTTTAAGACAGGGAAACAACATGACCCTGTTACAGTACTATGATGAGGTCGAGAAAAAACTCACCCTACTCACAGATAAAGCTCATATGTGTCACGAGCCATCGGCAGCAAAAACATTATGCGAAAAGTTCCGAGAGGACGCCTTGCGTATTTTCATCTCGGGACTTAAACGTAACATCACTGATGTGCTTTTCGCGGCAAAGCCGAAAGACATGCCGTCAGCTTTGGCCTTAGCACAGGAAGTGGAATCTAACCACGAGAGGTACGTTTTTGCAGCCAGTTTTGCAAAAAGTCAAGAAGACAAAGATCGCAAACCTGCTCCAAAGACGCAGGGTCGTCAACTTGACAGGTACGACCACCATTACCCACAACATTATAATACCAAAAACCCACATTTTAATAGGCAGCATAAGGCACAGGTTCACGCCGACCCGCAAAGTGCCAAAAATTACAAAGGCAACGGCACACCAGAGCCTATGGAGGTCGACCCCTCATTTTCTAAATTGCTGCAGCCGACCCAGGCAAATGCCTACCAGAACAGACGACCAGCCACCTCTGAGCGCACAGGCGCCGTGAGGAAACAACAAAAAATTAACTTCACTATGCAGAATGCTGAAGAAAACACAGGAGCATATGCTGCCGCCGCCTCCAAAGCGGCATCGGAAATAGACGACGATGCCATTGCCGAGTATGATTCTGACTACGTCAATTTTTTAGGGAAAATCCCTGTTACCCGTCATCGGACGACGAGTAGCGGGGGTACCAATGAATTTCCTTTTAGACACCGGCGCGTCAAAAAATTTCATCCGACCTCGCAAAGAGCTAAAGGATATCCGCCCGGTGAACTCTCCTTTCGAAATTCACTCAATCCACGGCACCACCACCGTTACAAAAAAATGCTTCGTCTCGATTTTTAATTTAAAAGCGACCTTTTTCATTCTACCAGATCTTACAACATTCGAAGGGATAATCGGGGCCGATCTGTTAACACAGGCCGGTGCATCACTTTGCCTCGCTTCCGCCCAACTCAAATGGGGTAAGGAAGTTGAGAAGATTTCATTCCATAAATGCACCGACGTCAACTTCACTAACGTGGAGTGCACAGATGCACCACCTTTGGTGAAGAAGGCATTTCTGGGGATGATAAGGAGCCGAAAAAACGCCTTCGCAGATCCCAACGAGGCCCTGCCATATAACACATGGGTAGTGGCCACGATTAGGACGACTAGCGAAGCCCATTTACGCCAAATTATATTCATACCCCATGGGGGCAGCAGATTTCGTCAACAACGAAATCCAAGACCTGCTTAAAAATGGTATAATTCAGAAGTCGGTGTCTCCTTATAACAACCCAATATGGGTGGTTGATAAAAAAGGAACCGACGAGGCCGGCAATCAAAATAGACGACTGGTCATAGACTTTCGTAAACTAAACGAAAGAACTATCCCAGACAAATACCCGATGCCAGATATCTCCATGATACTGGGCAACTTGGGCAAAGCCAAATTCTTTACGACACTGGACCTCAAGTCCGGTTATCACCAGATCGTCTTAGCGGAAAATGACCGCGAAAACGGAGGGAAGTACGAATTCAAGAGGCTTCCCTTTGGCTTGAGAAATGCTGCCAGCATCTTCCAGAGAGCCATTGATGACATTCTCAGAGAGCAAATCGGCAAGACTTGCTATGTCTACGTCGATGATGTAATAATCTTCTCAGAAAATGAGAATGCTCATGTCAAGCACGTGGATTGGGTTTTAAAAACCATAAGCGATGCAAATATGAGAGTCTCGGTAAAAAAAATCTAGTTTTTTTTAAAAAAGCGTTAACTTTCTTGGCTTTATAGTCATCAGCTATGGCACTACCACCGACCCAGAAAAGGTCAGGGCCATAAAAGAGTTCCCTGAACCAAAAACAGTATTTGAGGTTAGATCATTCCTAGGTCTCGCGAGCTATTACAGACGCTTCATTAAGGACTTTGCAGCCATAGCAAGGCCTATTTCGGACATCTTAAAGGGCGAAAATGGAAGTGTAAGCAGACATAGATCGCGACACATCCAAGTACAATTCGATGAGGCGCAAAAAAATTCTTTCGAAAAACTGCGGAACATTTTGGCATCCGAAGATGTTATGCCTAGATACCCGGATTACAAGAAGCCATTCCATCTAACGACGGATGCTTCAGCCTACGGTATTGGAGCAGTGCTTTCACAAGAGAACCGTCATATTACAATGATCTCGAGGACATTAAAGGATAGGGAAATGAACTACGCCACAAATGAAAGGGAATTATTAGCCATCGTTTGGGCGTTGGCCAAACTGCGACACTATTTATATGCGGTGAAAGATATAACTATCTTCACCGATCATCAGCCATTGTCATTCTCGGTATCAGATTCCAACCCTAACGCGAAAATTAAAAGGTGGAAGGGTCGCATCGAAGAAACGGGTGCGAAGGTAGTATATAAACCGGGAAAAGTAAATTTAGTTGCTGATGCCCAATCTAGGCAGCAAATTAATGCCATAGAAGAACAGGACGCAGAATCATGCGTTGCGACCATTCACAGTGAGATTTCCCTCACTCACACCATAGAAACAACGGATAAACCCCTAAACTGCTTCCAGAACCAACTAATTCTAGAAGAGGCCCGCTTTCCGCTAAAACGCTCTTTCGTTCTCTTTAAAGACAAGAAACGACATTCGATCAACTTCACCGATAAGGAGTCATTACTCAATGACCTTGCGGATACAATAGTCCCCAGGGGCGTAAACGCTCTCCATTGCGATTTGCACACGCTAGCAACGGTGCAGGACGAATTAGTGCGGAGGTTCCCGACTACAAAATTCTGGCACTGCAAAAACCGTGTTACAGACATTTTTGGGGTCGAGGAAAGAAGGGAAATCATATTAGCAGAACACAATAGGGCCCACCGGTCGGCCCAGGAAAATGTGAAACAAGTTCTCACAGAGTACTACTTCCCAAAAATGGCCAAACTGGCCAATGAAATTGTCCAAAACTGCAGAACATGCGCGAAAGCTAAATATGATAGGCATCCGAAGAAACAAGAGATTGGCGAGTCACCGATTCCCTCTCATATAGGAGAAATGCTACACATAGACATTTTCTCGACGGATAAAAAATATTTTCTCACTTGCATTGACAAGTTTTCGAAATTCGCCGTTGTACAGCATGTGCCGTCAAGAACAATTGAGGATTTGAAACCGGCCTTGTTACAAATCATGAATTTCTTCCCAAAGGCCAAAGTGATTTACTGCGACAACGAGCCATCGTTAAAATCGCACACGATCACGGCCATGCTAGACAACCATTTCGGCGTCAGCATCACGAATGCGCCACCCCTTCACAGTGTATCAAAAGGGCCAGTGGAGCGTTTTCACAGCACTCTACTAGAGCTCGCCAGGTGCCTAAAAATTGACAAGGGCTTAAGTGATACCGTGGAAATAATCTTGGTAGCCACTACCAGATATAACAAATCAATCCATTCGGTCACCAATAAGAAGCCAGTCGACGCAATACAAGAATACACGAACGACACACAAGAACGGATTGCTGACAAAATTAAGAGGGCCCAGGACGCGCTAAGGTCTAAGGAGAATGCTTCTCGACAAAACAAAGTCTTCGAAGTGGGCGAAAAAGTTTTGGTCAAAACTAATAGAAGGCTTGGCAATAAACTCACTCCTTTGAGTGAGGAACAAGCCATACAAGCAGACCTGGGGACCACGGTCCGCATTGAGGGGAGGGTGGTCCACAAGGACAACTTAAAATGACTCTCTCGCTTAATTTTAAATTTTTTATTATCACCAGCCGTTTTGGCAAACTTCCATTTAGTAGACATTAAGTCCGTTGCCAAAGGCGCGATGTTTTAGTTTTAGGATAAAAGTAATTGGTGATGGGATAAATTTCAGCGAACAAGAAAAAGCGACTACAGAAATACATTTCCACAGGTGCAGAGTTTTCATCCTCCTGTCACTGGCATTGGTGTCAGCGCACATCACTAACTACTCACAAACAAGGTATATCCCCATCATAGATGGAGAGATCCTGGTGTGGGAGGAGTTCGCGTATGTGACCCACTCGGCAAATCTTTCGGAATACATGCGCATAATAGAAGAAACAATCAGCATGAACGAGATGTTTCCACAGTCTCACATGAGGAAGTTGCTAGAAGTGGATACCTCGCACCTTCGAGATACGCTGGATTCGTTGAAAGTCCACCATAGAATCGCAAGGAGTTTAGATTTTCTAGGCTCAATGCTAAAGGTAGTAGCAGGGACGCCGGATGCCGGCGATCTAGAAAGAATTAGGTTCACAGAGTGGCAGTTGACACAGTCAAACAATAGGCAGATCAAAATTAATACGAGAATACAAAGCCGAATCAACCAACTAACAACAACTGTAAATCAAATCCTAAAAACTCATAAAAATACCCAAATTGACACCGACACTGCTGGCTAGGAATAGAATACTAATGATGGAGTTACAGAATTTAATGTTAGCTGTAACACTGGCGAAAAACAATATTGTCAGTCCAAATATCCTAGATCATGCAGACTTAAAATCAGTTTGGCTGAAAGAGCCCACAGATACCCCCATAGGGGATTTTATGTCCGCATCGTCCGTAAAAATACTACAATCCCCTACAATCCCCACTTTATTATTAAATTTCCCAAAGTAAAATTATCTTGTAAGAAGGTCACTATTTTCCCGGTCACCTGCAAAGGAGTTATGCTGCGGATAACCGACAACATGGTGGCAAAGTGTGGAGAAAAAGTCCATACAATCAAAGATTGCACCCCAACACCGGGGGCTACCTTTTGCCAACTATCAACGGAAAGCTCATGCTCAAGCTCATAGCGCATTGCGAGTCGCAACCAAGCGACCTACACCCGCTTACCCGCGTGGGTGAGGGAATCATCATCATCAATGACCGGCCAGCCAGGGTCACGGTGGACAACGGATCGGAAGTCTACCTACGTGGCACACATCTCATCACCTTCAACGATCACGTCGTGATAAATGATACCACCTTCATAAATCACGACAAGGCCCAAACAAGAGCTCCAGGGGTAGCGAGTTCCCCATCATTGAATATCACCGCCAACAGAGATATTCTGAGTCTCCCCTATCTTCACCAGCTGAGTTCATCAAAGAGTTCGGGAGAGAAATTGATACTAACCATTCACATCGCATAATATTTATCGCAGCAGCGATTGGTTGTGCAATGATTTGTATAGGCATCACCTGTCTACGGTTCATCGGAGCGCGGAGATCTGCAATCCAATTAAACGGGATGATCGCCGAGTTAGGACCAACCGAGGACGGCCGGAATCTTGAATGGGGAGTAGTTAACACAAGCCAACGTACTAGAACAGTTGGCTCAGTGTGCGAAATATGATATAAAAACGTCAGAAGTGCTGACCCGGCATTGGGCCGGAAACTTGTGCGCAGCCGGCAATCACAGCATATTTGCGTGGCCGCTGCGATTCTTTTGTTAGCTTTAAGAATCATTTTATATTTGAGTTCGTTTTGAAGCCTCATTGAATAAAGAGCACAAGCTCATATGAGAACAACTCCGGCAACCGCCGTTATTCTTTTATTAAAACAAAACTGACTGAGTCCCTAGGCTAGCAGTTAAGAAGGGAAGTCCCCCTTCCATCATAATCTTCTTAATTTATACCCCCGTGACTCTGATGCCTATAGAGCTATCATTAAAAAACTATCGGAAGTAAATGTCCAATACACTCACTTCTGCCTCCCGGAGGACAGAGCCTACAGGGTTGTGGTGTGCAACTTGGCTGCTTCTACCCCAGTTGAGCAAATTTTAAATGCGTTCACCTCCCAAGGTCACACTGTGGTTAATACCTATAATCCAAAGGTGAAATCACAAAATGTTGACTCCTCTGAACCGGATCCAGGCAAGGCTTCTGGGCAGAACGTTTGGTTATAGACATTAAAAAGGCTATTAATAACCGAGAAGCTCTAAAAATAAATAAAGTTGGCCTTCAAAGAGTCAGAGTGGAACTGCCGAGAAAAAATGTTGATCTGCGTCAATGTTACCGATGTTTTGGCTTTGATCATACCAAAAACTATTGCACCAAGGAGCCCAGATGTGGTAGATGCAGTTTGCCTCATTGAACTGGTTCCAGTCAATGCCAGGCAAAGACCTATGACGACCTGGAGTGCGATAATTGCCATGGAAAACATGAGGCAACTCACAAGGGCTGCAGAATTTACGTCCAGAGGCTCAAAAGCCGAAAAACTGGAATCAACATTACTCCCATGACCCGCGTAGAATACCCACAGCCCATGCGCAACATCAAGCAACAAGCTATTCGAACCTCAATCGTGCGGCAGGGCCTATCGTATGCAGATGCGACTAGAACTGGACAACAGTGCACACGACCTGACGGAAAATACTCCCAACAGCGAAATGCTATCTCAAATACGAGGTACCAGACTTTTCCGAATGCTGCGTTTGCTCCTGTAACAAACGCAAGCGAACCTCAACATCCTAACCAAACGGTAATTGATGGCTCCCTCGCACAAATCATCATCTCAATGCAGCAGACCATTGCTGGTCTACAAAAAACCATCGCTGAGCTACTTGAGGAGATCAAAGGACTCAGAGGTTCTAAGTCGTTGACGCAGCGTGACTTGTGAACTGCGCCTCGGAGCCTGGAACGCTCGTTGCATTATCCCAATGACCTTAAGGTGTTTCTCAGAAAGCACGAAATTGATGGTATGCTTATCTCAGAGACACGCCGGATCCTACCTCAATATGATAGGTTACAGCTGCTATCGGGCAGATCACCCAGGAGGTCGCCTCAGAGGAGGAGCTTGTATCCTAATCAGGCAGGGATTAGTGCACTATCACCTACATTCGATCACGACTAATCACCTACAAATGGCAACGGTAAAAATTTCCACTAATTTGGGCGAAATTACGGTGTCAGCTGTGTATCTTCCTCCAGGCCTGTCTTGGAAGTCCTCTGAGTTTGATAATCTCCTTGGTCAACATGGACAAAAGTTTATCATTGGAGGTGATTTTAACGGTGATCTGGGGTAGTATAAGAGCGAATGCTCGAGGCTCAGCACTTCACGATGTTATTGCCGGCAGCTCAACTACAGTTCTGGCTACAGGCAAACTCACTCACTACCCGTATAACACAAGGAATGTACCTTCATGTATCGACTTGTTCTTGTACAAAGGTATAGCTAGCAGTCTACTATCAGTACTCGAAGAGTACGCGAAGAATATCTTCCGATCACTTGCCGCTGATCGCTTCACTAACAACGTCACCTAATAGTACCGCCCCTATTACGATGCTCGTTCCACCTGGTGCGAATATAAGGCTTTCCAGTACAAGCTTAACAATGCCATTAACCTCAATACAGAGATAAATACAGCAGACGATATCGAGAAAGCGGTTGAAACTTTTATGAAGAAGATGCAGCCCAAATTGCAGCTCCTGGCGGCGCAGTTCACCTACGCAACGTGCGTGGCAGCATCGGTCTCTCTCCGGAAGCAGTAGGACTCTTAACTCTCAAGAAACGTCTCCGGCGTAAGTTCATCAGGACCAATGACCCAATAATTGACAGACTGTACCGAAGAATATCAAATCGGGTGAGAAAAATACTGGCCAACCTGAAAAGAGAAGCAACTGACGCGTTCCTCGGGAAAGCTACTGCCAATGGAAACTCAAAATTCGCACTCTGGAAGCTCACGAAGAGATTCAAGAGACAAGTTGCTCCAAAGTTTCCAGTTCGCAACCCAGATGGCACTTGGGCAAAATCACCTCAGGACAGAGCGTTTGCCAGAAACCTGGAGGGACGATTCCAGCCGTTCGAGACAGCATCGCTAAGACGAGTACAACTGGTTGCTGAATCCCTAGAAGCCCCATTGCAGATGGCTCTTCCTGTAAAGCCTATTAAACTTACGGAAATGAACGATGATATCAAATCCCATCGCAACAACAAGGCTCCTGGTGAGGAACACATCGACAACCGCTCCATTAAGCTGATGCCCCACAGAGCTTTGTTATTCCTTGTACTGATTTTCAACTCTGCTCTTCGACTGGGACACTTCCCAAGCGCCTGGAAGAAGACGAATGTCATTATACTCCATAAAAGTGGGAAGCCAGCAGAGGAATTAAACTCCTATCGCCCAATAAGCCTGCTTTCAGCATTTGGCAAATTACTTGAGAGGTGCATCCTGAGAAGATTGCTCGAGTCCCGAAAGGTCCAGAAAGCTATTTCAAAGTTTCAGTTTGGTTTTAGACTCAGGCATGGCACACCTGAACAGCTACACCGCGTAGTGAACTTTGTACTGCAAGGTTTCCATGGAAAGGAGTACGTCGTTGGAACTTTTCTGGACATCCAACAGGCTTTCGACAGAGTGTGGCATGAAGGACTTCTGCACAAGCTTAAAAGCCTACTAAATCCTCAGATCTTTTTGATAATAAAAAGCTTCCTCCACGAGCGATCCTTTAAAGTAGTACAGAACGGGCTGTCCTCCCAAACAAAGAGAGTCAGAGCAGGTGTACCCCAGGGAAGTGTGTTGGGTCCATGTTTCAAACTTTTTTTTGGAGAAATACATTATTTTCAATTTTAATATTTTTATTTTTTCTAATATTTTGCGTTGCGTTGCGATCAGGTTCCGCTAAATGGCTTTAGAAAGTTAGCATTTTGTACTACAAAAAAAATTTTCTGACAGTTTTATAATTGGTTGATTCAGTTTTGTTTCTTTGTGGGTCGTCGTGGTGCGATTTGCATTTGAAAAGCAAAGTTAGAAACAACCAGACTGTGTACATTCAAAGAAATTGTGTATGTAAATTAACTAAGTTAACCGGACCGATCGTCCGTACATTGGCACCGGTCAAATTGCTGACCAAGCGTTTGGCCGGAAGCTCTCACATAGCCGGTAAAGCTCTGCATATTGGCAGGGGCCGCTATGAAGCTTTTTTATGTTAGCTTTTAAGTCAGTTCCTTCTTGACATTAAAATAAAGAGCATCGCTCAATTTTAAGGAATACTCCGGCAACCGCCGATAAGCATTTTTATACCCTTGAAAAAGGGTATTATAATTTTGTCCAGAAATGTGTAACGCATTAAAGGAAGCATCTCCGACCCCACAAAGTATATATATTCTTGATCAGCATCAACAGCCGAGTCGATATAGCCATGTCCGTCTGTCCGTCTGTTGTCTGTCCGTCTGTCCGTCTGTTTCTATGCAAAAAATTGACAGTAGTTTTAAAGCTAGCGTTTTTAAATTTTTACCATATCATTATTTTTGTTGCACGCAGATCAAGTTTAAGAATCGGTCGGATCGGACCACTATATCATATAGCTGCCATACAAACGACCGATATGAAAACAAGTCTTTGTATGGGAAACTTTTTTGTTTTCCAAGCTATTGCAACTGAATTCAACATTTATTCATTTGACATAGCCATACATGATTTGTAAAAGTTTGGTCCGGATCGGACCACTATATCATATAGCTGCCATACAAACGACCGATATGAAAACAAGTCTTTGTATGGAAAACTTTTTTGTTTTCCAAGCTATTGCAACCGAATTCAACATTTATTCATTTGACATAACCATACATAATTATTGAAAGTTTGATCCGGATCAGATTACTATATCATATAGCTGCCATACAAACGACCGATATGAAAACAAGTCTTTGTATGGAAAACTTTTTTGTTTTCCAAGCTATTGCAAGCTTATTCAACATTTATTCATTTGATATAGCCATACACGATCAGTGGAGAAAAAACTATGTCCGAGAAAAACTGTTACTGTTACGAGCTGGAGGCTTTGACGAGTCCTTGGAGCTGTACCCTGAATTGATAGATGGTGATTACTCATTCAAAAGTGGGACATCGGACTATACATCGAGGTTGAATACGTATGTGCTACGTGGATGCTTTGAGACGAGCGCCGTTTGAAGACTCCAATGAGGGGACGACCGCTTGAATATTTTACAAATATTGATTGACGATGCTGATTGGTTACTTGCTATACAACTACAAGATAAAAAGATCCAGGAAAACGTGACTACCATGATAAAAAAGAAATGGAAGCGATGCAAGATCACCTATTTCGAACATATTGCAAAAAGTTCCTAAGTGTTTTTCTGAAGCAGATAAGAAGTACCACATACTTCAGAAATACCATATCAAACTCGGAAACATGGGCACAGAGAAGAAAGTTAATACGTAATTTTATAAAGAGCGTGACCCAAAGTCAGGAGCAAGTCCGTATGACAAATGCTACAATGCTATGGAGAAGCTACAAGCAAATGCTGCAACTATGGTCAATGATCATACGGCTTCAGCGAAAAAGCGGTACTATGCCACCCATTCTAACCTAACCAGGTATAGCCTTGGAGATCTTGTGTTGGTCGAGAACGAACAATGCAGCACGGGTTTTTCACGAAAATTGGTGCCCCGTTATAATGGACCTTTATATGTGAACAAGGTATTAGCAAACTACGGATATCTCGTAAAAGACATTCCCCATGCACAACGAAAGCAGGGGCACTATAATTCTGATAAGATGAAACATAGGTGGGAGTTCTTAGAAAACGACACAGAGGACAACGAGGACTAGAAGAAAGCTCCACTCTACGATTGTCGCGAGGACACTGAGAATTTAAAAAGCCTTCGCTTTATACATACTATACGTAATATTATATTTTCCGAATTTTTAGGCCTAATTTGTTATATTAATTTTTTTTGACTCAGAACTATAATTTTGGATTTGCTTTATTTTTATTTTACTTGCAAAGCTTTTCGATTAGTATTTGCTTATGTCAGTAATTTTTTATGTACGAAAAAATTGTATCACAAATAAAGAACACACAATAAATCATTATTTTATACTTGTACCTTAATGTATCTTTTGCTCCTTCAGTCCGTATTTATTGTTTGTCGTGCAGGTTTTGACAGGATAAATTCAAATCTATAAAGTATCATATAAATTGCTATAGTTGTGACCTTTTAAATCATAATAATTTATTTCTGCTCTGAGGTGTAATGCGCTTTCTTTACGCACGGACATAGGTTCTCATATATACATATAGTTAAAAAAAACTCTTTTGTTATAACAAAAGCTGGAATAACAAAACAGTTAAAGAGTGCTTTTGAACCGGCATATAAGGCGACCTTAAAAGCTTTTAAAAGCTTAAACAAATTATCAATCCACAAACAAGTTTTCCAAAAAAAAGTTTTTTTTTGATTAAAGAGCATGTTGTAGGTACCATAATTATTAAGAAAGAGGTTTGTTGCTCCTCGGCAGCTGGGTCACTTTTAACGAAATATCTCTTTTATTTAAAAAATGTATGTTTGATATGAAAATTTATTTTTTTAGGACACGTCCACAACTCTTTTAAAGCATCGATAATTTTATCAACAATTTCGATAAAAAATAAACGAATAATATTTTTTTACAATCTAAAAATATGCAGCGAATATGTAGTTTTATACAAAATATTGTGTAAATAAAGTTATGTTGTTGTTCTTTTATAAAAAAAACCAAGCCTTGGGAAAAACTGGGGTTAAACCGGACATATTTTTACACTTAATACTCGTATATCTTCAAAAAAAATTTTCATAAAGTTTGGTCTCTGCAAACGCTAATGCCACAGTAGAAGCGTGGCTATAGAATGGGCGGGTAGGGGCGCGAAAGCTTCGATAGAATTATTATATTTACTAATAACGACAGTTGACCAATGCAACTCGCTTCGCTCTCACTATGACAACTTTCTCGATTTCCGTTTAGTCTGAAAATTTACCGTTACTCGCATTACCTCGCTTCCGCTGACCATAAGCGATAGTCTGACGGCAACCGTTCGCAGGTTCAATGACATAGTCGCTTCAGCTTGGCGACAGTATGTGTTATTCAGACTACTAGTCGGACAGATTCAGAAAAACCAGCATATATTTTTATTTGAATAAATATAAAACTCCGTAGTATGTCTCTTTAAAGAATGTAATTTTTTTTCGAATAGACCCGATGGCGGGAGATTGGTGTATACAGTTTTAGAGAAAAATCTTAACTCGAATTTATATCCTAACTTATCTGGCGATCAAGCCTCGATATCAAGCTTTTATTTTATTGAATAAATATTCTGTAGAGCTTTTACTTTTTTGAGTGTATGTTCTGAGTGAACTTCTATAAGCTTTTAGAATGGAGAGAGTTAATTTTTTAGTTATTCAATTTGAGCAGGAAGTATATATAGTGGGTTGCTAATTTAAAGGAAATGTATTGGACAATGGGATACATGGAGATTTTGATATGGTCACTATATGGCTTTGCTGGCTTTGTCGTGACTATAATAATTCTGTGTATCGCAGCGTAAAAATTAATCATATTCGGATAAAAAATAACTATTCTATGTGGGGCTAAACGGGACTCCTTTTTTCGTACAAATTATATTTTTTGAAATATCATTATCATATATTTTAGTATCATATATTAATATCATTAAAATATATCTACAATATCAAATTTTATTGCTTCCAATGGTTTGGATTTTTCTAAAGTTTACGTTAATGCACTTTTAAATTGGTGCTTAATTCTACAAAAATTGCATAAATTGGGGCCGATTGACATTAGAGAGAATAGTAGGCAATAAATAAAATTGTATACAGTTAGGCTAGTGTTTACTCAATGTTTAAATTTTCTAATTATTTTCCCTCTGCCTCGATAAAAGGACTTTCAGCGCGGTGAGGTGATAGATGATTTTTTTAACCCTGGTGACTTAATTTTTACTTATTTATTCTATTCCCTTACCTTACTTATTTACATTTAATTTAAAATTTACGTCCTCTTGTATTTCTTTTTATACCCTTGAAAAAGGGTATTATAATTTTGTCCAGAAATGTGTAATGCATTAAAGGAAGCATCTCCGACCCCACAAAGTATATATATTCTTGATCAGCATCAACAGCCGAGTCGATATAGCCATGTCCGTCTGTCCGTCTGTCCGTCTGTTTCTATGCAAAAAATAGACAGTAATTTTAAAGCTAGCGTTTTGAAATTTTTACCAGATCATTATTTTTGTTGCACGCAGATCAAGTTCAAGAATCGGGCGGATCGGACCACTGTATCATATAGCTGCCATACAAACGACCGATATGAAAACAAGTCATTGTATGGGAAACTTTTTTGTTTTCCAACCTATTGCAACTGAATTCAACTATTATTCGTTTGACATAGCCATACACAATATGTGAAAGTTTGGTCCGGATCGGACTACTATATCATATAGCTGCCATACAAACGACCGTTATAAAAACAAGTCTTTGTATGGGAAACTTTTTTGTTTTCCAAGCTATTGCAATCGAATTCAAAATTTATTCATTTGACATAGCCACATACGATTTGTGAAAGTTTGGTCCGGATCGGATCACTATATCATATAGCTGCCATACAAACGACCGATATGAAAACAAGCCTTTGTATGGAAAACTTTTTTGTTTTCAAGGGTATACCATCTTCGGCAAGCCGAAGATAAGTTTTCTCACTTGATTTATTTATTTTACTTCAATGTGGGTCAATGGTTTGTTTTTTTTTTATCCATGGGATTTGTCTGGGGGTTATTCTGGTTCTTAATTTTTGTTGCTGATTTGTTTTTTTTTGCCCTGGCACTCCTCTTCGCAAAACTCGGGTCCCGCTCTTTACTGTGGCGCTATTTTGATTAAGTGGCGTTAATTTTGGTTTTCTCGATCCACTAGCTGAGCTGCCTGGCTCCCTGTGCCTCCGCAGAGGACGGTCGGTTTTTCAAAAGTCCGTCCCTTTTTTACTCTGGCAAAAAAGTTTCTTTGTGGAATGTTTTGAACTAAAATTTTTTCTACTTACCTGCCCGATTCATCATACGCTGAGATAGCTCAGAAGAAGACCAAGATTAAAAAGATAAAGGCAATAAGAACCGTAATCTTTTTAAGCTATGAATCATCCGTTTTTGTGAAAGCTGTACGAAAATCTATACACAGATAAGTTAATTAAGCTTAACTTCAAATTAATGAAAAGTAAAACAGAATCGAAAGGTAAACTTAATAAAGGGTGTCTTGTTCCCCAACACATTGCCCCCACCTGAACAACTAACTGTTCGGTAAATAGGTATGACCTCTGGACGTTTATAATGCGGTTTCCACCCTGAAATGTAGTTCAATCCCAGTAAAGGTCAGTCGGCTTTGACCGTCATGTTATGAATGTTTTCAAAGCCTGCTATAAATTCTTTCCTCGTCAGGTCACTAACTTAATGGTCACTTAATGGATATGAGACTATCGTAATCAAGTACTGTATGCGTAAAACAGTGTATCGGTTACACCCGTGGAATTGGAAGTTGTTCCATAATGTGTGTATAGGTCGTCTTTTGTAATAAAAGACATAGCTTACAACAAAACACAGTTTTTTAAAAAATATATGATGGACTTGGACTTTATTTTTCAATAGGGTTCAGTTTGGCCATCTTTGATGTCAGCTGACATCGAGTGCTTAATGTTCAGTTTGGTGTGGCAATTCATGAGTAGGTTAACAGCTGAGCAAAAATCAGCTCTCTACCGCAACCTGTGAATTTTCTTTTTAAATTTAAAAACATGAACCTCCTAAAAAACACCCTTTATTTCGAGATCCAAAAACCTAGTGTTTTTGCGAATTTTGAAGGTGCATTTATGCTAGTATGTAGATATTTGACATGAAGATGTCGCGCATTTAGTTCCCCAATAGGTGAATGTGTCAGGTATAGGTGAATTCTCCCCTGCATAGTGCGAAGGTTGTATGTGAGGATTTCTCCGCGTTGACCACAATGTTCCATCGTTTCAGCCATGAATCGAGGGCATCCAGTTGTCTCTGGATGATGGCTGATGGTTCCTGAGGATCTGTGGCGGAGGCTAGAAAGGCGGTGTCATCGGCATATGTGGCTACTGTGAGGTTCCGGGAGGGGGTGATGGGAAGGTCCGTTGTGTAGAGTGTGTATAAGATGGGTCCAAGAACACTGCCTTGTGGTACTCCTGCTCTTATGGGCGTAGGCGTGCTGATTGATACTGTACTGGCAGTACTCTACGCAAAAATACTCTTTCAAGTATTTTGAGAGGATTGCCAGCAAACTAATCGGACGACACGAGGCTGGATTGGCTTCAGGTTTTCCAGGCTTGAGGAGGACAATAACTTCAGCGCGATTTCACTCTTTAGGGAATTACCCAGGACGGAGGCAGCTGTTGAAGATGTTAGCCAGCATTTGGGAACAAAGAAGGGGAAATATTTTCAGTGCTGTTGCATCGATACGGTCAGGACCCGGTGACTTGCCATTTTTTAGGGAGGCGATCTCCTGCGCAATCTCCTTTAGTTCGACGGGCTGTATTGGCGGGCCAGGAGCACTTGGGCTGTCTACGAACCTTATGGTTGCAGCTCTCTCTTCGCCAGTACATCTGTCGAAAGGTGAGAATGCACTATGTAGATGCATCTTTCGACCTCAGTCCGACACCCGGAACTGTCCACTTTTCGCACGGGTGATATCTTCTTCGCAGGTATTTTTGTGTGCCTCGTGACATTCCACAGGTTGTGCTGCGGGTCTCCAGGTTCCAGCTCCTCAAGGAATCTATGAAACGAGTCCTGCCGTTGGATGGATAGCTTGTCCTTCAGTTCCTTGGTGGCACGATTAAGTGCTGTCTTGTCCCTGGGGTTGCTCGAGGAAAACCAGACTCTTCTGAGGCGCCTTTTTTCGGCCACGAGGGCCGCGATTTCCGGAGACCACAAGTGCACGTCTCTTTTAGGTATTCTCGGGGTAGTTGGAGGCGGTGGATTCGCAAACTCAGCGGCATTTTGCATCTCTTTGGTTAGTTCTTCGATGGCCGCATCTATGTTGCGTGGTGTGGAAAGAGGGGGATCTGGGTACAGGGAGGAAAGCATCCAAAACGTAAACTTGCGGGCATTGCGGTGAGTCTTCTAGGTGGGGTTTTTCTGAGGACGGGGATGTTTAGGCGCAAGTTTACAGCGCTGTGGTCGGATAGCAGTTTATCATAGCTTGAGCATGTCTTAGAGTGTCCTATGCTCTTGGAGACGGCGAAGTCCAGCAGATCCGGCTGCAGCAAAAGTGGGATTCCGAAACTAGAAGAACATCGATATCGTCTGTTTTGATGAGATGCTCTACTTCGGCTTTGCTCCTCTGCAGGCGGTTTGCGTTCCAAAAAACTATATTAAGACTTATTTGCATTACTTTCTGTTGAGGATGGGAGCTATAAACTGCATCATCTGCGAGAACATCTGCGAGATCAACTTTTCCATCATCCTCTCAATCGATCCTTCCATGCGGGCAAGCATCGTTTCAAGCTGGTTGTGGGGCTTCGGGAGTGGTTTGAGGGGTTGTTTGGGGATTCGTTGTCTGTGTCGCTTGGTTTCCTAAAAGTACGTCCCTATAACTCGTACCATTGATGATAGTTGGTATTTGGATGAGAGGTGGTTTGTTGCTACTCTCAACGGGTCTGGCTTTAGGAGATTACTGCGCCTTTGCCTTTTTGTAGGCAGGACGTCATCTGAACGACGCAGGGTGATCAGCTTGGCAATTTAAACAGCATGCTTTCTCATCATCTTTTTTGGTGCATGACCTAGAGTCGTGAGGACCACCACATTTCACGCAGCGATGTTCCAGGAAGCAGTAGCACTGGGTGTGTCCAAACCCTTTGCATCTGAAACATTGTGGAACATCGTTGAACTTCAGTGGGAGCTCTAGGGTGACGACTGATCAGCAAATCCTCTTTATTTTGAAAACCTCTGTCTTGTTGCTCGCTGGTTCTAGATTAACAAAAAAGATCCCCAGTGGTTGTTTGAATTTCCTGTCAATGGGATTGTGCAGATCCCTCACAGTATGGCCGTATTTGTGGAGTTCTTCTTTAATTTCAGTCTGGTCCGTTGAGTGGTGAAGTCCCTTGATGACAGCCCTGTACGCTCTCTCCTCCTTTGGTTGGAAGGTGCGGTGTCTTTTGTTATGTGCCACGAGGTGCTGGCGTAGGGCTGTGTAGGACTCCTTGTCTGGCATCATTACGCGTACGTTATTATTTCTCTCCGTTTTATACGAGAAATCCATTTTGGTTCCGACTAGAGTCGTTATCATCTTGACAACCGCTGTAATGTCGGTCACGTCTGGGATGTAGATCGGGGGAGGCTTGATGGTCTTCGGGATCGGGATTGGTTTCTCTGCTGATTTAGAAGCCACTGCCTCTAAGGCAGTTTCGGGTTCGTCATGTTCGTCGTCATCTTCTTTGCTTGAGGGGAGGGCAAAGGGATTGTTTTGCCAGCTTGCTGCGCAGAGCTGCGCTGGTGCTAGGTGTGACGTCTGGCTTCTCTCCTTGCCTATTACGCGCGGGCTTCGCTTGATCTCGCTAGGCTCTGAGAAAGAAGAGCTCCAGCTTGAGTCTCTGCTCGAGCTGCACTTCCTTGCTTTGAGGGCCTTCTTGCAGGGCATTGTTTTGCCGAGCGGGCGAGGCCCGCCAGTCCATACTCTAGGTTGGCGTTCAATTAACGTTTGTGCAAATAATAAGTCAAAGCAGCAACGGCAGCAAAGGGGCAACGGACACAGTGGGACTCCGCTCTTGGCAGTCCGACCCGGCCCGTAAAAATGCGCAATCCACCAAGTCCCAAGTGCGGGAATAACAAAACACAAAATTCCGAAAAATAATTCAATTTAATATCGAAAACAAAGTTCCTTTTTGATAAACGATTTTTTCTGTACTGTCTGTACTGTCTGTACTGTCTGTACTGTCTGTACTGTCTGTACTGTCTGTACTGTCTGTACTGTCTGTACTGTCTGTACTGTCTGTACTGTCTGTACTGTCTGTACTGTCTGTACTGTCTGTACTGTCTGTACTGTCTGTACTGTCTGTACTGTCTGTACTGTCTGTACTGTCTGTACTGTCTGTACTGTCTGTACTGTCTGTACTGTCTGTACTGTCTGTACTGTCTGTACTGTCTGTACTGTCTGTACTGTCTGTACTGTCTGTACTGTCTGTACTGTCTGTACTGTCTGTACTGTCTGTACTGTCTGTACTGTCTGTACTGTCTGTACTGTCTGTACTGTCTGTACTGTCTGTACTGTCTGTACTGTCTGTACTGTCTGTACTGTCTGTACTGTCTGTACTGTCTGTACTGTCTGTACTGTCTGTACTGTCTGTACTGTCTGTACTGTCTGTACTGTCTGTACTGTCTGTACTGTCTGTACTGTCTGTACTGTCTGTACTGTCTGTACTGTCTGTACTGTCTGTACTGTCTGTACTGTCTGTACTGTCTGTACTGTCTGTACTGTCTGTACTGTCTGTACTGTCTGTACTGTCTGTACTGTCTGTACTGTCTGTACTGTCTGTACTGTCTGTACTGTCTGTACTGTCTGTACTGTCTGTACTGTCTGTACTGTCTGTACTGTCTGTACTGTCTGTACTGTCTGTACTGTCTGTACTGTCTGTACTGTCTGTACTGTCTGTACTGTCTGTACTGTCTGTACTGTCTGTACTGTCTGTACTGTCTGTACTGTCTGTACTGTCTGTACTGTCTGTACTGTCTGTACTGTCTGTACTGTCTGTACTGTCTGTACTGTCTGTACTGTCTGTACTGTCTGTACTGTCTGTACTGTCTGTACTGTCTGTACTGTCTGTACTGTCTGTACTGTCTGTACTGTCTGTACTGTCTGTACTGTCTGTACTGTCTGTACTGTCTGTACTGTCTGTACTGTCTGTACTGTCTGTACTGTCTGTACTGTCTGTACTGTCTGTACTGTCTGTACTGTCTGTACTGTCTGTACTGTCTGTACTGTCTGTACTGTCTGTACTGTCTGTACTGTCTGTACTGTCTGTACTGTCTGTACTGTCTGTACTGTCTGTACTGTCTGTACTGTCTGTACTGTCTGTACTGTCTGTACTGTCTGTACTGTCTGTACTGTCTGTACTGTCTGTACTGTCTGTACTGTCTGTACTGTCTGTACTGTCTGTACTGTCTGTACTGTCTGTACTGTCTGTACTGTCTGTACTGTCTGTACTGTCTGTACTGTCTGTACTGTCTGTACTGTCTGTACTGTCTGTACTGTCTGTACTGTCTGTACTGTCTGTACTGTCTGTACTGTCTGTACTGTCTGTACTGTCTGTACTGTCTGTACTGTCTGTACTGTCTGTACTGTCTGTACTGTCTGTACTGTCTGTACTGTCTGTACTGTCTGTACTGTCTGTACTGTCTGTACTGTCTGTACTGTCTGTACTGTCTGTACTGTCTGTACTGTCTGTACTGTCTGTACTGTCTGTACTGTCTGTACTGTCTGTACTGTCTGTACTGTCTGTACTGTCTGTACTGTCTGTACTGTCTGTACTGTCTGTACTGTCTGTACTGTCTGTACTGTCTGTACTGTCTGTACTGTCTGTACTGTCTGTACTGTCTGTACTGTCTGTACTGTCTGTACTGTCTGTACTGTCTGTACTGTCTGTACTGTCTGTACTGTCTGTACTGTCTGTACTGTCTGTACTGTCTGTACTGTCTGTACTGTCTGTACTGTCTGTACTGTCTGTACTGTCTGTACTGTCTGTACTGTCTGTACTGTCTGTACTGTCTGTACTGTCTGTACTGTCTGTACTGTCTGTACTGTCTGTACTGTCTGTACTGTCTGTACTGTCTGTACTGTCTGTACTGTCTGTACTGTCTGTACTGTCTGTACTGTCTGTACTGTCTGTACTGTCTGTACTGTCTGTACTGTCTGTACTGTCTGTACTGTCTGTACTGTCTGTACTGTCTGTACTGTCTGTACTGTCTGTACTGAGGGCCTTCTTGCAGGGCATTGTTTTGCCGAGCGGGCGAGGCCCGCCAGTCCATACTCTAGGTTGGCGTTCAATTAACGTTTGTGCAAATAATAAGTCAAAGCAGCAACGGCAGCAAAGGGGCAACGGACACAGTGGGACTCCGCTCTTGGCAGTCCGACCCGGCCCGTAAAAATGCGCAATCCACCAAGTCCCAAGTGCGGGAATAACAAAACACAAAATTCCGAAAAATAATTCAATTTAATATCGAAAACAAAGTTCCTTTTTGATAAACGATTTTTTCTGTACTGTCTGTACTGTCTGTACTGTCTGTACTGTCTGTACTGTCTGTACTGTCTGTACTGTCTGTACTGTCTGTACTGTCTGTACTGTCTGTACTGTCTGTACTGTCTGTACTGTCTGTACTGTCTGTACTGTCTGTACTGTCTGTACTGTCTGTACTGTCTGTACTGTCTGTACTGTCTGTACTGTCTGTACTGTCTGTACTGTCTGTACTGTCTGTACTGTCTGTACTGTCTGTACTGTCTGTACTGTCTGTACTGTCTGTACTGTCTGTACTGTCTGTACTGTCTGTACTGTCTGTACTGTCTGTACTGTCTGTACTGTCTGTACTGTCTGTACTGTCTGTACTGTCTGTACTGTCTGTACTGTCTGTACTGTCTGTACTGTCTGTACTGTCTGTACTGTCTGTACTGTCTGTACTGTCTGTACTGTCTGTACTGTCTGTACTGTCTGTACTGTCTGTACTGTCTGTACTGTCTGTACTGTCTGTACTGTCTGTACTGTCTGTACTGTCTGTACTGTCTGTACTCGTCTGTCTGTACTGTCTGTACTGTCTGTACTGTCTGTACTGTCTGTACTGTCTGTACTGTCTGTACTGTCTGTACTGTCTGTACTGTCTGTACTGTCTGTACTGTCTGTACTGTCTGTACTGTCTGTACTGTCTGTACTGTCTGTACTGTCTGTACTGTCTGTACTGTCTGTACTGTCTGTACTGTCTGTACTGTCTGTACTGTCTGTACTGTCTGTACTGTCTGTACTGTCTGTACTGTCTGTACTGTCTGTACTGTCTGTACTGTCTGTACTGTCTGTACTGTCTGTACTGTCTGTACTGTCTGTACTGTCTGTACTGTCTGTACTGTCTGTACTGTCTGTACTGTCTGTACTGTCTGTACTGTCTGTACTGTCTGTACTGTCTGTACTGTCTGTACTGTCTGTACTGTCTGTACTGTCTGTACTGTCTGTACTGTCTGTACTGTCTGTACTGTCTGTACTGTCTGTACTGTCTGTACTGTCTGTACTGTCTGTACTGTCTGTACTGTCTGTACTGTCTGTACTGTCTGTACTGTCTGTACTGTCTGTACTGTCTGTACTGTCTGTACTGTCTGTACTGTCTGTACTGTCTGTACTGTCTGTACTGTCTGTACTGTCTGTACTGTCTGTACTGTCTGTACTGTCTGTACTGTCTGTACTGTCTGTACTGTCTGTACTGTCTGTACTGTCTGTACTGTCTGTACTGTCTGTACTGTCTGTACTGTCTGTACTGTCTGTACTGTCTGTACTGTCTGTACTGTCTGTACTGTCTGTACTGTCTGTACTGTCTGTACTGTCTGTACTGTCTGTACTGTCTGTACTGTCTGTACTGTCTGTACTGTCTGTACTGTCTGTACTGTCTGTACTGTCTGTACTGTCTGTACTGTCTGTACTGTCTGTACTGTCTGTACTGTCTGTACTGTCTGTACTGTCTGTACTGTCTGTACTGTCTGTACTGTCTGTACTGTCTGTACTGTCTGTACTGTCTGTACTGTCTGTACTGTCTGTACTGTCTGTACTGTCTGTACTGTCTGTACTGTCTGTACTGTCTGTACTGTCTGTACTGTCTGTACTGTCTGTACTGTCTGTACTGTCTGTACTGTCTGTACTGTCTGTACTGTCTGTACTGTCTGTACTGTCTGTACTGTCTGTACTGTCTGTACTGTCTGTACTGTCTGTACTGTCTGTACTGTCTGTACTGTCTGTACTGTCTGTACTGTCTGTACTGTCTGTACTGTCTGTACTGTCTGTACTGTCTGTACTGTCTGTACTGTCTGTACTGTCTGTACTGTCTGTACTGTCTGTACTGTCTGTACTGTCTGTACTGTCTGTACTGTCTGTACTGTCTGTACTGTCTGTACTGTCTGTACTGTCTGTACTGTCTGTACTGTCTGTACTGTCTGTACTGTCTGTACTGTCTGTACTGTCTGTACTGTCTGTACTGTCTGTACTGTCTGTACTGTCTGTACTGTCTGTACTGTCTGTACTGTCTGTACTGTCTGTACTGTCTGTACTGTCTGTACTGTCTGTACTGTCTGTACTGTCTGTACTGTCTGTACTGTCTGTACTGTCTGTACTGTCTGTACTGTCTGTACTGTCTGTACTGTCTGTACTGTCTGTACTGTCTGTACTGTCTGTACTGTCTGTACTGTCTGTACTGTACTGTCTGTACTGTCTGTACTGTCTGTACTGTCTGTACTGTCTGTACTGTCTGTACTGTCTGTACTGTCTGTACTGTCTGTACTGTCTGTACTGTCTGTACTGTCTGTACTGTCTGTACTGTCTGTACTGTCTGTACTGTCTGTACTGTCTGTACTGTCTGTACTGTCTGTACTGTCTGTACTGTCTGTACTGTCTGTACTGTCTGTACTGTCTGTACTGTCTGTACTGTCTGTACTGTCTGTACTGTCTGTACTGTCTGTACTGTCTGTACTGTCTGTACTGTCTGTACTGTCTGTACTGTCTGTACTGTCTGTACTGTCTGTACTGTCTGTACTGTCTGTACTGTCTGTACTGTCTGTACTGTCTGTACTGTCTGTACTGTCTGTACTGTCTGTACTGTCTGTACTGTCTGTACTGTCTGTACTGTCTGTACTGTCTGTACTGTCTGTACTGTCTGTACTGTCTGTACTGTCTGTACTGTCTGTACTGTCTGTACTGTCTGTACTGTCTGTACTGTCTGTACTGTCTGTACTGTCTGTACTGTCTGTACTGTCTGTACTGTCTGTACTGTCTGTACTGTCTGTACTGTCTGTACTGTCTGTACTGTCTGTACTGTCTGTACTGTCTGTACTGTCTGTACTGTCTGTACTGTCTGTACTGTCTGTACTGTCTGTACTGTCTGTACTGTCTGTACTGTCTGTACTGTCTGTACTGTCTGTACTGTCTGTACTGTCTGTACTGTCTGTACTGTCTGTACTGTCTGTACTGTCTGTACTGTCTGTACTGTCTGTACTGTCTGTACTGTCTGTACTGTCTGTACTGTCTGTACTGTCTGTACTGTCTGTACTGTCTGTACTGTCTGTACTGTCTGTACTGTCTGTACTGTCTGTACTGTCTGTACTGTCTGTACTGTCTGTACTGTCTGTACTGTCTGTACTGTCTGTACTGTCTGTACTGTCTGTACTGTCTGTACTGTCTGTACTGTCTGTACTGTCTGTACTGTCTGTACTGTCTGTACTGTCTGTACTGTCTGTACTGTCTGTACTGTCTGTACTGTCTGTACTGTCTGTACTGTCTGTACTGTCTGTACTGTCTGTACTGTCTGTACTGTCTGTACTGTCTGTACTGTCTGTACTGTCTGTACTGTCTGTACTGTCTGTACTGTCTGTACTGTCTGTACTGTCTGTACTGTCTGTACTGTCTGTACTGTCTGTACTGTCTGTACTGTCTGTACTGTCTGTACTGTCTGTACTGTCTGTACTGTCTGTACTGTCTGTACTGTCTGTACTGTCTGTACTGTCTGTACTGTCTGTACTGTCTGTACTGTCTGTACTGTCTGTACTGTCTGTACTGTCTGTACTGTCTGTACTGTCTGTACTGTCTGTACTGTCTGTACTGTCTGTACTGTCTGTACTGTCTGTACTGTCTGTACTGTCTGTACTGTCTGTACTGTCTGTACTGTCTGTACTGTCTGTACTGTCTGTACTGTCTGTACTGTCTGTACTGTCTGTACTGTCTGTACTGTCTGTACTGTCTGTACTGTCTGTACTGTCTGTACTGTCTGTACTGTCTGTACTGTCTGTACTGTCTGTACTGTCTGTACTGTCTGTACTGTCTGTACTGTCTGTACTGTCTGTACTGTCTGTACTGTCTGTACTGTCTGTACTGTCTGTACTGTCTGTACTGTCTGTACTGTCTGTACTGTCTGTACTGTCTGTACTGTCTGTACTGTCTGTACTGTCTGTACTGTCTGTACTGTCTGTACTGTCTGTACTGTCTGTACTGTCTGTACTGTCTGTACTGTCTGTACTGTCTGTACTGTCTGTACTGTCTGTACTGTCTGTACTGTCTGTACTGTCTGTACTGTCTGTACTGTCTGTACTGTCTGTACTGTCTGTGCGTACTGTCTGTACTGTCTGTACTGTCTGTACTGTCTGTACTGTCTGTCTGTACTGTCTGTACTGTCTGTACTGTCTGTACTGTCTGTACTGTCTGTACTGTCTGTACTGTCTGTACTGTCTGTACTGTCTGTACTGTCTGTACTGTCTGTACTGTCTGTACTGTCTGTACTGTCTGTACTGTCTCTGTACTGTCTGTACTGTCTGTACTGTCTGTACTGTCTGTACTGTCTGTACTGTCTGTACTGTCTGTACTGTCTGTACTGTCTGTACTGTCTGTACTGTCTGTACTGTCTGTACTGTCTGTACTGTCTGTACTGTCTGTACTGTCTGTACTGTCTGTACTGTCTGTACTGTCTGTACTGTCTGTACTGTCTGTCTGTACTGTCTGTCTGTACTGTCTGTACTGTCTGTACTGTCTGTACTGTCTGTACTGTCTGTACTGTCTGTACTGTCTGTACTGTCTGTACTGTCTGTACTGTCTGTACTGTCTGTACTGTCTGTACTGTCTGTACTGTCTGTACTGTCTGTACTGTCTGTACTGTCTGTACTGTCTGTACTGTCTGTACTGTCTGTACTGTCTGTACTGTCTGTACTGTCTGTACTGTCTGTACTGTCTGTACTGTCTGTACTGTCTGTACTGTCTGTACTGTCTGTACTGTCTGTACTGTCTGTACTGTCTGTACTGTCTGTACTGTCTGTACTGTCTGTACTGTCTGTACTGTCTGTACTGTCTGTACTGTCTGTACTGTCTGTACTGTCTGTACTGTCTGTACTGTCTGTACTGTCTGTACTGTCTGTACTGTCTGTACTGTCTGTACTGTACTGTCTGTACTGTCTGTACTGTCTGTACTGTCTGTACTGTCTGTACTGTCTGTACTGTCTGTACTGTCTGTACTGTCTGTACTGTCTGTACTGTCTGTACTGTCTGTACTGTCTGTACTGTCTGTACTGTCTGTACTGTCTGTACTGTCTGTACTGTCTGTACTGTCTGTACTGTCTGTACTGTCTGTACTGTCTGTACTGTCTGTACTGTCTGTACTGTCTGTACTGTCTGTACTGTCTGTACTGTCTGTACTGTCTGTACTGTCTGTACTGTCTGTACTGTCTGTACTGTCTGTACTGTCTGTACTGTCTGTACTGTCTGTACTGTCTGTACTGTCTGTACTGTCTGTACTGTCTGTACTGTCTGTACTGTCTGTACTGTCTGTACTGTCTGTACTGTCTGTACTGTCTGTACTGTCTGTACTGTCTGTACTGTCTGTACTGTCTGTACTGTCTGTACTGTCTGTACTGTCTGTACTGTCTGTACTGTCTGTACTGTCTGTACTGTCTGTACTGTCTGTACTGTCTGTACTGTCTGTACTGTCTGTACTGTCTGTACTGTCTGGTGTCTGTACTGTCTGTACTGTCTGTACTGTCTGTACTGTCTGTACTGTCTGTACTGTCTGTACTGTCTGTACTGTCTGTACTGTCTGTACTGTCTGTACTGTCTGTACTGTCTGTACTGTCTGTACTGTCTGTACTGTCTGTACTGTCTGTACTGTCTGTACTGTCTGTACTGTCTGTACTGTCTGTACTGTCTGTACTGTCTGTACTGTCTGTACTGTCTGTACTGTCTGTACTGTCTGTACTGTCTGTACTGTCTGTACTGTCTGTACTGTCTGTACTGTCTGTACTGTCTGTACTGTCTGTACTGTCTGTACTGTCTGTACTGTCTGTACTGTCTGTACTGTCTGTACTGTCTGTACTGTCTGTACTGTCTGTACTGTCTGTACTGTCTGTACTGTCTGTACTGTCTGTACTGTCTGTACTGTCTGTACTGTCTGTACTGTCTGTACTGTCTGTACTGTCTGTACTGTCTGTACTGTCTGTACTGTCTGTACTGTCTGTACTGGCTGTACTGTCTGTACTGTCTGTACTGTCTGTACTGTCTGTACTGTCTGTACTGTCTGTACTGTCTGTACTGTCTGTACTGTCTGTACTGTCTGTACTGTCTGTACTGTCTGTACTGTCTGTACTGTCTGTACTGTCTGTACTGTCTGTACTGTCTGTACTGTCTGTATTGTCTGTACTGTCTGTACTGTCTGTACTGTCTGTACTGTCTGTACTGTCTGTACTGTCTGTACTGTCTGTACTGTCTGTACTGTCTGTACTGTCTGTACTGTCTGTACTGTCTGTACTGTCTGTACTGTCTGTACTGTCTGTACTGTCTGTACTGTCTGTACTGTCTGTACTGTCTGTACTGTCTGTACTGTCTGTACTGTCTGTACTGTCTGTACTGTCTGTACTGTCTGTACTGTCTGTACTGTCTGTACTGTCTGTACTGTCTGTACTGTCTGTACTGTCTGTACTGTCTGTACTGTCTGTACTGTCTGTACTGTCTGTACTGTCTGTACTGTCTGTACTGTCTGTACTGTCTGTACTGTCTGTACTGTCTGTACTGTCTGTACTGTCTGTACTGTCTGTACTGTCTGTACTGTCTGTACTGTCTGTACTGTCTGTACTGTCTGTACTGTCTGTACTGTCTGTACTGTCTGTACTGTCTGTACTGTCTGTACTGTCTGTACTGTCTGTACTGTCTATGTCTGACTGTCTGTACTGTCTGTACTGTCTGTACTGTCTGTACTGTCTGTACTGTCTGTACTGTCTGTACTGTCTGTACTGTCTGTACTGTCTGTACTGTCTGTACTGTCTGTACTGTCTGTACTGTCTGTACTGTCTGTACGTCTGTACTGTCTGTACTGTCTGTACTGTCTGTACTGTCTGTACTGTCTGTACTGTCTGTACTGTCTGTACTGTCTGTACTGTCTGTACTGTCTGTACTGTCTGTACTGTCTGTACTGTCTGTACTGTCTGTACTGTCTGTACTGTCTGTACTGTCTGTACTGTCTGTACTGTCTGTACTGTCTGTACTGTCTGTACTGTCTGTACTGTCTGTACTGTCTGTACTGTCTGTACTGTCTGTACTGTCTGTACTGTCTGTACTGTCTGTACTGTCTGTACTGTCTGTACTGTCTGTACTGTCTGTACTGTCCGTACTGTCTGTACTGTCTGTACTGTCTGTACTGTCTGTACTGTCTGTACTGTCTGTACTGTCTGTACTGTCTGTACTGTCTGTACTGTCTGTACTGTCTGTACTGTCTGTACTGTCTGTACTGTCTGTACTGTCTGTACTGTCTGTACTGTCTGTACTGTCTGTACTGTCTGTACTGTCTGTACTGTCTGTACTGTCTGTACTGTCTGTACTGTCTGTACTGTCTGTACTGTCTGTACTGTCTGTACTGTCTGTACTGTCTGTACTGTCTGTACTGTCTGTACTTTCTGTACTGTCTGTACTGTCTGTACTGTCTGTACTGTCTGTACTGTCTGTACTGTCTGTACTGTCTGTACTGTCTGTACTGTCTGTACTGTCTGTACTGTCTGTACTGTCTGTACTGTCTGTACTGTCTGTACTGTCTGTACTGTCTGTACTGTCTGTACTGTCTGTACTGTCTGTACTGTCTGTACTGTCTGTACTGTCTGTACTGTCTGTACTGTCTGTACTGTCTGTACTGTCTGTACTGTCTGTACTGTCTGTACTGTCTGTAATGTCTGTACTGTCTGTACTGTCTGTACTGTCTGTACTGTCTGTACTGTCTGTACTGTCTGTACTGTCTGTACTGTCTGTACTGTCTGTACTGTCTGTACTGTCTGTACTGTCTGTACTGTCTGTACTGTCTGTACTGTCTGTACTGTCTGTACTGTCTGTACTGTCTGTACTGTCTGTACTGTCTGTACTGTCTGTACTGTCTGTACTGTCTGTACTGTCTGTACTGTCTGTACTGTCTGTACTGTCTGTACTGTCTGTACTGTCTGTACTGTCTGTACTGTCTGTACTGTCTGTACTGTCTGTACTGTCTGTACTGTCTGTACTGTCTGTACTGTCTGTACTGTCTGTACTGTCTGTACTGTCTGTACTGTCTGTACTGTCTGTACTGTCTGTACTGTCTGTACTGTCTGTACTGTCTGTACTGTCTGTACTGTCTGTACTGTCTGTACTGTCTGTACTGTCTGTACTGTCTGTACTGTCTGTACTGTCTGTACTGTCTGTACTGTCTGTACTGTCTGTACTGTCTGTACTGTCTGTACTGTCTGTACTGTCTGTACTGTCTGTACTGTCTGTACTGTCTGTACTGTCTGTACTGTCGTACTGTCTGTACTGTCTGTACTGTCTTAGTCTGTACTGTTATCTGTACTGTCTGTACTGTCTGTACTGTCTGTATCTGTCTGTACTGTCTGTACTGTCTGTACTGTCGTACTGTCTGTACTGTCTGTACTGTCTGTACTGTCTGTACTGTCTGTACTGTCTGTACTGTCTGTACTGTCTGTACTGTCTGTACTGTCTGTACTGTCTGTACTGTCTGTACTGTCTGTACTGTCTGTACTGTCTGTACTGTCTGTACTGTCTGTACTGTCTGTACTGTCTGTACTGTCTGTACTGTCTGTACTGTCTGTACTGTCTGTACTGTCTGTACTGTCTGTACTGTCTGTACTGTCTGTACTGTCTGTACTGTCTGTACTGTCTGTACTGTCTGTACTGTCTGTACTGTCTGTACTGTCTGTACTGTCTGTACTGTCTGTACTGTCTGTACTGTCTGTACTGTCTGTACTGTCTGTACTGTCTGTACTGTCTGTACTGTCTGTACTGTCTGTACTGTCTGTACTGTCTGTACTGTCTGTACTGTCTGTACTGTCTGTACTGTCTGTACTGTCTGTACTGTCTGTACTGTCTGTACTGTCTGTACTGTCTGTACTGTCTGTACTGTCTGTACTGTCTGTACTGTCTGTACTGTCTGTACTGTCTGTACTGTCTGTACTGTCTGTACTGTCTGTACTGTCTGTACTGTCTGTACTGTCTGTACTGTCTGTACTGTCTGTACTGTCTGTACTGTCTGTACTGTCTGTACTGTCTGTACTGTCTGTACTGTCTGTACTGTCTGTACTGTCTGTACTGTCTGTACTGTCTGTACTGTCTGTACTGTCTGTACTGTCTGTACTGTCTGTACTGTCTGTACTGTCTGTACTGTCTGTACTGTCTGTACTGTCTGTACTGTCTGTACTGTCTGTACTGTCTGTACTGTCTGTACTGTCTGTACTGTCTGTACTGTCTGTACTGTCTGTACTGTCTGTACTGTGCTGTCTGTACTGTCTGTACTGTCTGTACTGTCTGTACTGTCTGTACTGTCTGTACTGTCTGTACTGTCTGTACTGTCTGTACTGTCTGTACTGTCTGTACTGTCTGTACTGTCTGTACTGTCTGTACTGTCTGTACTGTCTGTACTGTCTGTACTGTCTGTACTGTCTGTACTGTCTGTACTGTCTGTACTGTCTGTACTGTCTGTACTGTCTGTACTGTCTGTACTGTCTGTACTGTCTGTACTGTCTGTACTGTCTGTACTGTCTGTACTGTCTGTACTGTCTGTACTGTCTGTACTGTCTGTACTGTCTGTACTGTCTGTACTGTCTGTACTGTCTGTACTGTCTGTACTGTCTGTACTGTCTGTACTGTCTGTACTGTCTGTACTGTCTGTACTGTCTGTACTGTCTGTACTGTCTGTACTGTCTGTACTGTCTGTACTGTCTGTACTGTCTGTACTGTCTGTACTGTCTGTACTGTCTGTACTGTCTGTACTGTCTGTACTGTCTGTACTGTCTGTACTGTCTGTACTGTCTGTACTGTCTGTACTGTCTGTACTGTCTGTACTGTCTGTACTGTCTGTACTGTCTGTACTGTCTGTACTGTCTGTACTGTCTGTACTGTCTGTACTGTCTGTACTGTCTGTACTGTCTGTACTGTCTGTACTGTCTGTACTGTCTGTACTGTCTGTACTGTCTGTACTGTCTGTACTGTCTGTACTGTCTGTACTGTCTGTACTGTCTGTACTGTCTGTACTGTCTGTACTGTCTGTACTGTCTGTACTGTCTGTACTGTCTGTACTGTCTGTACTGTCTGTACTGTCTGTACTGTCTGTACTGTCTGTACTGTCTGTACTGTCTGTACTGTCTGTACTGTCTGTACTGTCTGTACTGTCTGTACTGTCTGTACTGTCTGTACTGTCTGTACTGTCTGTACTGTCTGTACTGTCTGTACTGTCTGTACTGTCTGTACTGTCTGTACTGTCTGTACTGTCTGTACTGTCTGTACTGTCTGTACTGTCTGTACTGTCTGTACTGTCTGTACTGTCTGTACTGTCTGTACTGTCTGTACTGTCTGTACTGTCTGTACTGTCTGTACTGTCTGTACTGTCTGTACTGTCTGTACTGTCTGTACTGTCTGTACTGTCTGTACTGTCTGTACTGTCTGTACTGTCTGTACTGTCTGTACTGTCTGTACTGTCTGTACTGTCTGTACTGTCTGTACTGTCTGTACTGTCTGTACTGTCTGTACTGTCTGTACTGTCTGTACTGTCTGTACTGTCTGTACTGTCTGTACTGTCTGTACTGTCTGTACTGTCTGTACTGTCTGTACTGTCTGTACTGTCTGTACTGTCTGTACTGTCTGTACTGTCTGTACTGTCTGTACTGTCTGTACTGTCTGTACTGTCTGTACTGTCTGTACTGTCTGTACTGTCTGTACTGTCTGTACTGTCTGTACTGTCTGTACTGTCTGTACTGTCTGTACTGTCTGTACTGTCTGTACTGTCTGTACTGTCTGTACTGTCTGTACTGTCTGTACTGTCTGTACTGTCTGTACTGTCTGTACTGTCTGTACTGTCTGTACTGTCTGTACTGTCTGTACTGTCTGTACTGTCTGTACTGTCTGTACTGTCTGTACTGTCTGTACTGTCTGTACTGTCTGTACTGTCTGTACTGTCTGTACTGTCTGTACTGTCTGTACTGTCTGTACTGTCTGTACTGTCTGTACTGTCTGTACTGTCTGTACTGTCTGTACTGTCTGTACTGTCTGTACTGTCTGTACTGTCTGTACTGTCTGTACTGTCTGTACTGTCTGTACTGTCTGTACTGTCTGTACTGTCTGTACTGTCTGTACTGTCTGTACTGTCTGTACTGTCTGTACTGTCTGTACTGTCTGTACTGTCTGTACTGTCTGTACTGTCTGTACTGTCTGTACTGTCTGTACTGTCTGTACTGTCTGTACTGTCTGTACTGTCTGTACTGTCTGTACTGTCTGTACTGTCTGTACTGTCTGTACTGTCTGTACTGTCTGTACTGTCTGTACTGTCTGTACTGTCTGTACTGTCTGTACTGTCTGTACTGTCTGTACTGTCTGTACTGTCTGTACTGTCTGTACTGTCTGTACTGTCTGTACTGTCTGTACTGTCTGTACTGTCTGTACTGTCTGTACTGTCTGTACTGTCTGTACTGTCTGTACTGTCTGTACTGTCTGTACTGTCTGTACTGTCTGTACTGTCTGTACTGTCTGTACTGTCTGTACTGTCTGTACTGTCTGTACTGTCTGTACTGTCTGTACTGTCTGTACTGTCTGTACTGTCTGTACTGTCTGTACTGTCTGTACTGTCTGTACTGTCTGTACTGTCTGTACTGTCTGTACTGTCTGTACTGTCTGTACTGTCTGTACTGTCTGTACTGTCTGTACTGTCTGTACTGTCTGTACTGTCTGTACTGTCTGTACTGTCTGTACTGTCTGTACTGTCTGTACTGTCTGTACTGTCTGTACTGTCTGTACTGTCTGTACTGTCTGTACTGTCTGTACTGTCTGTACTGTCTGTACTGTCTGTACTGTCTGTACTGTCTGTACTGTCTGTACTGTCTGTACTGTCTGTACTGTCTGTACTGTCTGTACTGTCTGTACTGTCTGTACTGTCTGTACTGTCTGTACTGTCTGTACTGTCTGTACTGTCTGTACTGTCTGTACTGTCTGTACTGTCTGTACTGTCTGTACTGTCTGTACTGTCTGTACTGTCTGTACTGTCTGTACTGTCTGTACTGTCTGTACTGTCTGTACTGTCTGTACTGTCTGTACTGTCTGTACTGGTCTGTACTGTCTGTACTGTCTGTACTGTCTGTACTGTCTGTACTGTCTGTACTGTCTGTACTGTCTGTACTGTCTGTACTGTCTGTACTGTCTGTACTGTCTGTACTGTCTGTACTGTCTGTACTGTCTGTACTGTCTGTACTGTCTGTACTGTCTGTACTGTCTGTACTGTCTGTACTGTCTGTACTGTCTGTACTGTCTGTACTGTCTGTACTGTCTGTACTGTCTGTACTGTCTGTACTGTCTGTACTGTCTGTACTGTCTGTACTGTCTGTACTGTCTGTACTGTCTGTACTGTCTGTACTGTCTGTACTGTCTGTACTGTCTGTACTGTCTGTACTGTCTGTACTGTCTGTACTGTCTGTACTGTCTGTACTGTCTGTACTGTCTGTACTGTCTGTACTGTCTGTACTGTCTGTACTGTCTGTACTGTCTGTACTGTCTGTACTGTCTGTACTGTCTGTACTGTCTGTACTGTCTGTACTGTCTGTACTGTCTGTACTGTCTGTACTGTCTGTACTGTCTGTACTGTCTGTACTGTCTGTACTGTCTGTACTGTCTGTACTGTCTGTACTGTCTGTACTGTCTGTACTGTCTGTACTGTCTGTACTGTCTGTACTGTCTGTACTGTCTGTACTGTCTGTACTGTCTGTACTGTCTGTACTGTCTGTACTGTCTGTACTGTCTGTACTGTCTGTACTGTCTGTACTGTCTGTACTGTCTGTACTGTCTGTACTGTCTGTACTGTCTGTACTGTCTGTACTGTCTGTACTGTCTGTACTGTCTGTACTGTCTGTACTGTCTGTACTGTCTGTACTGTCTGTACTGTCTGTACTGTCTGTACTGTCTGTACTGTCTGTACTGTCTGTACTGTCTGTACTGTCTGTACTGTCTGTACTGTCTGTACTGTCTGTACTGTCTGTACTGTCTGTACTGTCTGTACTGTCTGTACTGTCTGTACTGTCTGTACTGTCTGTACTGTCTGTACTGTCTGTACTGTCTGTACTGTCTGTACTGTCTGTACTGTCTGTGCTGTCTGTACTGTCTGTACTGTCTGTACTGTCTGTACTGTCTGTACTGTCTGTACTGTCTGTACTGTCTGTACTGTCTGTACTGTCTGTACTGTCTGTACTGTCTGTACTGTCTGTACTGTCTGTACTGTCTGTACTGTCTGTACTGTCTGTACTGTCTGTACTGTCTGTACTGTCTGTACTGTCTGTACTGTCTGTACTGTCTGTACTGTCTGTACTGGTCTGTACTGTCTGTACTGTCTGTACTGTCTGTACTGTCTGTACTGTCTGTACTGTCTGTACTGTTTGTACTGTCTGTACTGTCTGTACTGTCTGTACTGTCTGTACTGTCTGTACTGTCTGTACTGTCTGTACTGTCTGTACTGTCTGTACTGTCTCGTACTGTCTGTAATGTCTGTACTATCTGTACCTTTGTCTGTACTGTCTATAATGTCTGTACTGTCTGTACTGTCTGTACTGTCTGTACTGTCTGTACTGTCTGTACTGTCTGTACTGTCTGTACTGTCTATACTGTCTGTACTGTCTGTACTGTCTGTACTGTCTGTACTGTCTGTAATGTCTGTACTGTCTGTACTGTCTGTACGGTCCGTAATGATCTGTAATGTCTGTACTGTCTGTAATGTCTGTACTGTCCGTACTGTCCGTAATGTCTGTATCGTCTGTACTGTCTGTACTGTCTGTACTGTCTGTACTGTCTGTACTGTCTGTACTGTCTGTACTGTCTGTACTGTCTGTACTGTCTGTACTGTCTGTACTGTCTGTACTGTCTGTACTGTCTGTACTGTCTGCACTGTCTGTACTGTCTGTACTGTCTGTACTGTCTGTACTGTCTGTACTGTCTGTACTGTCTGTACTGTCTGTACTGTCCGTACTGTCTGTACTGTCTG